>WEIT01003775.1:125422-265482 GCA_013389985.1 Dryoscopus gambensis
TTTTTTTTTTTTGTTCTTTTCATTTAAACTGAACACGTTACTGCTCCCGGAGGGATTTTACAAGCTAGTTTGTAGAATAACAAAGAAGGAATTCTGCAGGCTCATCCAATTTGGTCTTCTGTGCTTTTGAAAACTCTGTTGCTACAGGGTCAGTAGGAGAAGTTGGAGATCTGTCACCCAGGAGATTGGCCTGTAGCTGATGTTTCCCCTCAGTTTCAGAACCAGTAATGCCACAGGGAAATCCTTCCCTCTTTCTTGCTTTCCAGTCAATTGAATAATAAATCCCAGAGCTTATTCTAGTGCATTAGGATTGCTATTTGAAGTCCTGTTACACATAAACTCTTTTATGTGTTTAATTCCCTTACGACTCCACATCTTGGAGAGAAATGTGCTTGGAAAAAGGCATCTGCTCTCTGAAGCACACATGGGATATAAATGCAGGATGAACAGTGCTCCTACAGACGGGACAGACAGAGGCTCTGGGTGTGTAGGATTAGAGCTGTAGCACAAAGGGGCATTCTCAGCTTTGAACAATGGCTGTGTGGTGCTGGCTGGGCACAGGTGGAGGGTCACCTGTTTCAGGGGTTGTGCTCAGGCTGCTGATTGAGGCCTTTTGATCTTGCCCAGACATCCTCTGAGCACTCCTCCTGCTTGCTGCAGTGCTGCTCTGCAATAGCACTGACATCTGATCGTTAAAAAGACAAGAGCTGATGAGTACTCAGGTGGCATAGAAACATCTGTCTCTGTGTCCTTGGCCTTTTTCCTTGGGAATGAGAGACTGTCAAGTATTGCTGTGGACAGCAGGGCATGGGAGGTAGATAACTTTGTTTCCTGGGTTTAGTCTTTTACTAAGTTGTTTGAACCAGACATGTTCAGAGCTAAACAGAGTCTTTTTCCTTCCCTTTGGCAAAGGCAGAAGACACAATGATCTCCAACACTCCTGCAGCTTGCAGGTTGTTTGGTTTCTTTTAATCCAGTGCCTGCAGGAGCATATTTGAAACTCCTCTGGTTACGTTGTTCCCTGGGGAACTACTACTTTTGTGGTAGGGAAGCTGGAAGAGCTGGGGCTGCAGGAAAAAGGAGCACAGGTCTGATTCACAGTGATGGTCTCTGCCACGCCTGTGAGTGCAAATGTGATGGCAAAGGTGCTTCTTGTCCCTGCATCAGCTGTGGCTCTGGTTTGAGGTGAAGTTCTCTTGTGTGTGTTACACAGAGGAGCTGTCTGGTGTAATCAGTGTCTGGTAGGCTTTGGGAGGATGGTTATGATGGTCTGCATGGAGTGGGTGTGGTGGTGTTGGGAACCAAATAGATACTTGATAGCTTCTGTGAGCTCTTAAAGTCCCTTCTTTCCAAGTGCTTTGAGATATGGTTACTTAACCTGATGGATTTGAACTCCGATGTCAGAACACTCTGATTTTCTGTGGGGAGCTGTAGGGTTTTGGCATGTCTGTAAATCAGGGCATTGCTACCAAGAGTTAGAGGAACTACCTCAAGTTTTGTTCTGAATGCCTTTTGATGCACTTGGTGTAATGAAGATGAGGGTCCCTGAAAGACAATGTGCCAGTTTTATGTACGGGGTTGGACCCATGGGGTTGATATCTGACTTCAGTGCCATGAGAGAAGTAGGCAAAAGAGAGCTTGGATTCCTTGGTTTCTGGATTCTTTGCCAGTCAAAAAGGCAAGTTCATTCATACTGTGATCCTGAAACCCATCAGTAAGTCATGGTGAAACTTTCAACCTGAGGCTTGAATAAAAATGAATAGAAGCCTCTGAGGGTCACTGGGGTCTCCTTGGGCACAAACTGCAACGGCTGAATGAATCAGTAACAAAACCTTCTCTTGTGATGTGGAAACGAGTTTCACGCCTTCCCTCTCATGTGGGCTTTGTGCACAAACAGCTTTGTTTGTGAGTGTCAAAGGGCAGGGGAAGTCCAGAAAGGGGGAAGGTATTTCCTGTGTGTGACAGCCTGTCCTGCTTGGGTCATGGCAGAGATCACGCCTTTCTCTTCTGCCCTGATTTTTGAGGCTTTGATCCAAGAATGTGACACTCTTCCCCTTTCTTGTGTCATGTCTGGCTGTTTTGTTCAGTGACACTTCCTTGAAAGCAAGGGGGGACACATCCTTGTGTACTGAGGAGTGAGACTTGTTGGCTGCCATCCCTCAGTGTGTCCTGACCTCTCCTGTACTTGTAGCTTCGTACCCCCAAATCAGTTCATCAGTCAGCTCATGCTCCTTCCCCAAATTACCACTTCCTAGGCAGTCACTTAGAGCTACAAGCAAGAGACGCTGTTTCCCAAATGGTAATTGTATGTGGACAAGCTTCTGTAGCTCATCCTGCAGGGATCAGGCAGCTCCAAGGACAGCCATGTGGTGGCTCTGATCTAGGAACAGCGGTGGCTGTGGGTTGAGCTTTCTGGGCTCTTCCCTGGGAGTTGCCCCACTCCCTGATATATTGTTGTGAAGCCTCAACCTGACTCTTGCAGTGGAGTTGCAGATCCTGGTAGTTCGCTTCTCCATGATATGCTTGGAGTTCTGCTGCTGCAGGGAACTGAGTGTGCTGAGCACATCCTTTGGCTCCCTGAGGAGCAGAGCAGTGCAGGTTGTGGCTCCTCCAAACCCCTTCCACTCTGCTTTGGCAGATTTCTGTGCCAGTGTTTGTGGCTTGAGTGACATCCAAGGGAAAGGCTTCCCTATTTTGCTACCAATGCTTTTTTCTGCCTGTTGTGTTTTCCACACATTTTCATTTAGGGGCTTCTGATCTTTAGCAGATATCTTCCTTTCCTCTCCTCTTCCATGTATTTCTTTCATCTCCTTCAGCTGCAACACTACAAGTGTCAGATGGTGGTGATGCTTTGCTAAAGGTGCTTTCTTTGCTCCCCTCCTGGAACAGCAGTCAGAAATCTGCGTGCTGTGATGCCACAGGTCACGACAGACCTTGGTGCCATGTCACAAAATTGAGGAAAAATGATGCTATGAAGAACAGAGCAACTTCAGAACAAACTGGACTTGCAAGCTGGGCCCACTTCAGATGCCACGATGCTGAACAGAGCTGCACACATCAGCACTCTTCCAGGGAATTCAGGGTGGGTGGTAGACTGTGACAGCTGAGCCCCACGCTTGTCATGCCCTGAGAAGTCCTCCCTCATTTGAGGATTAAACTATAGCTACTTCCCCGACACAGAACTGCTGCCAAGATTCCAGTCTGGCTCAAGCCACTCTCCACACTTCATAATGAAGTTTGAGAGAGTTTTAACATCTTGGTGTTGGCAGAAACATGGTTTTAAAATCACGGTGTGGTTGGAGACTCGCTGGCTCTGGACACTGGTAACAAGGCTGGAGACTTTCATCTGAAGGTCAGATCCAGCTGTGGTGTTAGTGACAAAGTCATGAACTTCTGACTGATGGTTCGGGGCTTACGTGTGGAAAGATGTCTGGAGTCCAACGCCAGGACTGGGAGTTGGGAGACCTGGGTTCAATTCCTGGACTTTGCCAGAGCTATTCTGAGAGACCCTCAGCAAGACACTTAAAGTCTTTGTGCCTTAGGTCTCTTTCTGTAAAAGCACTGAAGGTCTACCTACAGCAGCATGCTCCAAGTCCTCAAACGCACACATGACTGTGGACTCCTGAACACCATTGGATGCAAAAGAACAAAGAAATAGGTGGGGTGAGCTGGCTCTGTCCAGCCTGTATCAGACAAGTGCCTGGATCACAGCTGTGGGTATTAGCAGTGACTGGCGTGCTTTTTGGCAGCTCCAAGGGTGAGGACATCATGGTCTCGGGAGGCAGGGCTGCTCTCCCGTCTCTGGGTGACGCTGTTCCCAGGACAGGCAGCCCTGTGCTCAGGAGGAAGCTTGTGCAGCCCCCTCCCTCCAGTGGCTATGGGAGAACTTAGTTTCTGTGTTTGGCGGCTGGCACAAATCATCAGCAAACAGCTTCCTGAGAAATTAGTTTCCCAAAGACTCTGCTAACCACGACTGAGCTGCTCCCTTCTTTCCAAGACACACATGGGCAGCCTCTCCTGGCAAGCCTTTGTTACTGCTCTTTGGAGCAGCTGCCAGTCACTGCAGTGCTGTCCTGGCTGTACACCTGCACATGCCTCCCCTTGGAGCAGTTTTGGATGAGATTCATGCAACCTCCAGCTCCGTTTTGTCCCTGTGCCCAGCTGAGCCCGGGGCAGTGCTCTGTCTCCTGCCGGCTCTCAGCAGGAGGAGCCTGTTCCCCAGGGACAGGGTGCTCAGGGCTTGTGTCTGCCTGGCTTGGAGAGACAAGCAGAAGCTGCAGCCTGCAACACTGTAATCCCAAAGCTTCAGACTCTCCGTGTGTGCCAAATTCCTTTGGCTGTTAAATAAGGGTAGGAATTTTGAGGGGAGCTTGTCGAGTACAACTTCTGTGTTTGCTTTTAGCTTCATGAATAGCAGCAGTGACTTGTTTGGCTGTATACTGGGAAAACTCGGAGTTGCCAGTTTTGACGAGCTGCTGTTTTAAAGGAAAAGTTGCCACTTATGCAATTGTCTGTGCTGACTTCAGAATCACTGGTGCCTTGCACAGCCCTGCTGTGTCTGCAGGTCACCCTCCAGTTCCCAGTGGGGTGTGGCAGTGCTCGTGCTGTAATTGGGACCCTGGGGATGCTGTGCTGCTCACAGAGCTCACAAACCTGTCCTGCAGAACCTTGGCTGTGGTCGAGAAGAGTGTGACCCTATTTCAGGTGGGGGAGAATTGAGGCACAGGTCAGATAGCTGGAAAAAAGGCTCCATGAAGGTCACTGATGTAGCTGTCATGTTGATGTGTTGGTACATCCCAGGCCTGAGTGGTGGGGAAAGGGAAGGCACCCAGGACATGGGAAGCTCTCTTACTGCCGAGTGAGGAAGGGCTATTGCCAGCCTCTGTTCAATGTCACAGAAGTCCCCAGGAAGGGAGAGTGTGGGAAACAAGTCATCATCTCGCTACTTGCAGGACTTTGTAGTGGTGAGATCTCCACAAAGCTGCCAGTGGTACCTGGGGGAGGAGAGGTGTGGGGAAGAGCCAGTAGAACATGAAGGCTTAAGGAGCAAAATAAAAGCTGTTGAATCAGATCCACGCTCTAATAAATCCTTGCTGATATTTTGTGTGACTCCTTTTCCTGTAGCTGGGGGTGGCTGGGTGCTCTGGGATATATCCAGGTGGGAAGATGTGCTATGAATTAGTAGCAACACTGCCCTTGAGTAGGTCATTGCATTCTGCTGACTCCTTGCTTGTGTTAGTTACAGGACTCTCATCAGGCCCACGTACAAAATGTCCTACAGAACTGTGACCACGCTGGAGTGGAGGTGCTGTCCTGGCTTCACAGGGAGCAACTGTGAGGAGGGTGAGTTATCCAGCAAGCACCTCTGTCCTTATGGAGCAGCAAGGATGGACTGGCTGCCTTGAGCTGGGGTTTGTTCCTTAAATTGCCCTACACCTCTTAAACACAGGAAGAAATCACTTGTTCCCTTCACTCCCCGTTGTTATCTGAATGTCACACACAAGCTCTGAAAGGTGGTCTTGGAAAACAGGTAATTCTGAATGCCTGCAAACAGGCCTGAACAGGGAGGGGGAAAGAAATTAAGAAAAGGGAATCAGGGATTCCCTCAATCTGTTTAGAGATGTGCTCATGCTTGACATCCCCGCTGTGTTCAGAAAATGTGCTTTCTCCTTTTTGTGTGTCATCTTCTCCCTGTCCCTGTTACCACCATCAGTTGCTGTTTCCAATAAAAGCTGGTTCGTGGATGGCTGCTGCTGAAAGTTCTATGCCTGTAAGGTCTGAACATAAATAATGTGTGTTCCCAGAAAGCTTTGAATCAATACCTTTGGTTCTCCTTTCTGCCTGCTCCTTGACTTACCGGTGCAACATTCACGTTGCACAGTGCATGTGAAAACACAGTTCTGGGTTTGGCATCACACAGAGGAAAACACAGGGCTCTTTCCAGAGCAGGAGGGAAAAGTATTTGCCTTTTTTTATCACAATAGGACATATTTAACATTTTCTTTCCTACCATTTTCTACTTTAACTATTACTTCTGGGGGTTTGAAACAAGTCCTGCTTCTTCACCAAGTTTCAGGTTTAGGCATTAAGGCATCTGCTGAACCTGACATCAGAGTTCACAGCTTGTGAATGGGAGAAACTAAGCCTGGAGTTCTCTGTTCATTTGCATCAGGTCAGCACAGCCTGTCTCTGGCTGCTGAAGGGTCACTGGGGGTGTTCAACACCTCTGAGTCTGCTGTTTGTACTCGGTTTTTTTGTGCTGTGATATCTTAATACCAATCACACAATTCAGGCAAATCTCTGACTAGGAAGTTGTCTCATTAGAGTCCCAAAGAGTAATGGCTGCAGACAGCAGCTGGCTCCAGGCTGCTGAGGAAACAATAGCTTCCCAGAAGCTCCAGAAAAATCTTACAAAGTGGCAGAGCTACCCTAAGTTGCAGTCTGCAGGAGAGAGCTTTACATTTTAATACAATGCTAAAAGAAGCGAGCCTGAGAGAGAAGCTGCAGCCTGAGTTTTTACCTGTCCCTGCAGGGAAGGGGGAGCTGGGGCTGGTGGCAGAGCTGTTTCTTCCAGTGTAGCTGGGTGAGGATGTGCCTGGTGACCTGAGGAGCCCCCGTGTGCAGCCTGTTCGTGCCTGTAGGTTTGGACAGGTGTGAGTTATTGCAGCTTAGTGGTGCTGCTGGTGCAAAGGAGAGATTCCAGCTCCCTCCCGCAGTGCCAGATCTGTCTCAGCAGAGTTCAGTGGAAATAAAAAGCCAACATAAGCTTGTTTGAGAAAGCCGACAGTGATCTCGCAGGAGCAGGTCTGTGGAACGAGGTGACAATTTTATACAGTTACTTTTCAAGGTGGAACTGTTCTTTTGGGCTTGGATATGGTCTGTGGAGTGTGAGCAGAAAGCCAGTAATAAGCCCTTACTTTCATGTGTACCTTTTTTTCCCTCTCCCTGAAACATCTGGTGCTACCGACACTCCCACATCCTTGAATGAAAGAGGAAAAGAAAAAACATCCCCTTTCTAGTGCAGCAGGGCTGTGCCACTTAGTTTTTAGTGTAAATACTGGTGCTAGCGGTCTGCACGGCCCTTCAAGCTGTCAACTTCAAAATGGAAATATTTACTTACTCCTTATGTTAATCCTTAATGTTAGTGTCACTTGGAAATGAAAGTAAAAGAGGCTCGAAAGAGGCTGTTTTAGGGTTTTTGGCAACCCAATATAAGGCCTTTTGTACTCTTTCCTTTCTGTGTTCTCCCCTACTGCAAATTTGGTTCCTCTGACAGGGTGGGATGCTTATCTGTGTGAGTTCTTCCTGGAAACAGCAGACAAAAGGAAACAGAAAACTAAACTGAAGCAAAACAAAAACAGTGCAGTGATGAAGCCATAGTGAATTAGCAGGGTAGAACCTCAAAATGCTTTAATCTTTCTTTGGTAGTTAGATTTCTCCTCAATATTTCATTTCACTTGTATGTACAGCTGGTGCTTTAGAAGTTAATGTGAGGTAGATATGGCTGCAGGACCTGCACTATTTTTTACTTGCCTTCTTGCTGTGTTGCAAATCCTCCAGTTCTCTGGCAGCCACTGTTATTCTCCATGTGCCAAAGGAATGGCAGCTGCAGAGGCTCTGAGCTTCCACTGCAACATCTCCTGGTTCTAGAGGCTGAAGGGAAACACTTCCTTTGCCAACGGGTGTTGGAACAGTGGGGTTGTGTTTCCATCAGCAGGATGGACTAAGCCAGGAGATAATGGATTGATGAGGCACAGGGCAGAGTTCTGGGAGCTGTGTGTGCATGGGCATGGCTGCTGGTGCTCTTTGCATCCTGAAGCTAGAAATCTATCTCTAAGATCTATTGATTCCTTCTTTAATCCCCAGTGAGCAGGGATAATATTTGCTCCTTTTCTGTCCTGTTCTGGAACAGTGTCTTTGGGGGAACCACTGTAGCATATGTGGAAGATAGATTATTTTTACTAGATGTCCTTGTATCAAGCCTTCCTTGCCCTTTTAAAATTTATTTCTTTTTCTGTAATTTATTTTTTATGAGGGACGACAGGATGAGGAGAAGGTGAACCAAGGAAAGAAGTCAAAGACTTTGAAACTATTCAGAGGCTGCAGCTATTTCTGATATTAGAACTTCTTGTGATCTCTCAAATGGCAGGTCAGCTTTTCTTTTGCAAAAGCAGCAGTTCCGTGTGGGTGTCTAGCCCCCAAGTATGACGGACTCCTGATGAGACTGGCTTGCTGTAACACACCTTCAGTGGGAAAACTGCCCTCAGCTAGAGCAAGCTGTTAAATGCAGTTCAGTCATTGAAGTGTCTCCATCCTCAGCTGGTAAGTTTAGCTTCAGACAGTAACCACTTAACTGTCACCAGTTAAGGTGACAGGCACCTACATTAATGCTGAAAGCTGCACGTTTTTAGATTTAAATTAGCCTGGGAATCCAACTCTTGCAATGAAGCTGACAAAGAGCAGCATTGTCTGGAGGAAGCCCAGCTCTAGAGGTGGATGGAGATTTTGCTGTCAGTGGGCCGTTAATTTACTGAAGTAAATTAACCTGTTTTCAACCTGTTTCCTTTTTCAAGCTGACACTGCTTGGACCTTTCTCCTCTTCCTTTCCTTGCTGTCTACTCAGGTACGTCAGCATTTGAAAGATCTCCAGTTCCTTTACTGGTTTTGTAGAACTGTGACCTGCTCATTGAGTTGATAGTCAGAAATCACCAGTTGTACCAGGCCTTCCCAAAGGGTTTCTTGCAACTTCTTTGGATGGAGAAAGAGACTTGATGCAAACAAGTCTGGCGAATATAACTGTCACTAGATGCTAACTTTTATTTTCCAGTTTCAGGGGTTTTTTATTTTGTTTAAAGTGGAGCCCAAGCCTAGGACAGGAAATGAATGCACTGAGCCACCCAGTCTGCTGACTGCTGATATAAAGAACATATGGATGAGGGCAGTGCAGGGGTGAAGTGGTTTAGCCGTTGCAATCATGCATCAAGCTGAGTGATTTGAATCCAAGATGATGCTGACATTTCAACTCAGCCTTTTTTCTGTATGGCTGAAAGTTCAAAGGCAAGCGCAACCTCTTGGGAGAGGAAAAGTGTCCCCAGCAAGTTCAGGGGCTCAGAGCTGCCCTGGAGCTCTCCAGCCAGGCAAGGTCTTATTTTACTTTACAAATATAGCATAGCTTTCTTCCTTGTTTGTTTGTACTGCTTGAGTTTGGGACAGTAGCCAGTATCCTATTTACCCCAGAAGCAGATTGATGGTAGACAGCTTAGCTGTTTGGGCAAGAAACAGCTCCCAGAGTAACCTCAGCACCTCTAAAGTGATGTTATTGTGATTCTAAGCTTAGGGTTTTTTTTTTCTTTCCATAGGAATGCAAGTAAGATAGGAAATTTGAGCAGCCTTGTTCAAGTAATGGCTTAATTGGAGAACTTACTATTTTATTTTTTTAATGTCTCCCCTCCTCATTTCTTGGAATATTATTATCTACTTTTAATAACTATTGTTTGCATCTTTCTTGTCATCCTGATATTTTTCAAACCTCTTGGATTCCCATGAGTTTACAGTTTTCAAAGCAGCATAAGAAAATGGGGACTTTCCTCTTGGTATGATAGAGTGCAAAAACCCTTTTCAGTTTTACTGCTGGTTCACAAAATTTCTTGGTCCCAGGAGGAGAGACGCAGAACAACACTGCCAGGAAAATCTTAAATGAGCAAATGCAATTATGAGACAAAATTTGATGAGACCGTGAGAAAGGACATCAAAACAAGAGACCTGAAAGTTTGAAAGCCCATTGATGTGCTCTCAAGGGAAGGGAATTCAAAGTGGTGTTGATGGGACCTCACTTCTCCAAGCCTTGTTCTTCTTGCCTGTGAGCTAACTAACTGGAAAACTATGAGTAAATTCACATTGCACTTAATAGTCTATAACATTTATTCCCATAATTCACTTATTGTATCTAAGAAACAAACTTTGGCATGAGAAGGTATTTTTAGAAGCAAATTTGCTATGTGGAACAAATGTTGTAAAGACACAGAACTATCCATGAGTGTGAAAATGCAACACAGAGATTATGGAGTAACACTTCCTGTAGTATCACAGCAGTTCTCTCCAGGAGCTGAGCTTGTGTGTTCTCCTTTCCTCAAGTACCTCAGTTCTTTCTTCAGCAGAGCTTTTTGCTGCCACTGAGCTTTTACATCTTAGAAACTGAGAATGTGTACGGGAAAACAGTGGGAGTCAGAGCCATTGCACTGCCTGTTCCTGTTCCTGCTGAATCCTGGTGCAGTGCTGTTTGCCCGCTTCAACTGAGTCCAGCTCCTGTCATGAAACAAAAGCTTCCATGTGGACAGTGAAATTCTCCCCAAGGTGGTCTTCTCAGTGCCCTCTGACTGGCTGGGCAGTTCTGTGCTGGATGTAGTTCTCTACTAGAGACTGGTTCACAAATTCCTTTTGGGAAATGTGGCTTAGCTCTCATTTGAGACTTTTGAATCCAGGTACGTTTGGTTCCACATAGCAAATTTGCTTCTAAAAATACCTTCTCATGCCAAAGTTTGTTTCTTAGATACAATAAGTGAATTATGGGAATAAATGTTATAGACTATTAAGTGTAATGTCAATTTACATATAGTTTTCCAGTTAGTAAATGTAAATGTGCTAACTATCTCTACCTTCAAAAATGTTTTATGAAAAAGTGTCAAAACATGTGAGTCACCCGTGATGGAATTGCTGATATGTGGAAGTGGCTTCCTGAGTAGTGATGTTTGTGATGTAGCACACAGGTGTTGGACACGACCTACCCCAATATTTTCTTTCGTAGCACACACCTCCTGCTGCTCCCATGTTCCACCTCCTGCTTGTATTTCTGCTGGCCTCTTCAATGTAAGATCCACCAGCAGTTGCCCAAACCACCCTACAATGTGTCACCCACTTGCTGTCTGCTCCCATCACCGTGCTGACCATCCAGCAACCTCTGGCTTCAGGCATAACGTGTGTCACCCTTGATCAAATTGATCACATTTTCTGCGGAGTTCCCGGAGCATTTGGTCACTGTTGGAAGTATCCACAGCCTGCTGAGAGCGCTTTCTGGCATCAGCACTCTGCGACTACTTGAAAAATATCTAAATGTTCATCTTCTCCTTCAATACACAGTAAAAAAAAAAAAAAAAAAAATCATCCCAGTTAGATTTCCAAATATTTTGACACTGCATTCCAGCATCTGAGTAGTTTCATTTTTCTTTGACATTTCTAATCTGAACAGGGAGAATTTTATTGAGCACCTAATGTCAAAATATTTGAAGTGCTAAATATCTGCAGATGTTATCTTAACATAATTGGGAAAGCTGTATGCTGTACCATTACACTGTCCCAAATTACTCCCATCAAATTACTGCGGTATGCAGAGAAGCTTCTGTATTTTGATAAGCTATTGGTTTGCTTTCCCAAACACACTGGATGCTTCCTGCTGTGTATTTCTTGATTCACAAGTGAAGGACCCACTTGTTTATAGTGAATGACTTTCCTATGAATTTGCTTTATTTCTATCAGGAATGAGCATAATCTTCCCTTGGAGAGGGCTGGACAGGGCCTGGAGCAACCTGGGCTAGTGGAAGGTGTCCTTGCCCATGGCACGGGGTGGAATAAGACGATCTTAGAGGTCCCTTCCTACCCAAACTATTCTGTGCTTCTTTTAGGCTTGTATAAGCTCAGAGATGTCTCTAGTGGTTGATTAGTTAGGTACTGAAAGTTTTCCACCCAGGTGAGCTCCTGAATTACTTTAGAATAGCACTTGGGAAGTGTGGGTTCTAAAGAGCCTGTGCAACCTCTTGACATTTTCTTCTTTCGTAATCCTTACTGCCTCCTTCAACCCTGAGCTTTTAACATGCAACTTTCTCATGTAGCTGTTTCTTTCAGAGCTCCTGTTCCCTCCCCAAATTATCACTTGTTTCCCATTCATCCTCACAATGATGAAACTTTTATTTGCTTTAGGCTGTTAGAAGGGGGTTGTTTTTTTTTCTCCCATGTGATTCTCGCATTGTTAGAGCCCTTGGGAGTTGCTGACAGAGCAGTGTCCTCTGGAAAATGGGAGATGTGACCTCTTATGCTGCAAATCCTGCAAGTGTAGTTAGTACCAAAATCAGGAAAAACATTCTACTGAAAAACTCCACCCTATCTCTCTTTTCCACAGATGTTCCTTTGGAGGTGGTGGGGAAAGGGTGGAGCTGTGTTTATAGCAGAAGTTAGGACTTTTTGGAGTGTACACTGCCATTTGCATAGGGAAGAGCTAAATGAGAAGAATAGTTTCTAATTGGTGTCCACTGATCAGTTTGATGCCTTCCAAGCGAATTACAGATAACAATGGAAGAAGAATTAAACCCACCTGCTGCCTCTGTTTCCAAGTTTCCTTGCTCCTGCACTGACTTATTTTTTCATCAGGAATAGGAAACGAGGCTTAGGCCTTTGATATGAAATGCCCACACTTGGAAGGGGTGGCAATGAGGAGTATCTTTCTTTCACTGACTTTGCAAGGCTATTACCCACTTAACCAGCTGGTTTGTGTTTAATTTTTGAGCACTTAGGAAATTACAGCTCCCTCCCCATCGCTTTTCAAGGGCTTAGTTATGAAATGTGTGGATTTAATGTTGCTGTCAAACAGTGCTGAATGGGATGGTTTCTTGAGGATGAACTTACTGAATTTCTTGCAGGAGAATTCTTGAGTGGCCTGATTTGCAAAGTGCCATTTCTTTTCAGTGCAGTAATTTATTTACTTTTACTTATCTTTGATATCTAACTCTAGAAGCAGAGGAGACTTGTGCGGATGTGAATGTTGGTGAGGCAAAGGGAAAGATGAGGGACAAAGTTCCAGATGTTCATGATCTTCACCCCTAGGTGTGACTCTGTTCAGAACCCTGCTCCCATCTCTTTTTTCTGTCTTGTCACATACTGTGGGACAGACAACAACATACTTTACACCACACAAGTTCTAAGAGACCCATGCAGAACTGATCTGGTAATGAGCTGTCACTTTGTGTGACTGATGGAGAAATATCTTGTACTCCTGAGATTTAAAGACATGAGAATAAAGGAAAATCCTGAAGATAGAAGACTTCATCACCAGCTTTCCACAGAGAGCAGATGGACAGGCCAAGGTACTCTTGCAAAGAGTTTTTTAATAAGTTTAAGCCAAGCTGTTGACAGTGCAAGCTGTTTGCATGTGCGAGTGGCAAGATGTGTCTGAGGGGGTGTGAGACGAAGGGGAGAGGTTGAAGGAGGCCACAGAGTACATGGGGTAGTGCAGTTAGTAGCAAGCTGAACTGGAGCCAAGATTTGGGGGTGAAGCAGATGGAGACATTCCTGTTTCTACCTTAGGGACTCTTGTCTTTTTCCCTTTTTTTTTTTTTTTTTAAACATAGGTTTTCCATGAAACAAGTTAATGTGATTGGTACAGTAACACTTGTGTTTTCTGTGGTAACTAATTCCAGTTGTGGGCTGCTCAAAAACATCAACACGGGGAGGATTTATGCATGTGCAGGATCTAAGCAGGGTAAGCCTCATCCACACAATCTGTTTCTTCAGACAGAGGAGATTTGCTAGGTACCTAAATCTGCATTACAGCTATCCTGGGATGCTTTGCCATGGGGAAATGGGATTGCAAGGAATTTGGATCCAGGTAGAACTGGGATTGCAAGCCCAGGAGTAGGAACAAAGGTGAATTTTCCAGAGAACTTTGAGGTTGGTTTCATGTTTTGTAGACTTCAAGGTGAAAGCAACAGATAAGCATTGAATTCCCATGTTGCTGAATCCTAGACTTTATTCTTACTCCATTCCTTGTTATGAAATGGGGAACCAAAAGTGTTGCTCCAAATAATAATTTCTGCTGGAGTTTAATTTCAATTTAATATGAAGTGCTAGGCAAAAGCATCTTCCATGCATTTCAATGTTGTCTTCTCTATGTGAGCCCATGAGAAGGATAAAGGCAGCAAAGTTAGTACAGCTCCATTTGGGAAGCTACAGAAATGTGCAACTGCAAAACACACAGTTCACTCAAAAGAAACTCTGTGCTGTCATTAGTGAGGGTTCAGACTGTGCCTGTTTGGGCAGAGGTGGCAAATGGAGTTTTATCAGCCCAGCATGGCTTGTTTTTCCATTTCCAGGTTTAGGGTAAGGAATGGAGAGCCCTCCCTAATCGGATCTCTGTGTGTTGGAGGCTGAGCAGTACTGGGAATATGTGGTAGACTAGAATTAAAACGCAGTTAAATCTTGATTAAACTGTAGAGTTGGGCAAGAATCCATGAAGTGAGATTTGATCAAGGACAGTCACAGAGGCAGGGATAATTAAATGCACAGATGTAAATAAGGGATTCTGAAGGCAGTGGGATCCCAGGGGTGGGAATGGAGTTTGTGGAAGGTGTCAGAATGAAGTGTTGCTCTAAACTAAGGAGAAGCATTGCCATGTTGGAGTTTGGTGCTACAAATGCTCTGACCAGGTGTAACATTTGCTGCTAAATAATCCATGGCACTGCCTGACACACAACGAGTAAAACCTTCATGGACTGTGGTACCTGCATGTGTTTGTGTTGGTGGTTCTCAGGTCAAGTTTCAGCATTTATTGGAACTTCAGCCTTTTAACTGCTAAACCCATGTGAAAGCCAGTCCTAATTGTGTTGCACATCTGAGCCCCAGGACCTTAAATACTGTAAAGGGATGTGTTGCATCTGTGAAGGGAAGTGTTTGGCTCAGAAAGGAATGTGCCTTTCGTGGTAGATGGCGATTGAATGTGTTGTACAGTTAAATAGTTAGATTGGTTACCTTTGGAGGAGTCAGTAGGTGTGTGTTATACACAGCTGAAAATATCATCAGCACAAACAAGCTGTTCTGAATATACCATGACTGGTGGTCATTTAGGGCTAACTCATGGTTTTTAGAAACTGGACAAGAAGTAGGTATGGACCCATTCTAATGATGACATGCATGTGATTACAGAAAGTCTGATTAAATGTTTCCTACAAGTGTAGCACTGCAAGATATCCTGATTATCACTGCAGTGTCAAGAAATCTTGTTGGACAGTTCTTTAGCAACTTTACCATTCCTAAATAGATGAAGGCTGGGAAAAACTTACTGGAGAAATGAGCTTTGCTTTTATGTGCCATAAGATTTGGAACAACATTTCATAAAAGACTTCATCAAAATACATAAGTGAGTGAAACATCACCATTTAACCAGGCTGCACTAGGTCCCTCAACCACCAAAGCAGGAGGCACTGAGGAATGGCTCTGTGAAAATCCCCTATCATGAAGTTCATCAAGGACTGATAAACTTTATTCTGGACTCGTAACATATGCTTCTTGCTCGGGCTCCTGATTTGTCTCTCCTTGGATAGTGCATCCAAATCCACAAGTAACATGCAAGTTTGCATTTCATTTTGAGCCCAGCAGGCATACGGCAATGAGGTTACAAGACCTTTCCAAGTGAGCCTGGAGGGACTTGTTGGCTAGAGTTTGGATTTCTGGCAAGCAGCTCCCTCCAGCTCTCTTCTGTAATAAACTCAGGGTTCAGTCCCCGGCCTCGCACAGATACCGAGCTCTGTTGCGTGTCTCTGGGTAATCAGTCACTGGGAAGGCACAGATGTTTCAAGATGCACAGCAATGGGTGCAGCATAAAAGAGAGGCAACAGCAGGGTCATGCTACAGATGCAACCACATCTCACATGTGTTCGTTCTTGACAGGAGAATTCTTGTAGCGTTTGCGGTTTTCTGGTTGCTAATCCCATCAAACGAGGACTCAAAGGCTAATAATGCTCGGGGCTTTTATTGCTGTTCCTTAAGCCATGCAGTGCCAGGTATGGCTGATGCCTCCACTGCAGGCAGCTCCAAGAGAAGAGCATTAAGGTAACAGAGAGGGGTGCAGGATTGCCTCAGGCAGTGGCTTAAATTAATCTAGGCAGCAATTCTAACAAAGTCAGAAGCATTAAATAAATCTGGGGCTAGAAGATGTCTTAGCCTTTACCTGGTTGTGGAGATAAGAGATGAAAAAAAATCCTGCATTTTTTTCTTCTTTTCCTGTAAATGAAATACACACAAGCCTAAAAGAGAAGGCAGACCCAGTCAGGAGTCAGAGTTTGATGGTTCATTTGTGTGTACATAATGAGTTTTGTAGTGGTAATGCTGAAGAAGTTTTGGCATGTATCCACTGTGGGAAGTGCAGGGCCTGTGTTCATTGCTAGGTGGTCTTTCATTCTAAAAACCTTGAGGGACATCCATGGCAGATGGGCTTTAATTAGGCTATGTCCTGCTGCCAGTGACTGTCAAATGTGTCTCCCCAGATCAGGCACTGGAGCTTTCTCTTGAAGGTGTCAGGTCTTGCTCTCATGGAAAGAGAGTTGCCTGCAGCTTGTGTAGGAAGTGCTTCGGTACCCCTGAGACACCGACAGAAACTGTGAAGTATCTTGGTTAATTAGTTCTTGAGCGGCCAATTTGGGTGGAGATACAAACCTGTTGCCGTTGTCAGCCAGTGTTTTAGCCTCAATGGCAGAGGCCTGTGCTAAGTAACAAAGGTTCTGGTTTTCTCTTTACTGCGTGGAGAGTTGTTAAACCCATACGGCTCAGAGTACTCGTGTAGGGATGGCTCTGCTGTGTTGCTGCAGGGCTCTGCACTGTTAAAAGTTACAGCCCATTCAAGGAGGGGAACGAGCTACTCCTAAACTTGGCTTGTTTGATCTTTTCTAACTTAGCCTCAAGTGATTAAGCAAACAGTGTCTTTTCAGGCATTCTCCAGTTGTGTGATCTGCTAAACACATCTCGCAGTGTGATCTGCCAGAGATGCCTTGAACACTGTCCTTGTGCTGTGCGCTTGCTGGTCCTTGTGGGAACATAAATAAACAGTTATTTCTATTGCATCTGCTCTGTCTGGGTGGGATGCAGAGGGTGGGTATTGGTTTATGTTTAACATAAACTTGAAGATTCTTGCTTTTGTCTTAATATTAGCACTCTCAGCAAGGCGGCAGCTCTTTATTAGCTCCCCAGGAAAATAGTCCATTCTCCTTGCAATGTCAGGGGTTCATCTACAGTGTGATGTGTCTGTACAAGGTATCATTCTTGCCCTGCCCTTGTCTTAGGGAAGCAGAACATCTACCAGCAGTGGTAGTTGGGGTACTAACCATAAAACTGTAAGCTCCTTACAGACCAGTGTAACCAGATCCCTCACACAACCTCGTGGGGATCATGAAAGGGCACTTACATGGCTCCATTAATGCCTAGTGGGCACTTTTTTTTCCTGCAGTGTGACACTCAGCACTGCTCTTCTATACCTGAACAAATGTGAATGTTGTGCACTCTGGAATAAAAATCTTCACCCTGGAATCTGTGTTCTGCTGCAGGCTCAGCTGTTAAGCTTTGGTCTTTGTTGATTGATGCAGAAGAGACAGCAGAGGTAGATTTGATGCCTCAAACTCATTAGAAGGTCAGGAGTAAGAGATGATGGTTTTCCTGAAGTATATCAAAAGCTGATTATTTATCAGTCCTTTCTCCTTGGAATTGAGATGATCCCAGAGTGAATGAGTATCCTTTTTCCTATCCACATCTTTTTGTATGTTATTTGTATCTCAAATTAGCAGAAATTCTGATCTTCACCTGGCTTTTTATGGCAGCTTGTCGAACTGTAAATGTGAATATGCTTTGACAGCAAATCCTAAGTCAACCTTTGGTCACTGCAAGCTGGAACGATTTGAAAACCTGTGTAACCTTTTGACCAAACCTGGGCTGATATTCAACAAGGACTGAAGCCAGAACAGCCCTGATGACTTCAGACTTTGATTATAAGCCAGCTGTAGCCCCTAATGTACACTCAGGTTGGGACAGAGGATGTGATGGGTCAGTTGCACCATTTGGGCAGCAACGTGCTTGCTCCCAGGGGATCCATTGAGCAGTGGTGTTCTCAGGGCTGCTTTTTGCTTTGGCACTGAAAAGCAGTGGGCACTTTCTTCTCCTTTTCACCACTGCTCCTGAGCACCAGCCATCCCGGGGCAGTCCTTGCCAGCATCTGTCATGGTTTTCCTTTGTTCCCCAGCTCTCCCCTTGGCCCTGAACAGTGTCACACTGAGCAGCTCCACATGAATAAACCTGAGGCTCTGCACAAACCCTGCACTACCACAGTGTGCCAGGTTTGCTGGTCCAGCCGTGCACCTGATTTGAAATGTCTGTTAAATCCCTTGTTCTGGCACAGATCCCTGTGCAGCTTGATGCCCCATCCATGTGGATTGGAGCAGGCAGGGTTGAGCTAGCTCTGGATCTGCATTAACCAGCGGAATAGAAGCTAACTTCAGTTTGGGTGCAATAATCAGCCTCTGCTGATGCAGTAGCGTGGGCTCTCTCCTTTTTGCTGTCAGCTGAAATGGTTCCCAGTTTCTGAGAGGGTGTTGGAAGAGCTAAGAAGTAATCATCAAGGTTTTTCTGACTCCTAGAGATGACAGAGGAGAGTTGGACCACTGATGTTAATATAACAAAACTCTGTGGAACCTGTCTAGAAAGGGAAGGTGATTTTCTTTCAAAACACATCAATCTGTTGATTCTACCCACTCACATTCTTGTAAGTGTGAGCACTTGTGTGGTCTGGATTGGATCACTTGTGTGACATGGACAAAAAGGGACAGTGGTTGTCATATCCTCTGTCTTTTGGGTCTTTCCAGGCTGTTGCAGAAAACTGGATTTTGGAGAGGCTTTCATGCCTTCCAGGTGTCAGCAATAGTTACAATGTTACCTTTTGATTAAGGAGTTTGCTCACTTCACTGTCAGTAACTACTACTTAGGGCCTCTGCCTGTTGTCTTTGACCTTATTTTGGCTGCCATTTCCCTGCCCATTGAGATAACAGGAAGGAGCACAGTGTGTAACCTTCACGTGTATTTCCTTCTCACCAACCTTAATGTTCCTGTCAAAAAACCAATTGGCACTTGGACCAGGTGATTGTTGTAGGTCCCTTCTAACTGGGACTATTTATTCTAGAAAACAATTTCCCTGTGTGTGACATACCCGTGCCTTTTGAGATGCACATTGTGGGCCGAGTTCCATCCAGTGCACCTGTAGATCCAGGTTTCTCTTTGGGATCTTGCAGTTGCTTTGGATCTGACAGCATGGGAGCTTATCTTTGTTTGCTGCCATAAAGACAGTTTTGATGTGCCCTGAAGCATCTTCCTGTGTGCTCTGCTCCCAGTGCCTGCTCCTGGGGTGTCCAGCCTGCCCGTGCAAACAAACCAACCCCAACCCCCCCAAACATTTAGTGTTCAGATTGCACAGCTTCCTCCCTCACTGCAATGACTAAATTCCACTTCATTGATGCAATAGGATGCTTCAGGCCATGTTCTCCAGGGCAGTGATTGCAACTCCTCATGTGATTAAAGTCACTTGGCCAGCAGCCCTTATCACGGCAGGGTTCATTCCTCCAGTAAGACTGGCTGGTGCACATTAACTACACTGAGGTTCCAGATTTCATAGCCTTGGGATTTCTGCCTCAGTAGTGAGAATATGCTGGGATTTGTTGTGATCCCACCTGAGCCCCACAGGATATTTGGATAATGGGCCTACGGCAGGATCTGGGTGCCTGTAGCCATCAATCTCCATAGGCACAGTAGATGTTTTTATTGCCCTTGCTTATCTGGCTGTCCCTCACTCTTTTAATATGAACCACACCAAATAAAGCTGACTGAGGATTGAAGATTATCCGTGGTATTCATCACTTGTAGGAAGGGGAGTTGGTTCAATGTTGGCTTTTCACATTTGCTAGGCCTTGTCTCCTTGACAGAAAACAACAGACTAAAGCGATTACCAAGAACAGCTGCTTAGAAGGGGCTTTGAATATTTTTTCCGCCTTTGCTGACCTGAACCACAGCAATTATAAGTTCTGGTTATTGTAAACTTACCACAGAACACAAGGCATACCTTAAAATGATGTCATGTCTAGACACACAATTCAGGTATAAATTATGGAGAGAAAGTAGCTTGTTCAGTGGTTAAACTGTAAAAATTTAACAAGATATTTCTGTGTCTCTAGCCTTCACTCTTGCATACGTATTTCTTTACCTCTTACCAGGAGAATTCTGTGACTGCCTCTTAATTTTTTTGTGTTGGGAGATGGAATTTCCTCCCTGTTCTCCATTTCATTTCCTATTTCTGCCTCGCTGGGTCTCAAGGGAAGCAGTGTAGCCATCTACTCAGAGTCCAGAGCTAGAGAAGAAGACTCTTGGGTCCAGTCATGACTCAGGCAAGGTCACACAAGGGGTGATGTACAGCAACTTTTCCAAAATTTGGCTTGCTGTTTTGGGTAGCTTTGTTTTATGGGGTGGTAGGGGAAAGAGAACTCTGCTGTGGTGCCCAGGTGCTTGATTTTCCAAGTACTCAGAATTTGGAGTCTCGGCAACATCCCAGTGAGGCTGCGTGGGCCTTACGTTTCAGGGGAAGTTGGATCCCATTTACAGCAGGCTCATCTCTGCGGTCGTGTGAGCTGGATTTCTGTCTGGAGTCACTGCTGCAGCTCTCAGGGGAGTGGTGGGCACAGCTGCTGGGCAGTCTCACACCTGGGGGCTCCAGCTCTGCAGGCTCAGAGCAGGGGTGGCTGTCGCAGATGCTGGGGAATAGCACGTGGCAATCCGTGAGCAGGACGTGGAAATCAGTGTCCTGCCCACCACCAGGGACTTGGGCAGAACTCCCCTGCTGCACAGGGAGGGCTCCCCTGCCGACAGGCCCTGGCTACTCTGACTTGTGTCAAAATACAGCTCCTCACACTTGGCCTGGGCTGAATTTCACCATGAGATTGGAGTGGTTGGCTTACCACCTGGTGTAATCTATACCTCCAGGTAGCTGCAATGAAATGCAGACTTTGCAAGTGGAGGAGGCCTGTTGGGTTAGCAAGCCGGTGCAGGGCTATTCTCCACAGTGTATTCTGGTGTGCTTTTCCTGGCCTAATTACACAGTCCTCTCAAGTGAAGGAGTTTGGCAAGGACATTCTTCCGTTTTAGCTGGTGTTTGGTCTCAAGTTCTCTTAGTAAGCTTTTCCTCAGTCATCTCCATTAGAGCAAACTGCCATCTAGAATTTCTCTGTGTAGAAGCCTGTTGTGGATTTTGCTTCCAGGTCCAAATACAATACCTCTTCTTACCTGAGGAGCACCTTGCTCTCCCCAGACACCTGGTCTACCATCTGTGTGTCCCCTTGAGAGCAAGGATCTAACTCTTGTCATACCTGGGCCTCTCATGGTCTTTTTTAACCTGTAATCACATCAGTTTGTTTCCTGGAAGCTGTCTATGCTACAGGTCTCTGGAGACAACTACTAATGCTCGGCAAGCAGAGATGGCAATTGATTCTAGAGAAGTTGCTCTGCTCTTGTTGCCATGGGGACAGTTTTGGAACACGCTGAAGAGCAGTTTCACTCTGTTTTCAGCATACACAGCAATGTTCTCAACTCCAAAGGGACACATGTTTCTGCAGTCTCATGAACTTGAAGTGTCCACAC
Organism: Dryoscopus gambensis; assembly: GCA_013389985.1. Lineage (NCBI taxonomy): Eukaryota > Metazoa > Chordata > Aves > Passeriformes > Malaconotidae > Dryoscopus > Dryoscopus gambensis. Next base: position 146,906 of record WEIT01003775.1, read on the forward strand.
TGGCAACTGGTGTGGAAGACTTTTCCTTGGTATCCATGAACTTAGGTAGAGAAGCCCTAAGCCTTGGTTCACTCTCAACACCCATTTTTTTTGGTAGAACAGCCATCAGGTCAACTTTCCCTGTGCCACATAGACATCAGATCTGCTCTGGAACGGTGGCTTTCCTGTCCTGACCAAGTGTTTGTACAAAGGAAGTCCCCAGGTCCTTTTTGGTGTCTTGCTTTTCAGGATCACAGCAAGACCGGTTTTCATTTGGATGCATTGTTTCTCCTGGCCTCTTTGTCTCCTGTCAGCCAGGAATGACCTTTTTTCTGCATTGCTTCTTTGTTTGTCCCCTGCTTTGCTGCTGTCTGCAGGGCAGCGTGTGGAAAGTGAACATTGTGCATCCTGCCAGGTTCCCAGTGTCCTCTGAGGGATTAATGCTCTGTGCAGGGGGCACAGACCTTGCGGTATTTATGAAGGCACCACAAATTGCCATAACATCTTCAGAGATCAACAAATAAAGTGATTGTTGAAGCAAGGCCACAGAGTAGATGCTGCCACTGCAATACTTTGTTGTTTTAAGAGCACTGAAGAAATTAAAACTCCCACTGCACTCTTCCAGTGCCTTGCACAGGCTGAGGTGGCCTTAGGGCCCCTTTTCAGCTTTTGATTGAGTGATTGTTTTTGTACATGGATGTCTTTTTTTTTTTTACTTTAATGGCTATTAAACATAGGAGGAGAGTGTTATTACAGCTCTAAGTGCTGTCAGCCAAAGTTTGTCCTCACTTCTGCTTCTAGGATATCCACTTGCAGTTGTCCCAGTTTTCCCTATTCATGGCTTTTAAGAGGTTCTTTTTCTTTCATGAGACTCTTGATCAGCTCAAGTACAAACAGATGGAAAGCAGCAGAGAAACAGCTCCATAGCAGCACCCAGGCCAGGGTCTTAACTCATCTGAAGTGTTTGGTTTTTAGGGACAAGGGCTACAGCCAGGAATTTCGTAGCCTGGGGCAGGATGCTGAAGGTTCCTCCATGTGTTGTCCTTCACTATTCTTCCATCTTTACCTCTCCCTCACCTCCCTTTCATCCTGTCTTTCCAAGGCTCTTGTTTGCCCAGGTGGAGCTGGCTTCCTTTCCCGGAATACTGAGGTGTCCCTTTCCTGGCCAAGGCCAAGCACAGGAAGCTACAGGCTCAGCTGGCACCTGTCCCCTCCCTGGGCACAGGGGGACAGGGAGTGACGGCTCATGGTCCATGGGAGCTGAAAGTTATGGAGTTTCATTGAAGAGCTGTCTTGGCACCCTGTTCTGTTTCATGGTGTTTCGGAAGTGCTCTGCAATGCTGGAACAGTTTCTTTGGACAAAGGATCCTGGTCCTGCTGCTGAGTGTTGTGAATGCCGACTTGTGCTGTTCCTGGAGCCTTTACTTCAAATGCCCACAAAACAGAAGCCCTAATTAGCATAGAAATTGTCACTAATGGGCCATCTTGCCTGGAGGCAGGGAGGTGGGGGCCGGCTTTGAGCCCCTGGTCACTGCATTGCCTCAGGAGTAAGGAGGCTTGGCCATGTCCTGACTTTGTGCCAACAAGGGGAAATTCTCCAATGTGTGTTTCTCCTGTGGAATGATCACCGAGTAGTTTTGCCAGGGTCAATGTGAACCATCTTTCAAACAAATGTCATATGGAAGTTTGCAAATCCTATTGTCCCAGGAAAAATTAACATTCTCCAAAGTGTTGAAGTGTTGCAGGAAGCAAAACTTCAGACTGTGCTGGGATATTGAACTATGTGGAAGTTGGGGAATTTTCCCACTTCTACTCCATGTGGAGTAACTTAGCTTTTTCAGCACCTTAAGGGCATTGACAAACATCCAGAGAAGGGAAAGGAGGAGAAATGCAAGAAATGAAAATGTGAACCAGAGCTGCTTAGGCAGAGACCATGGCCTGGATATGAGATTCCCTTTTGCTTCAGATTTTATAGGATTTTTATGGGAAAGGGAAGAGATATGATCTGTGGGAAGAACACACCTATTCTGCAGCTTTCTACTCAGAGATGGCCTTTACCAAGTGTGTGTGTATAGATAAGCTCTTACTATGAAGCAGAGCTTCTTAAAGTTCTTAACAACATCTCTCTAAGTATCACCACTAGAACTCTGCGGGGAGAGATTTTGTTTAACTTTAATAGAAATTTTTAATTCTAAGAGAAATTTTAACTTCTAGGAAGTTAAAGTTTGGTTAACAGTGGGACTTGCTTTTCATACATTGTAGCTGGGTGAATGCTGTGTTGGGAACTGAGCGTGCCTGTTGGAAGTGAAGCAGTGGATGGAGTGTAGTGTGAAAGCTGCTGTGGTGCTGATTCTGAATAGATCTTGTGTTGTTTAACACAAAACAACAATTTCCCTTGATATAAGTTCTGAATATATGTAGAAAAAAATGTGGCATCCATGGATGTGCTGAAAAGAAGCATCTTTGCTCACAGATTTCCATGTTCCATATTTGTGTGTTTGGTGACAACCCACTCTGGCATTTTGTGTCACGTAATTGCAGCACTCTCAGCCTATCCTACCATTTTCCAAGTAGTGCTCTTGGCCACACCAGCGAGACAAGCTGTGCACATTGTGAGGACAGACTCTATCACATTTTTTTATAATCTCAGCTAGTTCCTGAAGTGGAGCTTTGAGTGACTGGTGACAGATCTGCTCTAAGTTTGGAAGCAAATGCAAATTATTTCAGAGAAAATCTTTTTCACAGAGCAAGCCTCTGCTGGCTCGGGAGGAAGGATCAGATATATTCACCTAGGCTTTCTCATCTAGCCAGCTTCACATTCCTTTCCCTCCTCCTCCCAGGCTTCTGTTTCTTTTGTTTCCCCCCAAGAGCCATTGTTCTTGTTCTCTTTCAGTGGTTAAGGCACAGCTGGGGTCAGGAACAGGCAGAGAGCAGTTTTGGGGTGCTGCGCTGAGGTGGGCTCCCGATTCCCAGCCTCAGCTGCTCTTCTGTGCCCAGTCCTTGGTGTCTCACAGCAACTCCCACCAGTGCCATCGTCCACAACTTCTGCTGGGTCCACAGGGTCAGGTGTTCCAAACTCCTCTGCTTGTACTCTACAAGTACCAGGCCCTTTCTTCTGCACTGTTAATGGGGAATAATCACATCAGTCCCTAGGGAAGCTTAGGATGTGGGAAAAGGAACAGGAGGCAATTGTTTCCTCATCTCCCTGGCCTGAGACACCCCAAACCTGGGATGTTGTGGACTTTTGTTCTGTGCGTGCCACAGGAGAGCAGCAATGCCTGGGGAAGCCTCTCTGCAACTGGTACTAAACTGAATTTCACTCTTGTGCCAAGCGGGTTGGTAAAGGATTGTCTCCACCGTCCCTCCACCTTCCCGCGGGTTTTCAAAATGGCAAAAGTTGCTCTCCTGTGCTTGGCTTCCTCAGGCTGAGGAAGGTGAGTGAACTGTCAGAGCTCTCCACCTGGGACTGCACAGGGGTCTGGAGGCTCTGTCTCTAGCTCCTCTGCAGCTGCTCCTTGTGGAAAAGGGTGAATCCAGCAGGACCTTCTCTCCTGTTCCTCAGCTACCTGAGGAGGGAATCTCCTGTGCCTGCTTTCTGCAGCTGCCTTCCCTGGAGGGCTGGATGTAAATGCAGGAGGGCTGTTGGCTTGTGAGAAGGAAAGTGATACTTTGGAAGTTGCCAGGCTCCAGGATTTAACTCTTTAGCCTCTGGAGTTCCCAAGCATGGACGGCTTCAACATGCTGAGTTAGGCCCTACTTCCCAAGTGTCCTGCAACTGAGCTGAGCTGTCTGGGATGTGCAAGGCAGCCCATTTTCTTCTCTGCATCTATGGGATCCCAGCTGTGCAGGCAAGAAATCATCAGGGAACAACCCAGCAAGAAAAGGAGGTGAGAGCAAGTGCCTGAACTCTGCAAAGCAAAACTCTGGGAGTGGCTCACCTCCCTCCCCACCTTTCCTAAAGCTCAGCAGCACTCACGGAGCTGGAATGGGGGCTGCATTTATCAAATTCCTGTCTGCAACAGCAATGCAGTTGTTTTAGATTAGTGTACAAATAGACATTAGTGTAATACATCTGTTGTTAATCCACATCTTGGTAGAAAAGAGATGCCAACACATCATTTATTAGCCACATAGATCCTATAATGTCCTTTCTTTTGTCTTTTGAGTATGTAATGGGTTCCAGGATGTCTTTTATTTCATTGTATACCACATTTCCTCTTGTCTAACATAGCAGGACATAATGTGTTCCAGGATATAATTTATGCCATTTTGGAACTGGACACCACACAATGTATCCTGAACTTTTCTGAAAAACCTTCAGTGTTTTGTGCTCTGCTCACAGGTCTTTGCACAATTGATGGATAGAAAGAGCTGGAAAATTAGCAGGAAGGAAAGCAATTTATTCTTGGTCCAAGGAGAGCTGAAGGACCATGAGGAACTCTGGATGCTGGCATGGGAGGCTGTAACTCTTACATCCTTGATTTGTTTAGAAAGTTGGAAAGGGAAGTGCTAGTCCATCTTAAGAGCCTGTCCATGACTGCTTGTGTAAGACCCTGATAGTTTCAGTGGGATTCCACTTTGAGAAGGAACCAGTTAAGGGGTAGCTGTGACAAATACATATCTCCTTTTTTGTGAAAATTGAGAGCTGCTGCTTATCTGGCTATATCAAAACTCTGTGCCAACCACAGGTGAAAGAATGAAAACCACCTCACTGTCCTTTTCCCTGTTTGGTGATGTTAATGGGGTTTGAGAAGTAGATGACATTCACAGGTGATGAGGGAAGCAGGGACACAAGTCCTGCTGAAAGTTGGGGAGTTTGGTGGTAATTTGCTTGTGGAATGATCATCTGGGGAGGAATTGGCAGTGGCCACTTGCCTGATAGCTTCTGCAGGAGTCTGTTCCTTTTGCTTGTCTTTGTCATGAATTAAAATCCCACCCAGAACGACGGAATTCCAGTGCTGCATCCCCTCCCCACTGCAATATCCCAGTGTCAGCTTTGGCCTGTGCCAGATGTTCACTTTGTGGTGAAGTTGGACACTGGAACAAGAGACTGGTCTAAAGGGACAGCACAGGATTTCAAATCAGCTTCTGCACAGAGGAAGAATCACCATGAGCAGAACCTTTGAGTTTTAGGTCAGACCAACAGTTGTTGTCAACCTGTGGAAAGGTTTTTAAAGATTAAACATTTTGGCAAGATAAAATGTATTCCTTTTTTTTTGTTGTTTTGGTTTGGTTTTTTGTTTGTTTTGGTTTGTTTGTTGGTTTGTTTTGTTGTTTTCTTTCTTTCATCAAAGGATCTCACAGGAGGCAATTTGTCTTGCACTGTCCCAGTTTCCCTGCTGTGGACCCCATTCTGTCTGTGTGTGTCTGGCTTCTGATGCCTCAGTCCTGAGGCTGGAGGTCTGTAAGGGAATAGTGGCCCTGTTAACTGCAGCCCTGAGCTCTTGCTCTGTCAGACCTTTTTCTTTAGCATGTGCTGCTTTTAAGCACAGGAATAGTGCAGGGAGTTTGGGGAAGGGTTGCTGGGGTAACCGAGATGTAAGACCAGAGGGAATAATGTTAATAAAATAAATTGCTGACTCGGAGCAGCCTGATAACTCAGACGGGTGAGTTCTCAGGCTTGACATCATGTTTTTCTCCTTCCCTCCCTCTCTGCCCTGCATCAGCTGCCTCTCACTTGCAGGCACTGTCATTCACAGGCCTGTAGTTCAGCTAAATCCAATACAGTGTCATGACATTAGCACACAGGTCTCCTGTGCCAGGATCTTGTTTCCAGGTCTCCAGAGAACCAAATGTTCAAACTTTTTAAAAGGCAAACTGTTGTAGAAATAAGAAACTCTTTCTTCCTCTCCACACAGCTCAACACCATTCCTGTGCAAGGGGAGATAGGACAGAATATGCATAAGAATACTGGAGGATGAGAAGGAGTGGAGAAGGTGTAGTTATTTATGTTGTGAATAACAGCTGTAGCTCTGTATTGTGCTATAAACACAGAATAGAGTCTCAAACTGAAAGATCTTCCTGTCTGCACTGTCTACTTTAGTTAAAAGATCACAAAATTAAGGCAGTTGTGAAATTGTGTGTTTGCACATGAATGGTGTCGAGATCTTAGTGTCACAGGACATGAACACAGCTGAAATTTCTATGTGGTTCAGAAGATGTCCAGAACTTTTTACAGCTATTGAGATCTCTTCTGGTTGCATCAGAGCAGATAAACCTCCCAGAGCCCAGCAAATAAATTGTGGTGCTTGAGAAGAACCTTAAGGAAGAATAAGTTTTTCTGTTAACTGCCTGATGTATGGTCCTTTATGCTTTCCTTGATGCCAGCCCTTTTCAAAGACTTGTTCTTCCTGGCACTTCTTATTGGCATTTATCTTGTTGGGTACCTGAGGCAGGTAGTTGCTGTTGAGGCTCTAGATGGCACTTTGTCCTACCACCATAAAATTAGGAGCTCCTCAGGAGGAATGGTGTGTGCCTGTACACAGAGGAGGAATCAAGAGTGCACTTAGGTGCTGTGCAGGTTGGGCCACTAAAGGAAACCTCCAGTGACTTTGCCATGGTTAACAAACAATGCTCTGTAGAAGATGTTGGTGCTTCTCAGCTCTGTGCCTCAATCCAGTTTGCATTTTCTCTCCCTGGAACAGAAATGACAAACATTTGAGTGATGGAAGTGCCTTGATCATGTAAAATTATGCCCCTGTCTTTTTTCTCCTAGACCAAGCCCACTTTGTGAAGCACTGCTGAGAGTCTGGTGAAACCCCCTGCCCTGCACCTGCCTGGCTCCCACCATGGCCTGTTGGGGGATGTGGTGCCCCCAACACTTGACCTCTGAGCAAATTGGCTTTCCTGGGGTCCAGGTAGAACTGGCTTGTGGTCCTCATCCAGTCTTTGGTCCATCAGCTGCTCTGGAATCATCTTTAGAGACACATTCTGTTTCAGTGCCTTACAATGGCCAAGGGAGCCACTTCCTAGGCCGTGTGCTCCTGTCTGGGCCGTGCAGCCAGAAGGTTGCAATTATTTCCTTGCTCTTTCAGACTTCATTATGTTGCTCCACATGCCTTCATATGGTAAAGGACACTGCAGTTCTAACAAGCTTGGCTGGAATAATCATTCCTTCTTGGCAAATACTTCCCCTGACTTGAAGCTGAGCAGTGAGACCAAGGAATCAAGTTTATCTTTTGCAGTGGGGTGGTAATGCTGCTCACTCAGCCCTGTCCCTGCTGAGGCAGGTATCCATTCCTGCGGGAAAGGGAAGGAAATACTTCTATTTTGGCTGTTGGGACGGTGTCTGCAGTTCACCAAGCGCTAGGAATGTGCTGTTCCCATGGTGATCCTGGGCTGGTCAGTGCCATGTGCTGGGACATGACTCCCCAGACCACTGGGGGAACGGGTCAAGAAGCCTGTGCCCAGTTAAGCACAGCTTAATACAGAGCTGTACAGGCAAATTCAGGGTGCAGTGAGGGAGTGGGATGGCTCTGTGGGAACTGTAGGCAAAGCAGTCAACACTGAAGACTCTTAAAATACTTGGAGGTGGTTTATTTTCCTCATGCACTTTCTCAGATGAAGCTGGTGCACTTTCAGGTACTCTTTTACTTGCCCAAAGCATGGTCCAGCAGGTGAAATTTGAGTCCTTCCTGCCCCTGAAGCCCCTGGAACTGCTCTGAATTTACCCCAGTGGAGCTGAGGTTGGGATTAAAGCAGATGGGAAACTTGGCGAGCTGTGCAGGCAGGATGGCCTTTGCAGGGGCCAGGCACAAGTGCACATCTGTGTGCTTCTGCCATTCTGTGCATCTAGTGAGAGAGGGGGCTTAAAGGGGGTTAGAAAGAAAGAAGGAATCATGGTCTGATGCAGTGTTTTGGCACCATTGAGCTATTTTGCTTAATAGTTTGGAGATGATTTAATCCTGGAGATAATTAAATTGAAGGTGTCATTTCAAAAGATAACAACGTCTGTATGAGCTCTGTTAGGTTTGGCATAAGCTTCGGCTTGTTTTGTGGGGATTGAGGGATTTTCTTGAGTGGAACATGGGGGAGGAAAGGCAGGGCTAGTTTGATGGTCTTTATTTCCACCCTTTCTTGCTATAAAATAATCTGACATAATGCAGAGCAAGAAAGCAGCCCCTGTGACTTCAAGGGAGTGAGAATAAAATACTCCCCTGGATTTCAGTGTAGCTTCTGATAAAGAAACATATTAGATCCAGTCCTATCTTCATGTGCCTGCTCCCATGACCTGCTCAGGGAGAGCAGCTGGTCTGTGAAACAGGGCTGGGGTCAGGAAGCACTGTGAGCTCTGCAGGGACCGTTCTTCAGGGTGTGGGGTCCCAAGGTCCTTCTGGGCTCCCAAAATGTCACTCTCTTCTCCACTGTGGCTTATTTCAACTGGAAAGTCCTATACGTGGTTTGTGGCTTGCTCTGTGCCTTTCCTGCAGCACAGCTGTGCCTGACAGCCACCTCTCCTCCAACCCCAACAGGGAAAGTTCCCTGCCCTGTGCTGGGCACAACTCAGTTTGTGGTCCCTGTGGGGACGTGCTAATCCTTGTGCTTTGGGTACAGGTCTCCTCCAGAGCTGTGTGTGATGTGGGGGACTTACCCAGCTGAAATTTAACATTTAGCCTTCTGGTATGTGACCTACAGGTGACTGGAACATGTGTTCCAGAACTGAGGTGCCAGCCTGCTCCTACAGACCCTCTTGCATGGTGAGAGGGAGCCAGCCTGCAGTTTTCCCAGCCAGAATCCCCGTGAGTTGGCAGGGAGCCCTCAGTCACACGTGTCAGTGCTCTGCTCCATCCCTGCCGTGCCCCAGGCCCTGCCTGTGACACGGGGGTCACCAGGGGAGCTGGGCTGGTGGGGAGCAGCTCCCTGCTCAGGATACCTGCCTTGGTGAGAGCTCCCCTGACTGTCCTTAAAGATGCTCCCTCAGCCCAGGCCCTACTCAGCAATGGGTTTGTGCAGCAAGAGATTGGTAGCAATTTTCCTTCTCTTTCAACACTGCATTTTTAGTAGTATTTCACCTTGTTCCTAAATGCTGCATTTAATTCTCTGGGTCTCAGAGCTCTGCTGCCACCAGTTTAACACCAGCTGGGTGACCCTCAGAGAAGAAAGGCTCTATGTAATAACGTGTGTGTGTCTGTATTTTTTTTTCACTTTAGCTCTGATGTGAAAAGCCCTGTCTGGGCATTTAAGTGGCGTGGCTTGTGATATACACCAATTTATGTGCAAGCTGGCAGGGGGTTTTTTTCCTTGCCAGCAGGAGAAGGAAGGGGACCTGGGACCTCCTTCTGGTGAATTACTTAGAAAAACAGCCAACATTTAAAATTACAGGTTTGGAATTGAACTATAAATTCCAGTGAAGTAAAAGATCCATGAATAATATGTCATTAGGCTGAAATATAATTTGTTTGTATGTTTTAAGCAGTAGAAAGGAAACAGGATATAATTCCTATTAGCAACGTATATATTTTCCCCAAGCAAGAACCAGCTGCCTGATGGAAAGTTTACGTTTTCTCCGTAAATGTTTTTAACTGTTTGGTTGTATTGGGTTCTTTTTCCAGTGGTACACAGAGCTTTAATCTCTCCTGGTTCAGCTGGGTTGCTGTGCTGCTCTCAGTCTGGGATTGTGTGCCCTCTGTTCAGTGTGAGCATGTCACAGGTTGGCACAGACTGAGCACAAGATCCAGAAATCAAGAGTAAGTCTGTCTGTCTGCTCTGATGGCATCTTGAGAATTACAAGCCAGGCTCACAGAAGATCTTCTCACATCTTTGCTCAGATCTGACCAACCGTTCTGTGATCTGGAAAACTGGTGAAACAGGAGGAGGTATTTTTACAAGAGACTTTTTGCATTTCTCGCATAGTGTTGGACTCAGCATAATCATAGAGCACTTTTGGTGTTTTTAAATGGGGACCAAGTGATTTTGTTTATGCCAGTAGAAGTCTGAGTGAACAGGATCACTTCTGTTTGAGACGGAAATTTGCACAGATACTTCCACAAAACGGTTTGAGGCATTTGTGGTGGCCTTCAGTGTTTGCCCTTTCAGTGAGCAGAGGTGGATGCCAGCTGAAGAATCTGGAGTTTCTCTCATTTTCCGTTATCATCATCTGTCTCCTAACTGGGATGATGGTGACATTGTGGCTGCACCTGCTTATCTCACAGCAGGTAGCTGTGGAAAGCAAAGGCTTATAGAAAACGATTTTTTTTAGAATGATTCCAGTTTAACATATGCGGGTCCTATCTTGTGTTTAAAGTCACTTTGGGTTTAGTTTGGGAGGCTGGAGTATGTGACTTGGTTTGGGAAGTTATGCTGGCTCCAAAGTGGTGCATCCCAGGGGTGAGTTGGGGCTCACTAAGAGCTTTGGTGGGTTCTGAAAGGGTTCTGAGCTTCCTGCATATCTTAACGACCTTGATAAGGGCTGCATGTCTTAACGACCTTGGTAAGGGCTTGCTCAGACTTCATCTTCAGAGAAACTGAGAATTAAAAAGAGGACAAGTTGTTCAAACATGCTCTGTCTTGACACCTGGCACTGCACGAGGCTGAAGGAGCAGTATCTGTCCAGCAGCACTTGTGTACAGTAAATGTGTAACTCTGGGCGGCCCTGGGCCACTCTCACTGCTTGGAACTGGAAGCAACTCAGCCAAAGGCACTGGAAGAGCATTCAATAAAGATGGCATAAATAGAAATGTGATGGAGACCTGCAGCACCCCTGTGAATCCTGGGCCGAGCCAGAGAGAGTTAAAGAGCTCCTGTCCAGGGAGTAATGGCAGGAGCTGCCATTTGGTGCTGACAGACAGGGAGTCACTTGCTGCCTGCAGCTTCTATCGATTTCCACTCCGTTGTCAGCAGGTTGTAAATAAAACCTCTGCTGGGCTGCTCTTTGTGCTGGCTCTGGGACTGCAGCCGTCTCCGGGCGAGCTCTGATGGATATGGAGGCCTGATGGATATCCAGGGGCCTGCCTGTGCCTCCAGCCATGGCTCAGGGCAAGGGAGACATCCCGGCATCCCGACATCCTGCTGGCTCGGCCCCACAGGCTTCCCGAGGCAGGAGGAGGCCCAGGGCACTGTGTGTTTCTGTGGGCTTGCTGGTTCACCCCAAGGAAATAAACTGCTGTCTGATGTGAACTGGGCTTGATTTTTTGGCAGCTTCGAGAGAGAGAAATAGGATTAAAACTAAATGGAGTAATTCCTCTTTTCAAAAAGAAAAATGGAAGAGGAGGGAAAGGGTCCAGCTTGAAATCGAGCTTAATGTTGCTGCTCACTCTTGGAGTTGCTCACAAGGCATCCAAAAACTAACTCATGTGTTTTTGGAAGTACCCTGGCCCAGCACAGCAAGCTATGAAACGGGGGCCCCGAGTTGTGCTTTGTGGCTCCACAACCAACTCCTGCGTGAGATGGGGACCGAACTGCTCAGGCCAGCTTTTCAGAGGCAGTCAGTAATTTTTGGGCTGTCTGGTTTGGGAGTTTCCAAATCCAAGCAGCTTCCACTGGCTTCTGTTGATGGTTCAGGGTAGGCAGAGCCTTAAACAAACAAACAACCACCACCCCCTGCTGCTGCTGCTCAGACATCCCAGCTTAAGGCACTGGAAGTCTGCAGTCACCAAGTCCTTTTTCCACACCAGAAAATGTTGACTTTCATCTTTGTATCTTCTTCATCCATAAAATAACAATGTTACAACCAATTGCTTATACCTGATAGTTGATGTAAGGATTTAAAAAAAGTTAGTTTCCTCAAAGGAAACAGTTGTGAAGCAAACTTTCTAAATGTGGTGCCAAGGCTTTCATGATGGCCCTGTCTCTATGGGAGGTGAAGATGCTGTGTAACTGTCTGTTTTGAACTAATTTAGAGCATTTCTTTTCAGGCTCCTGAGAGTCTTGCCCTCTCTGACCGTGGGTGTTCCCATTCTCCAGTTTATTTTTCACATCCAGGCGGTCATCTGGAACAGCCCAGTTCCTGGGGGAGGCTGTATGGAGAGCTTTGGATATGAGCAGTATGGTCTTCATCCCCATGAAATGGTGATTCGAGATCACTGCAAAGCAGCAACCCCAGGAGGACACTGGCAAAACTGCAGCTTTGGGGGTTTGAATGGCAGCTCTGGGCCCCAGGTCTCTGAAATGAGGCTGAAAGCTTTTAGATTCTATTAAATGGGCATTTTTTATTGGCATTTGCTGCTGTGATAAAGGCAGGGGCTGTTCATGTGTCCTCCTGCCTGAGGGCAGGGTGTTTGGTGCTGTAATTTTAGCTGTTCAGCATCTGCTCTTTTACACCCCTGCTCCAGAAGGGGACTCAGCACTAAACTTTCCAGGTCTGTCTGCAGTTGATCTGCTTCAGTCCTACTGGCATTTTTGATGGGAATTTTACGACTTCTTTCTTGCAAGTTTGGTACACATTTTGTTTTCTTTGGAGCCAGTATTGGCTCCTCATGCCTTTCTTTTGGAAGCTCCAGTGATCAGTGCCTTTGGTTGTGGGAACTCTTGCAGAGAAGAGTCCTGTCATCATTTATGGGGGTACAGGAAAAACAGATGAAGAAGTGTAATATATGCCAAATATTTTCCTCAGAACTGCTCTTATCTGATATCTTCAGCTGTACTTGTTTAATGTTAATATTATTTTGCTTAGCTGGACCTCTTTTTAAGAGAAATTTTTTGTTAAAAAAGTGGAGTTCTCTGAAATCAGGCATCTTTGTTCAGCAGCTAGAATTATCTGTGTTGGTATCTGTGTGTATGATTCACTTTTACTGCATTGGGATTGTTTTTTAATACTCTGTGTTTTCTAAAGCCCCATTCTGGTGGAAGCCATCAGGAGGAAAGGAGCTGTTGTGGTTTCAGAAGTTGGATGCTCTCCACTGGTCAGCTGGATGAGATATAACACCTTATTTTTAATCTGGCACTGCTCTGCCACCCAGATTGGCACCTTGGGTAGGCTCTTGAAAAGAAGTAGGAATTCTTGGGTAGCATGAGCCAGCAGGACAGATTCTCCATTTGTGTCATTGTCACATGTGATGTTTGAGCTGCCTTATGCTCAGTCACCATCTGCTCCTGAGCCTGCTAAGTCATCTGAGCAATTAGTCCAAGGCTCATTCATCAGCCATGGACTATTTATACTTATTTTTGGATCTCCTTCATCACAGTGCCTGGACCTACTGAAGAGGGTGTAATGAAGTACAGATGCCAAGGCAGGTAAATGAAATAAGTAAAACTAAAAGTTGTCATATCCCCCCAGTAACATTTGTAACCAAACAAGCTGGTTTTGGAGACAGAGCACTTGGCCTTTTAAGGGAAGTCTGTTGTTCAGTCTGGTAATTCAGGCTAACACTTAATCTTTAATTCTGCAGCACTGTTATGACCCAAGGCAAGGCATCCATCCCTTTTGCAAAAGAACTGTAATCCAAGCCCTGACCATTCAGGATAGTGATGATAAAACAGGAGCTATTAAAGCACTCACTGCATGAAGCCAACAGTTATAACAACATTTTTAATAGGTGTAAAAGTGTCTAAAAATATTACCTGCCTGCACAAATAAGTTTAAATAGGAATAAGGAGTAGAGTCTCTTAAACACATCAGCCTAAGATTCAAAAAGCTTTTCTTTTTTTAAAAAGTGAAAAGCTTAAATAATTTCCCCAGAAAGCCAGTTTGTAACTTAAGCCTTCCCAGGGAATGATCCCACGTCCAGTCTAATCGTTTTATGTGACTATTTAATCTACTGTTTAACAAACAAAAATACTTGCAGTACCATAGCAACTACTGCACAGATTGGTGCCCTTGGGACAGAGATCAGCTTCCTGATCCAAAGCAAACCTGCCTACTCTGGATTCTGAGATATACTTTAGGGCAACCTTGCGGAATCGTAAGGAAGACTTTCAAATGCAGGCTAAAATGGACTCATTTTTTGGATGTGGATGTTTCATTCGCTGGCCCAGAGATGCATAAATGTGCTCCTTGCTTTGGGATAAATAGCCATCCATAATTCTTCAAGGCTACAAGGACATGAAGAGTTCCAGTCTTTTTCCTGGATGTAGGTGTATTATAGCTAGAAATCACTTTATTATTTGTGCATAAAACCTGTGTGTATTGAGTTTCAGCAGAATGCCCAGCTAATGGTTTTTTATTTAAGGTAATAAAGAACCTCTCATACTCTGACTGTGGCTGAAAGGCTTTAAGCAACTTTGCAGAAGCATTGGTTTCGATAAAAGGCTCTGTCAGGGGTCTAGACCCCAATACTCCTGATTGGCTTCCTGTCTTCTGGATGTTTATTCCACAACTTCACTGCTGCAACTGAGGGTTTTCTGCCCCAGCCTTTCACAGGCTCTGCGCTGGTGCTGTTGGATCTGCAGCATATGGAGGAAACTACCTTGGACTGCAGAACAGCTCAAAACCACAACCTAACTGTGATCCTATTTCAGTCAGTTACATTTGTGTCCCTTCATGAATGTGCCCTGGACCTATGGCAGTCCTGGCACAAAGCAACTGGGCTTTATTCTGGAGAGCATGGATTTATCCTTAGGCTCGAAATACTTCCAAGCCTTCTATAGTTTATTTTGCATCTAGAGCTGGTCAGGATTTTCCCAACAGAAGTGATTTGTGTCAGAAAACACTGACTGTGAGATCTTTGTTGTGAGAGATGTGTCAAAGCTGCTGGCAGGAGCCAGAGGGGCAGGGGTGTGATGCTGGTGACCAGCTCCAGGTCTCCTGGTGGGCTCCGTGGCTGCCTGGGAAGGGCGGGAAGGGATCAAAGCAGGGTGATGAGCTGGGACACTGGAAGGTGCTCATCAGCTGAATGCCCCACTCACCAGTTGCCCCCAGGCTGGAGGACATCCCAATGGGTGCATCCTTGTCTTGGAAACTCTGCAGTGTGCTATTTCCTTTTCTCCTCTTGCACAACCAGCCAAATATTGCCAATTTGGAATTGTCTTGAAAGCACAAATCTCTCTCTGGTCTTGTTTGCAAGGGAGGTCTGACTGGGACAGAAGGGCAGGTTACTGTCCCTATGTGTTATACAGAGCATGGGGCTCTTCTTGGGGTGTTTTCCATTCTCTGCTTGGATGCCTGAATCCTTTCATGGCATTACAGCCTGGTTTGCAGGTAGGAAAGAAGGGAGATATTTCGGGATTTGTTAATACTCCCAGGAATGTGCTGTCATAAAAGTTTTTGGGTAGTAATGGTGTGACTATATAGTAAATATTTGTCTATTCCCTTCCCCCCCTCACCCTCTTCTGCTTTTCTGTTTTCCTGCTATTATTCTGTGAACTTTCATTTCTGCTGTCTGCTCTTTTGCATTAACAGCACCAACAAAAGCTGTTAGTATGTTTACCTAAGAGATATAATTTATCATATGTACGTGTGTAAAGTTTGAGAATCCTTCTGATTCAAAAGCATAAATAAAATGTTGAGCTACGACAATCTTAAAGCAAATTACTGTACTTCATCTAAAAAGAATCTGTCCCACATTGCAGGATCTCTGGGCACTCTGTGTAAAATGATACCCTACTAAGAAATAGAACTTATTAATGAAAGTTCTGACAGAGAAGATTTCACTTTGAAAATAATGTTCCCCGAAGCTTTTATAATAATAAGGTTTGAAACAAGGCTGTGCAGAAGCAATAATTTCCAGGCTGAGTGATCAGATGTAACTTTCTTCTCTCTTTTCTTTATTCCCCTCTTCCCTTAAAATCCCCTCTCACAATTGGAGCTGCCATAGATTTAATACTGGAAAGCACCAATATGGTATAACAAAGACAAAAAAACAGAAAAGAAGGAAAAAGCAGGAGTCCAAGCTTTCTTGGACTTCTCCTTTTCAAATTATCCTTGGTCTTGAAACAATTTAAAATCAAAATTGTACTTTCCATTGCAACCCCAATAAACTGAGATCAGGGCCTTTCTCAATGAGCTCTGTCTTCCCCTTCTGTCCAGTCTGTGCCTTTGTTCTGCACATAACTCGTTAATACCTGAATCACATCAATGCCCCCTGCCTTGCCACTTTAATTACTGTAATTTATTCTTAAAATCTTTAATGGCATAATTTTGGACTGTGCTTCTGTGTTGTACTTAGAGTTGTATCTGGATTATTTACTTGGAGCTGTGAGACGCTGTCCCGTTTATCCCTCAGGACATGATGGGGAAGGTTGCTTTGAGTGATATCCTGTGGGATTTAGGGGACAGCAGGGCCCATCCATGTCCCGCTACAGCAGAACTGCAGCTGAAGCTTGAAAGGCACCATGAAAGCTCATGGGGTCAAGCAAAGGAAATCTTAAAGCAGTGGAGATCTGGGTTAGATGCCCATGTCTCGGATTTGGGATTGTGCTGTGACAGGAGAGTGGTTGTACCAGGTGTGCAGCACCTAAGTCAGGTTAAATTCACTGGGAGAGTTCACAAACTGCTTTTCTTGTATGCATTCATTGGAAATAACTCTTCTTGCTCACACTGATGGAGGGGATGTGACTGTTCATGTCACTTAGAAATTCTAGAGGAAATACTCTTAGAAATCTAATGACTGGTACAGGTAACATTGCCAGGTTTGTTGCTTGGGCAAATCAGCTCATGGTCATTAAAAGCTTTGTTCTAGGAGGGAGAAGGAGCTGCTTGTCTGCTCCCAAATGTAGATGATATCCACATGCAGATATTAAACTTGAAATTGCTTTGATAGTCTGGTACTTTAACTAGTGCAAATCCCATGTAGAAATGCTTATTTTGGGTTGCATTAGGGGTAGGGATGGGTGTGTGCTCTGCTCACTGCAGCTTGGTGAGTGTCAGGCCATCAGTTTAGCAGGCTCTGCCATTCTGTGCCCTCTCTGCATGTTGTGACACAAAGGACAGTCTGCTGGCCAAAGAAACCTGAGTGTGCTAAGAAATGGTTCACCTGACTTATGTTAACCATTGAATTCCAGAATGGTTTGGCTTGGAAGGGGCCTTAAAGCTCATCTTGTTCCACCCTCTGCCATGGGCAGGGACATCTTCCACTATCCCAGGCTGCTCCAAGCCCCATCCATCCTGACCATCCATCCTTCCAGGGATGGGGCAGCCACAGCTTCTCTGGGCACCCTGTGCCAGGGCCTCAGCTACCTCTGAGTACCCTCTTTTCTCATTTCCCATCCAGACCCTCAGTCAGTTCTTGGCCAGAATTGCAATGGGGGCATGCACAGATTCTGCATCTTCAGTCTGCACACCTGCTTTAAATTTTGGTGACTACCAGCATTTTTAGAGATAATCCCAGCACTGACATAGCTGGATGCTGCCCTGCTGGAGAGGTGCCTGTGGGATTTGGCAGTGACATTTGGAAAAGAGCTGAGCGTTGTGCCCTTGCAGCCTTCACCATGGAGAAAAAGCTCTGCAGGGGTGGTGTTGCAGTGATGCAGTTTTGTGCTTTCCAGGTGAATTCACTGTGGATACACTGAAGGCCATCTCATTTTTAAAATGGTTTGCTGGCAGCACAAGCCCTTGACACTGGGATTTATCCTATATCTTGATATGGAATAGCATTATCTTAATTGTTCTTGGCGTGGTGTAGGACAGATCCAGCCTTTCAGGCTTTGGGTGGGAGGACTGAGAGCCTCTGGGGAGCACAGGGGGGTGTTTTGCTGTTGTCTAGCTGCTTGATTTAATTGCTGGGAGTTCAGCTGCCTGAGCGGCCGAGTTTTAGTGCATGATTTGTGTTTGAGGTTTGTCAGGAGGCCTACATCCTTGAACCAGCATGCTTTTTGCTTTTTTCTTTTTCATCTTAATTTTGAATAAATAAAACTAAATTATGGTGACAATTTCTGGAATTTTATCATTCTCAAAGCTTCTCCAAATACTGGGCCTGCTCAGATCCCAGGCAGCCGGGTCAGGAACATCTGTCTATCACATAACATCTGTCTATGAGTAAGACAGATAAATTAGGAGATTTTCTTACTGGTCTTAGAGTTGGGAATGGAAACGGAGACCTTTGCTGTGCTCCTCAGACCACCCTTCCAACCACATGCTTATGTTTCAGTGCTCAGGCTCTTCTCAAACACGTGCAATTAGTGATCTGTGCTGCTCATGCTATCAGGCATCTCCATTAAATTTATTATCCTGCAAAAGATCTAAGCTTTTGCATAGTTATACCCTGGCTGTGTTCCTTTGTGAATTATTTACGGTAGTATTTTTGGTCTTCAGTCATCCAGTCTTGGCTAAAACTCTTCTTCCTCCAGTTTCCTGCCATTTATCCTTCATGCTCAAAGCCAAACTTTTAGATTGTCCGATTACCACATTTCAGATGTTGTTGTTCACCTCTACCTTAGAAGGAGCAGCTTTATCCAGCAGACATTACTGAAGCTGTAGGTAGCAGATGAATCTTTTTTTCCTTCTTAGAAGGGAGGGTGTCAGAAGCTTTGTATTGAAAACAAGAAATTAGAAGTCTCTGCTTTTAATAAGCCAAGGTTATTTTGTAACATAGGGAGGAGTCTTGGTTTTTAACAATTGTGTTTTCGCCATTGATTTTGCTTGCTGCCATTTGAGTTTCTCAGTTGGACAATGAAAAACATTCCTATTTTAGCCAGATCTTACAGCAGGCGCTGCTTTTCACTTCCATCAAGGGAGGTTACGTGTGGGAAGGCTGCAAGGGATCAGATATTGCCTTCATTTACATTGTATTCTTTTCAGTTCTCATGCTCCAGGACAGTCCTGTGATCTTTGCTTTGTCAAGCAAATATTGCTAACTTTTTTAAAACCCAGTAGAACATGTCACCAGAAATTACAGCTTTGGAATTTCAGAACACTAAAAGCTCACCTGTGGAAAACTTAGGATGGAAGACAAACTTTACTATCTTCCCTCTAATTATAACAGTGACTGCAAAGGTTCTGGAGACATGAAAGATTAATGCATTGTCTGTAGTGGCTTTATAGCCAGTGTAGCTGCAGAAAATAACCTGGTTTCTTACTGAAGGTGAATTAACTCTTCTGATACCTGAGAGATGCTTTGTGAGTGCAGAAGTTGGTCCTTACTAATGGAGATTTTCTGAGTATTTTTGACTCTAAATGTAGATATTATGTAAGCAGGATGACAGTAAGTGGGTGATAATGCTTCAGTAAGAAAAAAGGAATTACTCTGAGGGGTCTGTGGCAGAACAGCAGCAGCAGAAGATATCTGTGTATATGTGTGTGCCTGTGTCTTCTTTCACTCTTGCCCAATCCCATACAAATTAAACCTATTTCATCTTCCTCCCTCCATTTTACAAGCTGTGCATGGGTTCACCTATTAACTCTAGTTTGTGTTAGCTATAACAGCATTACAGATGATGGATGGACTGTCATGCATGTCCTTGTTCATTTAATAGAGATGGGAACATTCTTCCTGCGGGCAGGTTCTCATTTCTCTTTCTGCTTTCTCTGTTGCTGTCTGCTTGACAAGAAGATCTTTGTTCTGTAGGAGTTTATCTGCTCCTGCTGTTTGTTCTGCACCTGGAGTCAAGATATTGATTTGTGGCATGGTGTAATGCCATCCAGAGCAACCCACTGGGACAGCCTGAGCAGCGTGGGGATGCTCCAGGTGGGGAGGACACAGAAGGGGGAGGGTCTTTGAAAACAGGAGAATCCTCTCTTGCAAATACCCTGCAAAACAGAAATGTGAGGACAGCCCCATGGCACGAGTCCTGTGGGTTTGAGTCCTGAGACCTTCTTCAGCAGTGCCTATAATAATAGTAAAGGGTCTGTTCGGGGAAGATTTTTGACAACCCTTAAATGCCCAGTGTGGTCTTGAGTTTCTCTTTGGAGCATGGCTTTGCCTTGAACTATCGTTCTGGGGACAGCTCTTCTCCCCCTCCCCACCTGCTTATCTCCTTATCTCTTTCATGTTAAACTGTAGGGCTTGATTAAAATAACAGTGGAGTTTTTAAGGGAGCCAAAACAACAACAACAACAACAAAGTCTCTTCAGTGAAGTGGCTGCAGGTCCTTGATTGCCTCCATCCCATCTGGCCTTGGGGCTGTTATTTTTGCTTTCTTGGATTAGATGCTTTATGGATATTAGCATCCCCTTTCATCTTGGAGACTTGAGTGTTTTGGTACCAAATAGTGCTAAACTTGCCTTCATATGAGAAGAAATGACCAAGGAGATCTGGCTCAGTTGCCTTTTGTAATATCTGCAGGTTAACTTCCAGTTTGCTTTATCTTCCTCAGTTATATTGCTGTAGGTGTCAGCTGCAAACTTGTCCATGGTTGAGTTTATACCAGTGATACACCCAAAAAAGGAAGAGGCTTTTTCAACCTTGACCTGCAATAATCCAACTAAAGAAATGTGTGGAGAGAAGGTCTACCCTGAAAATGAGACGCTAGAAACTTTCTGGAATAAAAACTTGTGCATTTTTTGCTGCTGTAGCAGAAACAGCTCTGTGGACCTCTAGTGGTCTAAGGATCCGACTTTTAGCCACAGCTTTTATCTGGAATGTAACTTTAACACATTTCAGAAGTAAGTTTATAGACCTGGTCTCTACATGTAGAACTGCTTTACTGAAGAACTGCAGGGTTCTGCTTTGGCACTTTAATGTCAAAAGCTGAGCAACATTTGAAAATCTAACTAAAAAACCTTTGCCCAGCAAAAGGGGGGAAATAGTCCGCCCAGTCAAAAGAAAATGCAGACATAAAGGAAGAATCTAAGGTCAGATTTCGCCCCAAATTTAGGGCCTGTGTTCTCAAAAAAACATCACGCAACATTTCTCTCAGACTTGGACTTCACAGAACATTTTTTTCTCTGAAAAATGTTCTACCAAGAGAAATGTTTTTCCTCCACCAAGACGTGTGTGTGTAATACAGAATGCGATATCCTTTACATCCCCAGCACTCCCACATTTTCCCAGCACATCAAGGACCAGTTCAGGGAGAGAGGCTGGGAGCTGTCACCCAGAACATACAAGGGAAGCAGGTTCTGAAACCATACCGCGTGAAAAACGTGGGAAAAGGAACGTTTCCCAAATTCTCCATTTTAATAATGCGAGTGGATCCAAATTATTGCTTGTGAAGTGTTGATTTCAGCTGTCAGACTGATGTTCTCTCTGCTAAGAGGCAGTTTGTGAGCCCAGCCGTGGTGTGCAGCATGCAAAGGCTGCACATCCCACCTGGCCCCCTGCTCCCTGCTCCAACACAGACCTGATGCTGTGGAAACACCAGGGAAAAGGGGAACCAATCCCAGTTTATGGTGCACTGTCCCACACAGTTCATAAAACAGTGCTATTTTCTTTAAATTGCAAGTTAGTTCTCAGAAAAGAGCATTGTATGGCCACTCAGTTGTTTGTATTCTTCCCTGCCTTTGGTTGTCTGCTTCTCTGAAACCAGATTTTATTGCAGCAGTAACTACAGAATAGTCAGAGCATGGGAAATTAGATACCTGAAAGGGTGAATCTGGGTTTTTTATATGTAATTAGGCTGTGACAATCCCCACAGCAGGCTGGAAGGGGAAAAATTCAAACTGGAAGGGGGAAAATTCAGGTCAGCCTGTGCTTATCCAGCTGCAGCAGATAGAGAAAATGTAGTAGAAAGACAGACTGGCTGCCCCATTCCTAACGTGCAGTCATGGCAGAGGAGAGGACTGTGAAACTGGCCTGAGACCATCGTCTCATTTGGGAATGTGTTCATAATAGTTACTGTAATTTTTCATAGACCTGATCACGAATTTTCCAGCGGTTCTCTCAAATGAAGCTGCTGTTGGAAATAAAGCTGCAAGTTGTTCGGTGTCAAGTCATGCTTCAGAGGATTTGGAAGCAGCACTTGCATTCAAGGTTCCCAGTGTTGTTCCTTACAGGTACCAGTCACTCCACAGAAAATCTTACTTAAATGCAAATGGGCTAGCAAGGCTGAAGGCACAGCATCAGGATTTCTTTCACCTTTATTAACATTGTAAAAGTGTTTGTGGGTTTTTTTTAATTTCCTAATTTCTAATTTTCTGATGGACTGGATAGGTTATTTGTTTTAATCACTTGGAGTTGATGGGAGGTGTTTGAAACAAAGGTGATGGACCAGCCTCCCTGGTGTCCGTGGCACGGCTGTGTGTGCAGTTCTTACCTCGCAGTGCTCTTTGGGCTCAGCTTGTGGGTTGAGGGGAATGAAGCAAAGTGATGCTGCCTGAGGAGCAATTCAGGCAATCTGTGTGCACAGAGCCCCAGATTGCAGATTTCTCTGATGTTTATTGTCATTCGTCTTGCTCTCCAATTTTGCATCGCCAATAGAAGAGTTCACCCTCACCTTTAGAGGCACTGGCTTGGTTCTTTTCATCCTGAAGTTCCTGAGTTCCCTGTGTAGCTGAGGCCACTGCTTTTGGAGATGGAGTTTGGATCTCAGCCCATTTCTGCTGACTAATTCAGTGTTTGTGAGGTGAGGAGGCCACAATTAGTAGGTGAGAGATTGATGTTGGCACAAAGAAAATGAGAGGAGGCAGTGGAAGGACAGGATGCCACTCAGCGATGTCTGAAATGGAAGACAAAGCTCTGGTGTGCAAGTTGGGGTCCCTTCCAGCAGGAAAGTGGGCCTTTGTCTTGTGGGACAATGTTAGGGCACAAAGCCATCCTATATGCTTGGAGTGGGGAGCTTAACAAATGAGCTCATTCCTACTGAAACTCTAGCACTCTGAGCATATTACTACTATGGATTAATGCAATTTATTTCTGTCACTGACTGATTCATAGGGTGTTCTCCTGCAATTTGCAAAAGCACCTCGTGAATCATTTAAGTAGGAATTATAAAATTAAATGCTTCTTTCCTCTTCTGACGCTAGTCCTTGGAGCCAGACTATCTGGGGGAGGTGTGAGGGAAGGGTGTGTGACTGTGCATAAAGAGTCATGTCAGCAGTTTCTCCTCTCTGCTTCCCTCAGATCAGAGCTTGGGGGACATTAGGATGTCAAGGAACCCTCTTGCTCTGCTTCACATGCTCACGCTGGAGAGAGGGTTGACTCTCACTCCACAGCTTTGCACGGGGTTGGTGGATCAAGTGCTACATCCATTTTATGTGACCATCTCTGTTTTGTGTTTAAGACCAACTTTCACTCCTCTCCTGGCAGATTGCAGGCTGCCTGCAGACAAATTTCCCAGATAGGTACCAGCTTTGTACCGTGGGTTTGGTGTCTGGCTTTAGCAGCTAACCCTGAGCATGGCCACCTCCTTTGGCAGACCATGGACACGGGCTGTGGCCACCTCAGCCTGCCCAGACCAACCAACCTACGGATGGACAGGTGTTACCTGCTCCTCCTGTGTGTCTCCAACCTCCCTGTGATTGCCATCACACTGTGGTGCTAAGATCAGGTACCTGCTCCTCCAGGAGCTGTTCTTCCTCCTTCACCTCTGGAGTCAGTATTTTAGGAATTACTGGTTTATTCTTCCTTCCTGCCCCTCCATCCTGCCTCCTTCTGTGGGCCAGTGGTTGATTCTGTCTGTGCCCCAAAGTACTTCAGTCAGTTGGGATTTTTCCCTTTGTTACCACCCTGATACTTTGGAGTGGGGTTCTGGGGCTGGGTTTGGTGATGTGCTGAGCATCCCCCACTACTGCTGGCCGTACACGTGGGATCAGCTCAGCCCTAAAGAACCCTTCTACAGTCTGTGTATTTAGAGAGCAATGAGTTGGATATTTAGTTGAATAAACTGAGACCTAAAAGGATGGCTTCTTCTAGCAGGTGGACCAGTGAACACTGCAAACT
The DNA here is from genome assembly GCA_013389985.1 of Dryoscopus gambensis. NCBI lineage: Eukaryota > Metazoa > Chordata > Aves > Passeriformes > Malaconotidae > Dryoscopus > Dryoscopus gambensis. The sequence continues at coordinate 170,512 of WEIT01003775.1, forward strand.
GTTGGAGAGCCAGAACATTTCTACAATATGATGTCAAAAAGTGTGTCTGAGATAATTTGATTCATTAGCCAGAAACACTGAATCTGTTTTACCTGTAGTGTACCTTTTCCAAAGGGACTTAGGAAGTGAAAACATCAGGTGTTGTTTCATTAGAGTATTCCTCAGTTTGCAGGGTTTTCTCTTTTTTTTTCTTTAAGTGACTATGCTGTAGCTTTAAACCCCCAGAATATTGTAAACATATTGCAAGCATATGCTTTCCATGCAGAAAACCACAAAACAATAAACCTAATGTTGAAAACCACATTAAAACAAGGGAAAATCACTTCACTAATGTTTTGTTTCATACAATTTTTTAAGACTTGGAATGGAGCTGAGTCCATTCTCTTGGCTGCTAATCAAAGAGCCAGCATGCTTCACATAGGAAAAATGTAAACTTTGGAGGGCCAAGGATTTTACTTTCAATGCCCCTTTCAGACAGTGGTTTTTATGGGTTAGCAAATGTTAGCCAATACTCCTCTGACAGAGACAATCAGTACTTGGGTATCTGAGAGTAGCTGAGTTCCCTTTGGGGGACCTGGAATCACTTAGTTCTTGTTAGCCCAGTGATTAGAGCTGTTGAGTTTTCAGTGTGTCACCATTTTTGTAACCTGTTAAGGAAATAAACAATATTTACAAAGGGAAATAAATTAATGTGGATTCCTCAGTTAATTGCATTCATATCTTCCTAAATCAAAATGCTTTATTTGGATTTGCTGGAGGGCTACAATTCTTGTCAAAGGCTGATTGATTTTGACTTTTCTGTGCCTTCATCTGGATCTGATTCCCCCTTGTACAGTCGACTAACAACAGAAACATCTGATAAAAGGGCTTTTCACTTGGAGCCCTTTACAGCTGTAATTGCAAATTATCAGCCTGAATTAAGATAGGGGAAAATTATTAGTAAAAAGGTACTTGGCTCAATAAGTTCCATACATAGTAATTTTAGCTAAGAGTCTTCTGGCTGCTTTCACATTACGTCCCCTGATTATTCAGAAGCATGCCTGCTGGTCTCAAACTCAATTAGATGATCTCCTTTGTCCATGAGATCACCTCTGGTTTTAGTGTTTATAAAACCTTTTGGAGATTTAGAAGACTTGAAGAGGCCAGGGTGCAATGCCAGCCCCAGGGGCCGTGCACTGCTCTGCCTTCCCTGACTGGATCATCTGCCCTGGGGAGAATTCAGGTGAGCACACAGGGACTGGCTAAGGCCACAGGGGAGCTGTGCACTCCTGCAAGACAAGGATATCACAAGTGGGAGCAAACCTGTGCTCCTTTGGCACTTCTCAGTGCCTGGGAATCCAGAAATGAGGGGATGTGGAGTGGGGGTTCATGGTGTTGAGTGCAGTCACTGATCAAGAAGCCATTTCCCTTTTGCCTGGGAATAGAACAACAAAACCAAAGCAAGTCAGGAGCACTCCTGCCACTGAAGCTGCTACTGCAGGGTGCTCTGGTGCCATGGATGAGTGCAGTGTGGGAGTTGAGGCTGGTTTGTCTCTTCAGCATCTTCCTTTAAGAGTTTTCATGGGGGTGAGGCACCTGATTCTCCCTGTACTGCTGGATTTCTGTATGGAACATCCTTCCTTGAAGGTGTCAAGTGAGTTGCTTTGTGTGGGGTGTGATCCAGAGCCTGTGAGAATCTTGAACTGAGCAGTCAGTAGATGTCAGTAGAAACTGAGCCATTTCTCACCCTGTGGGACTGGGCTCTCCCCTCAGTACCAGAGCTGGAGGTGTCTTGCCTGTGTTTCACTTACTGGTGATTCTTCTCCTGGTCAATGCTCTTTGTGCACACTCCCAAGCAAACCGTGTAAGCACAGATTCTTCATTTCCTTGGCTTTATTTCCCTGGCACCAAACTTCTGCCTGGCCCTGCAGCTGACCTCTGCCTCTGTTGTTGACTGGCTTCCCTTGTAGAAAAGTTAAGGTTGGAAAAGACCTCTGTGATCATCGAGTTCAACCAAGCAGACACTCCACAGGCTTTGCTGCTGCAGCACCTGGAGTACGAGCTGTTCAGTGCTCAGGGCTGCAGCTTTTTTCCTCGGCTGTTGCCTCCCTTCCCTCGGAACTCCCACTTGCTCCTATGGTAGGCCTGGATGTAGATACCTTCAGTAAGATGGATATGTGTAATCTGTATAAACATGTGCTATTGCTCTGCATCTATTTAGTCTGGTGGAGTTCTGCCTTCATTTTGACTCCTAAACCTGCCTGGCTTTCAGGTTTTAGTTGCTCTAGCTGTTCCTTAAGTATTTCCCACTTTTTTTGGTGATTAATTTCCAAGACATGCTATAGAGTCCTCATTGATGTTCTCCAGGGCATTTGCAATCTACTGCTCAAAGGGAGAAAAATCTGTACATTCCTTTCTCGAGTCCTTATGGTCTCCTCAAGAGCTCCTCAGATCTGCTGATAAGATCAGAATGCTCCTAAACATCTGATGGATGTAATTATGGCCAGCATGACTGTGAGTTGTGAAGATTAGGAACACCACAGTGCTCGACAGTGTTGGCTGCTCAGCAAGTCACACTGGGGAGTTCCTTCTCTCCCAACACATGTTCACCCCTGCCTTGCTGTGCCTTAGTGTCATCTCAACCAGTGTCTGAGTCATTGGAATTTTGGAGTGATCAGACTTCTGGCTTCTGCCTCAGGGTTTGGTTTTTTTCCTTTTTTAAAAGATGTGTAGCAACATCCCTAATCCATAGCCCAAATTTAGTATCCTGAATCTCTGCCCAAAAAATCGTCAGATGAAAAGTCTTTAAGCTGTTTCCTTTCCTCTCTGGGTTCTGTTTTCCCATCTGTCTCTCCAGCAAGAGCCATTTGCTCTCCCTCCTCCTCCAGGGAGTCTCTGCAATGCTAAGGTGGGACTGAGGAGGGAATGCTGCATCGTTGCCACCTCTTTAGAGGATAGAGTCGGGCACCTGGCAGGCTGGTGCTTCTCATCTGCTATCTCAGGCTGCAAACATTTATTTTTCATTAAAAATTCCACGAGACATTTAGTTGCTTTGATTGAAAGTGCTGTCAAGGAGTGGATGAAGTGTAACCAGTGCAGAAGAATGTTCTTGTCTCTGCAGGGAACTGGGAGCAGGTGCTTGGGTGGGAGGACGGGCTGCTCTGTGCTGCTGAGCACCATCCAGGGAGGCTGCTGAACCACAAACCACGGGAGTCTGGGAGGGTTTCCAGGTCCAGTATTGCTTTGTGCTTGTCCTGTACACTTCCACACACAGCAGCTATTGGCTGCTACGGAAACTGGGATCCCAGGAAACCTGTGACACGGGTCTGACCGAATTCTTAAAGTGGTATTTTATACGTTGAGTTCTTTCTGCGGAAGAGAGAAGAGATTCTGTTATTTACTGTGACTGGCACCTCGTGTAGCAGGTGACAAGCTGAGCTGTTGCTTTCTCCCTCCCTTCCCCTCAGTCCATCTGAGCAGCCTTAGCACAATTCCTGGGCTTTATCTGAACGCCTCCTTCTTCCCTCACAAGGTAAACCAGACCAAACTCAGGGGGTTGCTGGCCCTCAGTGCCTTCCTGAATACAGATTTTAACAACTTTTCAGGCAGGACTCCTTTGTGTGTGATACTTTGACAGTGTTTGCCTCATCTATCGCATTTCAACTCTTTCTCTTCACTACGAACCAGTTTCTTTGGCCCATTATAACACGATTGTCATATTCTTATGCAGAAGGAAATTTGTGTAACCTTAGGTAACCCAAAGTCCTAAGTTTTGGGCCCTACCAAGCGTTGCTTACATATTTTTGAGCGAAACAGTGCTGGCTTAGGTGTTGTATAACAAAAGAGAGCAACTGTGTGCTGGAGGAGCCATTGAGTGGCAGCAGCTTGATGGAAGTGTCACAATTCCTGAGTGTCCTGGTTGGGATTTGAGGCAGACCCAGATCAAGTTCTTTGAATTACAAGGATATTCAAAGCTTAATCCAGGAGATGTAGTTCAGGTATATCTTGTGCACCAGATGCCGAGCAGGGTGGATTTTTTCCATGCCATAATTTTCCCCTCCTATCACAGTTTGGATTGGGTCTGTGGTGTTTTTGTTTGGGTTTGTTTTTAGCACCTTTGTTTTCAAACCGTCCTCACCCTGTGTCTAAATGTACATCCCATAAGCCCACATGCCTGAAACAAATACAGCCCACATGGAAGCTGGTCAGGAGCACTGCTCTGCCAATTTCCTTCGCCCAAGGACAAGGAAATCCCCTGTGCAAGTCTGGCCATTCTATCGCTCCTTTCTCTTATTCCACTTTGACTCAGCAGGTTTCAGAGGAAGCCTAGATTTTCATCTGGCATGGAAGGAAAAACAGCTACCTTCCCATCACAGCTCTTTGTAGAAAGGCTCTAAATTACCATCACAGCTGTGTGTAACGTCTGCAGAAGAACAGGATCCATCCTGCCCCGTGCCAGCCCCCGCCGGCTGCCCTCATTCCCGCGCAGATGGATCGGAAGCCAGCCGGGAGGTGACAGCCCGTTGCACACCGCCACAGCCGCCGGGAGCAGCTGGAAGTGCAATACACCATGGAGCTGCAGTGCATGGAACAACAGCCATCACTTATTCCCTCCTGGATAGTCTGCCTGGGTCGCTCTTGGATGTGCAGTTCCTCTTTAATCTGCGACTTGGCAGGCGGTGCTTTCCTGGTTCATTGAGCTCTTTTTCAGAGAGAGACAAAGATGTAACTTTTTTTTTTTTTTTAAGGTGGTGTGGAGGAGAAGTTGTTTGCAATCCATAATTTGGTCCCAAATTGAGAGCAGCAAAACTTTCCAGGAAAGGATGAGTCCCCCTTTGGCATGAAATTCAGTGGTTTTCGTTGTTTCTGGTTCGTTGCCTGACTTTTCAGAGATTGCTGAGCATATGCAGCTCTGCCCAAATTCACTGGGATACAGAGACTGAGGACTCCTGGAAGTCACACCTTCCTTGTTTAACTTAAGCTCATCTTACTGGATCACTGGAGGAACTAAACTTTAATAAGTGGCAGGTTTATGTCATCCTTTAAATGACTTGCACCTCACACTGCATTTTATTTTGATTAATATCAGGCAATGATTTAATCAACACTTTTAGTTACAAGCACATTTCATTCCTGGCTGGAAGTTATAAATCAGCAAACTTTACGAAAGGATGTAAATAGAAACCTACAGAATTGATTTGTCAGCCAAGAGGTTCTAGTTTGTCACAGCTGTTACTCTAACCATGAGAACGTGTTTTTACAATTAGAAAGAAATGTTCACTTCAAATAGTGTATTACATTAAATAGAAAAAATATGCTGTCAGATTGGAATTCGAGCTGGGGTGATGGTGGAAGCAACTGAATAAACCAGTGAGGAGAAACTGAAATGGGATTTTTCTCTGTAAACCCGTTCAGTGAGTTACCCAAAATATATTGTGTGTATAACTGAGTATAATCCAAATGCAAGGTAAACCAAGTAAAAGCAAAACAAAACCATAATCAAGGTGGTAAGGAATAACATTAAAGTAAATTGCCAAATATTTTGAGAATTTGAGGAGAAAAACTCCAGCTGGTGAAAAGTACCTTCTAAGGGGTGTTTAGAACTTCTGACATGGTGGGTCTGGAAGTGCTTCCCATAATTCCAGTTGCTGTGTTTGTTTTGATTATGCGCACCGTATGTTTTGACCAAATTCATGAAACAACAAAAATTATAAGCTTCAAAAGAAATTGATTAAATTTAATTAGAGTTTGAGAGAAAGGAAGAGTTTGAGTTAGACAGAAACAGCAGATAATAATAAATAATTGGGAGAAAAATGGCCAAACCCATATACTATTGTAGCCCTCTTTAAAGAAATGAGAGCTTTAGCAGCTCCAGCCTGAGGTGGGAGGGTCCAGAACCCAGGAGAGTCTCCCCAAGGCTGCCTGGAGATGGGAGCAGAGAGGTGCTGATCCACAGGGACTGAACCACAGGGATCCAAAGAAAACTGCATGAAGTAAAGGAAGTCATTGCCTTGTCAATGACCTTGTTATACAACCTGATTGATAACTGAAAATCCTGGAAAACCAACTGATGAACCATGCAGATAAAGGAACTGCGTGTTTAAGGAACTGGTTCAATGGATGTATGAATCCCAGTGCAAAGCAAGCAGATGGAATATTTGCAAGATCCCAGCTCAAACTGCAGATTATAATTTATGTTCCCAGTGTGGTAAAAATGTGAACATTTCTGTGGAATGAGATAAAACCTTCAGGGAGGGTTGGTACCCCCCAAAATGTGGTGGTCCCCAGTGCTGTAGCCTCCTCAGCAGAGGGGAAATTGCTCTGTAATTGTGGCTTTGGATGATTAAACCTCTGAATGGTTCTAATCACTAACCTAAAGGTGCTTTCAATAACTCTGTGCATCCGCCTGCTCTGCAAACTTCTCAGGGTGCTTGGGCTCGGTTTGTTGGTTTGCAGCGGTGGGTGCAAGTGCTTGTGCATTCCTGGGGTGTGCTGGGAATGCTGCTGGGACAGCAGCGTAGGCGGCGGGCACTTGTGGCCACGTGCTCTCCAATCTTTCAGCATTAGCATGCATGTTTCAAACGTTTTTTTTGGACCTAAGTGAGCAAAATTAAATGTAGCATTCAATTTGAGATGAGCCGCTGATTTATATAAAACACACACAAGATTGCCTGAAGTGGTTGTGGAGCCTTCAGTGTTGGAAACCTTTAAGAACCACTTAGGCAAACATGTCAGGAATGATAAGAGCTGAGCTGATCCTGCTTTGGGATGAGAGGCTGGGCAGATGGCCTCCCGAGGTCCTGGCCCCACGGCTGGAGGTCAGGGAGGCATTTCAGAACGAAATAAAAAACAAAAATCAGACCTCTGCAGATCAGCTCTGGCCAAGAAACACGCCCATTGTTAGCAAGTACAAAAGGAGAATTTGAGCCACTTGCACTTCATGAGCCTTTAAAAAAAAAAACCCTCCTGAAATAGCATCCAGTTGTTTAAGTGACTCAGATTTTTTTGCTTTGACAGCGTGCTTGGTAAGCTACATTGTTTTGAATGATTTGCTGCTCAGTTCTGTGACATTTATTGCTTTTTGGATGAAAAGGAGAAAACTCCCCTAGGTCTGTTTAGAATTTGTTCATCTGTAATTTCCACGTATGTTTCCTTATTTAGCAGTTGGAGTTGGAAGTGTGTGTTGGCATTCCCTCCCTTCAAATTTATTGAGTTACACTCAGAAGAGCCTCTATTCCTCTCTGTTGGGCAATGTGTACAGAACAGCTTATTCAGCAGTTGCTAAATAGGTGATAGGTATGTGTGGTTTCTTTCCCTTCAGTCCTCTGCCTTGTTCCCAGCCTTGCCTACAGACGCATTTTGGGTTGGGAACGGAGAGCTTGCTCCGAGAGCTGCCCCAGCAGGACGTGCCCGGTGCCCAGGTGCAGCCCTCTCGTGGTGGCCCAGCCACATGTGGCCCAGCCGTGTCCCAGCCGTGTCCCTGCCGTGTCTCTGCCGTGTCCCAGCCGCCGTGGCAGTGCCTAGTGAAATAAATACGGGCAGCACTGCAAGTCCTTTAAAAGCCTTTATTAAAAGTGATCAGCTTGGGTTGGGTGCCCGGCAGGCTGCGCACACCTCCGCTGCTCCCGGCTTCGACGTGGGGGAGGAGGAATTCGGCCTTGCCACTCACAGTGATAAAGCCGGGCCTGCTCTCCTCACAGGGGAATGGCCAGGAAGGCAATTTCAACTCTTCATCGGAGGGGGGGTGCTCTCAGTCAACCCTCTTAGTGCTTGTAGTGATCAAAAACGAAACCCAAAAGCTGGTCAGGTGATGTTCTCCTTCCAACTGATCGTGTAATTGGGTTGATTTTTCTTAAAAAGTTTGTTGGCTCGTCTTTAACTTATTTTTTCTAGGGGTTTGTGTTTCTCCCAAGTGTCCTTTAGGCTTTCGTTTGCATATCAGGTTTTCTGTTTTTTTCTTCTCTCTGGTATCTTCACACAGGCCTGGGNTAATCTGGTCTCTTATTTATAACACCTGGTGGGGCCGTGGGACTGGCAGCGGGGTGTGCCGGGAGGGAGCTGCTGGCCAGCCCCAGCTCAGCTCCCAGCTCCAGCTGCAGGGAACGGGGCCAGCAGGGGCTGGGGAAGAAGTTGATGTCATTGGGTTGACCTGGGACCCACCCACACACATGCCCAGCCCCACTGTGGACACGAGGGAGATGACTGTCATCTCCCACTGTGCACCCTGGGGCACCTCCTCCCTTCTGCTCCCTCAGGGGTTGTGGCTGCTGACTTGCTGCTTCCAGCCGTGGGAAAGGGTTTGGGATGGGGCCTGTAGGTTCAGGAAGGTCACTGCCTTCTGGTGTAGCAATCTCAGTCCTGTTACTCTTTTTCCTCAGTATTTTTTTGTCTAGCCAGTCCCTCTTCTCTCTAACACATTTGTCTCATATGTGTCCCATGGCACCTGGACTGGGCGTGGGACAAGCAGCACATCTGGTCTGGGTCCTGGGGGTGTTGGGAGTGACCTCCGTTGCTGCAGGTATTTTCAATCCACCCTGAGTTGTAGCTCTGGCTGTGGATGCCCTGCATCACTGTCATGCTCCAAAAGGAAAGCTACGTGTGGCTTCTCAGACATGAAAGTTGAATTTTTTTTTCCTTTTTTTTTAATTTTCAAAGACCCTTGAAGAATTCAGAAGTCAGATCAGCGTTAACACAGGAGGGAAGTTGCTTAGATCTTAGTTCAGCTACCAGTGTTCATGAAGTGCTTGTCCTATTGATAAGGAGTGAGAGCAGCAGAAATGGTACAAATTCCTCTAACAAGACTTGCTCTTGCAGAGAGAGAAAATTAGGCAAATATTTCATCAGTAAGGTACAGTCACTTCAGATGAAGAGTGTGGGTGGATGTGCCCACCTTCCAGCTGGCTTACTGACTGAGGAAACGTCAGGTGACAGAAGCAATAAGCTCCAGATAGAGCCCATGGGCTGCAAAAAACCTATACCAGAATCATGAGCAGAGGTAGAAAAGTGCCAACATCCAAATAATTCTTTCCAAAATGCTGCCAGAAATGATTTAATAATGTTCCACTCCTAGCAGTTCTTCCTCATTGCTGTTCATTTCTGGAGGAAGTCCTAGTGGCATTTTCTGGACTAGACGTTCTCCAATTGAGATCAGGCTTGAATTTCACCTCTTCCCTCGTGTTGTTCCAGTCCATTGTGAATCCTCATTCCCCACCCTCTGCAGGCTCATGAAAATTTCCGTTCTGGCCACAGTGGCGTGAGCAACCTGGAGATTGGTTACTCATTTAAGCTCTTTTAATTTCCTCTGACCACTGTCTGGCAGAGCTAAAGGCTGCAGCACAGACTGTGGCCCTTTTTCCATGCAATTTGCAGTGTTTTTTCTCCTAGGTGAGGCTACTGTATGAGTCAGCCAGGAGAATCCAGTATTGCCGGAGGTTGCATGAGATTTTAAGCTGCTTTTTACGCCTTTGGGCTTGTAGTGTTTGTTTGTAAGTCATCACTTCTGACTCTCTGCAGAGGTTAATTGAACAAACCCACTGTATGGTTCAACCTTTTGGGTTAAGCTGGTAGGTGGTGCCTCAGAAGAGCCAGTGGTTGGTCTCAGACTGTGCCTCATGCCTTGTAAAAGATCCTCTGTGACATTTGCTGGTCTGTGATGATGAAGATGGGAGAGATCCCTCATCTCACACGGTTGTGAAAAATCTCTGCTCCGTTTAGACAGAGTTCCCAATTGTGCCTCCCAGCTGTTGAACCCAGCTGTTCAGTGAGTGGCAGACACAATAATTTAACAGAAAAACACGTAAGTGAAGAAATGAAGTTGATGTATGGGAGTTCAGCTTCTCTGCTGTGGTTTGAAGACACTCATTCGGTTATCCTTGAGCTCCTACATAGATCATGGTAGGCTACCTGCAAACTTCGAAGCAGAAGTTGGCTCCAGTGTGTGTGTTTGGGGACAATCCCATTGCTTACACACAGCTTTAGGGTCCTCCCTTTCCTTTTAGTGTAGCTGATAAAATGAGAGAAACAGTGGTTTTAGTTTACGGGAATTCAAACCCTAAAAACCTACTGTAAACAAGAAAGAAATGCTTTGAATTCAGGATGTGAAGTGCACAGGATGTTGTTGGAGTTCCAGGAATGATCCTTGTCTGCAGGTTAGCAGCAGGCATCTGTGTTTTCAGGGGAGCGTTGCCCTTGAGGAAGGCTCAAGGAGCTCAAATCTGAGCAGTCTCTTGTGCTGAACCCTAGAAATTCTGGACATTGGTGCTGAGTGAGCACTGCCACTACTGTTATAAATAAGAGACCAGATTATCAATTTAACAATTGTCCATTCATTTTAAACTTCATTGTAGTTTATTATTCATTACCTGAATGTTATATTTCGTCCTTTATTAACTGTTACTGCTAATTACTCTGTTGTAAAAAAACCCCTCCAACTCGCGGTAAGCTACTTCTTATCAGAATATGTAAATTTAAGGAATGTATGGTACCCCTACCCTTCCCCTGTTGCCCAGCTACCCACCCCCCCAGGCCTGTCTGAAGATACCAGAGAGAAGAAAAAAACAGAAAACCTGATATGCAAACAAAACCCAAAAGGACTCTTGGGAGAAGCAACAAACCCCTAGAAAAAAACAAGTTAAAAGACGAGCCAACAAACTTTTTAAGAAAAATCAACCCAATTACACGATCAGTTGGAAGGAGAATTACCACCTGGCCAGCTTTTGGGTTTCCTTTTTGGTCACCACAAACAATAAAAGGGTTGACTGAGAGCTTTCCCCCTCCGATGAAGAGTTGAAATTGCCTTCCTGGCCACTCCCCTGTGAGGAGAGCAGGCCCGGCTTTATCACTTTGAGTGGCAAGGCCGAATTCCTCCTCCCCCACGTCGAAGCCGGGAGCAGCGGAGGTGTGCGCAGCCTGCCGGGCACCCAACCCAAGCTGATCACTTTTAATAAAGGCTTTTAAAGGACTCGCAGTCCTGCCCGTATTTATTTCAACTGCCACTGCTGGTGGGCAGTGACTGCCACCTCCGAGCTCCCCTTGCTGCCCCTCTGGGCTCCTCAAACTGGCCAGTGAGCTCAAACCCCAGCTGGTCAAACGCTTGTGTGCCACTGCTGCCCTGGTGGCATCTGCGGGGTGGCTGCCCCAGCCTTTCAGCCTCTGCAGGGGCACTCCTGGCCCCTCTCCAGGAATCCTGAGAGCCGAGCCTTGTCTAGCAAGGCTCCCCTTCTAATCAGAGCTGGAGGAAAGGATTCCTCCAGGGTCTGTTCAGAACAGGAGCTGATAAAGATCCAGAAGGTGATTTCACTCCTCTGTCCATTGATCACAGGCAACCCAGGGAGACCAGACCAAACAGAGACATGTCGGCTGTGTCCCAAGGTTATGTGATACAAATGCTCTTGCTTAAGAGGTGGGGTTTTTTAAACTCCTCTTGATTATGTGGTCAGTGTGTTTAATTCCTTTCTCTGCTACATTATGAAGTGGGATAAAATCTCAGTCTCTCTTGCTTTCAAGAGTATTTCCTGCATCTCCCTTGCTCCCAAATGCCCATTTCTTCTTGCCTAATGGCTGGAATCTGTTGGAATAGGACTGGGGCAGTGTGTGAAACCACTAATATACAGCAGCCTTTAGGAGGATCAGGGATCCGTGGTCCAGAATGCAAATACATGCTTTAAAAACGTTCCACTGAGCAGGAAAGGAGAGAGGATTAAAGTTTCACTTCCTTTTCATTTTTATGAGCTGAAGTTATTTGTCAGTTGGAAACATGATAAATTAGACAAACATTATCCTTTCCCTCCTCCAGGTTGGATGTTCTGCTTTGCATTTCACAGTGCAATGAATAACTAAGCTTCATTACCACCAGGCTGTCAGCACTGAAAGGCTATTGCAGAGCTCTTTGCCTTTAATTGAATCGAGTGTGCTGTGCACCTCATTCATGGCTCCAAGAATTTGTCATTCAGAGTGTGAATTGCAACAAAAGATGACTTTGGTGGGAGCATTGCTGCTGCCTGGTGTTCACAGGTCTCTTTTCAAAGCTCCACCAGCATCAGGTATTTGCATTGTGCAGTCATGATAATGGTATCATGAAATAAGTACAGCAGGGACCATTTCATCATTTTAATTACGTGATTGAAAGGTGTGGGGAGCTGCAAAGCCACTGAGGTTAAGAATGCCATGATGTATAAATAGCCTTGGATAACTGTAAGCATCAAATTGGATGCAGATGGGTTTGTGGACTTTGCAAGTGGCTTGCTTAAGAATGTCTGCACCACACACCCAACCATGCATCCATCATGGTGAAAGTGCAGTGTTTGTCAGCAGGTCTGAATTATGCTAAAAATACCTAATTTGTACCTAATATTTTGTGTGAAGTGCTTTGCTGCAAAGGATGGCATTGTTCTTCCTGTCCTGCATTTGCAAACATGGTGGCACAGAAAGCCCTGGTGGCAGAGCAGGTCAGATGGGAGCTGGGGAGAAAACCTGCTTTTGGGGCAGCCCTGTTCCTGTGCCTGGGCAGGGATGAAGCTGTTCAGGAGAAACGTGGTGGGGAGCTTTCCTCATGGAGCTGCTTCCTACAGCAGCCAGCAGTAGAAAGTAACCTTTGAACGGAGGCAGTGAAATCTGCTCAAGGACTTTTCTCTTCTTGGGAATTGATGAAGAGTCCTTTCCCACTGCCTCCCTCTCTGAAGTGAGGCATGGAAGCCCTCTGTGGCATTCCTGCATTGGCCAGCACTGGGTTCCTTGGGATTTGGGTCTGCCAGTGAGGGATGAGGGTCTGAAGGCACGGCAGAGCCCGGGCTCCTGCCTGGCACGTGCAGCATTCCCAGCCCTACAACTGGGCAATGTTTCTGTCAGCCACACCAGGGGGAAATGGGCTGGGGTGGAGACAGCTTTTCCTCATGAGTCTGAATCACTGGCTGGTGCTGTGCAGAGGTTTCATTTCTCACCTTAAGATTAAATCTGAGATTTAATCTTTATTTTTGCAGTGACTTAGTCTTCCCAGTGCTTTTGGCAAAATGGTCAGCTTTGATGTTGGTCTTAGCCAGACGCTCTCATGAGATGAAATGCTGCCCATCCCAAACTTCCCCCGCAGTTCCATTTAGCAAAGGAATTTTTGAGAAGGGTCTTTGGGTTGGCAATTTCCAATGCTGAGTGTAACCCTGAATTTATAAAGCTTCTAAGTCGCCACCAGTCACAAGTTCCTTTAGTGTGTGACCTCCTGTTCCCAGCCTGGAGAAACAAAACAGGGCAGGATGGAGTCAGAATTTGAAATCTCTATAAAAGGGCTGTGGCCACCTCCAGCTTAGATTTGGGAGAGGGTCACAGCTGTAGAGGGGTAGGATTGGGTTAGATTTTACTGAGGGATGACACTTGGAGGCTAAAGCCTGAAAAGATGTTTTCCTTCTGCAGTCTTGTTTTCAAAGATGTTGTGGCAACAGAGCAAGAGGAAGGTCTTTTCACAAGGCTTCAACCCATCTGACCAGCATTAAAATTGCTCTTGTTGGGCTTTTAATTTGGCTTGTGAAGAAAGGGATGTGCTCCAGCAACTGGGGTTGAATATAGAAGCAGCTGAATTTTAGAGTTGCAACTCTTAAGTAATAGCTTTGATGCTTCTATAAAATGTGCTATTTTGAAGTGTCAGTGCAGAGAAATTATCTATACAAAAGGAACTTGGTGATCTGTAGGCAGTACAGGCTGCATAGCCAGGACATGGTATGTGAAAGGAGAGGGGAAAAAAACAAAACTGAAAAAGAGAATTATAGGAAACCACTATAGTAGCACTTGGTGAGCAGTTCTTCAATAATTTAAGGAAAGTTATACCTGGTCTAACTCAGCATTAAAATAAAAACTATGGGGTAAGATTTGAGCTGTAACGTTCCCCTGTGATTAGTAGCACGGTTTATTCCAACAAGCTAATGGGGTTTTTTAGAGATACCTTTGGTCTCCTAAAGTCAAACTCGTGGCTAGTTCAAAGTTTTATGGCTGTGTGAGGTACCAATTTTCATTTTCTGTATGTTTCCATACGGTGCAGTTTTTATGGCTGCACTAGAATTACTGATGTTTGTGCATACTTACCAAGTTATTTAAATATCCTGGTGACTCTTAGCCCAAAACACACACTCAGGCTCTCCAGGGAAGTGCCTGCTACTCCACACAGTTGACTCATGTGGTATACATTGCTGAACAGATTTGAAGTACAAGCTGAGAACAGAGGCCTTGTGCTGAGTGACTAAGATAAATTACAAAAATTGTGTTATTTTCAGCCTACATGCAGGAAACTCTGAAGTCAATGAACCTTAGGAAAGATCAACAAATGCAAGATGCTCTTTGTAATTTTTTATGTATCGTTCTCAGCGTTTTGTTTCTTTATTTCTTAGTTTTGTTTTTTTTCTCTGTGTCCTCACCCTGTTATAGCCCCAGGCCACTGCTGATCTACCTTGGTGAGAGGCAGTGGGAGAAGATAAAAGCTTGGTACACTTCTTTTCCTTCATCTTTATCTCACTGTTGGGATGCAGGAGAGTTCCCTCTAAACCCAGGGAAGAGCCACCTGTGATGAGAGGAAGAGTGAAACTCTCAGCTCAGGCATGGACACCACAGGAGGAGGCCCAAGGAGAAGCTTTTCTGTTTGGGAATGGGCTGCAGGTGTGGGACGTGGGTGCCCCCCAGAGCCAGCTCTCAACTGGAGAAGTGGGATGGGGCTGTGGATGTGGGGATGGGAGCAGATCCTCCTGCACAGAGAGGCCTCCTGGGATGGTCGCTGAGCTCCAGGTCTGGAGTATTAATGGGTATTTCAGTGTGTCTGTCAAATAGATCATAACAGTGAATGTGGCATTGTTCATTTGATTGTCATGTTAAAACCCCCCTAAACTCCAAATTAGTCTGTCTTGCAATGCTGATTCAAAACCAGGATAAATTTGCATGCTGGCTTTCATGAAAAAAAATGTGTCTCCTGTACAAATTTCTGAATCTAGAGCTTTCCAAAAAAATACAGCTATTAATAGCTCAAAGAAATGAGCTGATGTCTAACTAATGATCTTTCAATGCTGCTGGGAACATGGTTTATACTTTTAATTTTATATGATGTCAGCAACCACTTCTGGGGGCTGGCACGTATTGTGGGCGAGTCCAGAACATTTCAGAGACCAGCCAGGATTTTCAAAGCAGCTGTAAGAGTTTTGACTCCTGGGCACTAAAGGAAAAAATGTTCTTTATGAGCTAAGCCCATCCACAGTGCTTGTTTCCCAGGCTGCCTCATTTATTCAATAATTTGAGACAGTGTTGGATTAAATTTCATCTTCCAAGCCCCGTCTGCTGAAGCTGCTCACCAGCTCTGTCATTTATCAAGGACACTACATGCTGTCCTTGATTTGATTGCTGCTTCTCTGGAAACCACTAGCAGAGGGTGAGAACACAAAGAAACAGGGAGAGGAAAAAGAAAGGAAGGAAAAAAAATCTGCGTTTCGTGAAGGCAAGGAGTCCCTGCTGAGCCCTGCAGTCCCCAGAAGCCAACCCCTAAACCAGAGTCCTGTCAAAAATGGGTTCTTCCCTCATGTAATACTGAAGGAACAGCAAATTTATGGCTTGTTCAGGGAGGAGAAGAAGCCTTTCTGAGATGTCTGTGCTGGACCCACCTTCTCTGGTTCTGATTTTTGTGTTTTGACTGCATCTCCAAACAATCACTGAAGATAAACAACATGAGCAGGGAAGCCTAGCCAAGTGGCTGAAATTACTGAACCTTTGAAGACTAAACATATGCAGGATCAATCTTCCCTGTAGCCTTTCCTACTGAAACTGGATCATTTCTTGCTGCTACAGGAAAAATTGTCTGGAAATCCCACAAGGCCTCCCAGAAAGACTGATAATCCCTTACCTGCAGCAAACTCTAATGTGTTTCCCCTCAAACAAACTTTCAAGCCTTCCTTGCTGGGCTGCATTTCTTTTTCTTACCAGTTGAGGAAGGAGTATGGATTAGCCTAATAACTCATGGGGTCATCCAGAAGTTGTTAAAGCTACTGATGTCTTTGAAAGCCTTGTTCTCTGTAGCAGGCAGAGCTTGTGCTTGGCTTGAAGTTGGCTCTACTGTTACTACCTGTGACTTTAGTAATTGAACAAGGAACCTTCCTGTAGCGACCTTCGTCTGCATTTGCCCAGATAATTTTCAAATTCCTACAGAGACTGTTTTTAGCCAGGTCACAGAGATGTTTGCCAGTGTCTGTGTGCTGCTTTGGGCAGTGCTGCTGCTCTTCAGTGTGGTTACAGTGCTGGCATGGGAAGAGCTGAGCGTTTCTTTCCACTGCTGGCTTTGTACAGAGGAATTGCTGCCACGCTCTGCAGTGTCTCCTGAGGTACCATTCAGTGAAGCTCATCAATCAGCGTGTCACTAATGACTGGAACCCAGCTGAGCTGGATGCTGCTACTGCCTGCTGAGAGCAGAGCTGGAGCAGGGAAAACAGAGCTGGGAGGTGGGAGCATGAGCAACCTGGGTCAGATCCTTCTGCTTCACTTCCCATCACGGCATGTTCTAAGGGGAGGGTGCCACCAGCATCCAAAATAATTGTGATTGCAACTGCAGTCAGCAAAGTCCTTGGCTGTCTCTCGTTGGGAATGCTGAGATGCCACAGTTGCTGCTTCAGTTTCCTTTCCTGAGGCAATCTGGGAAGCAGCGAGGCTCCACAACAGTGCTGTGTTGCAGCCCAGAAACTATCAGAGGTTTGTTAGTGGTGTCTTCATTTAAGTGCCATATGCGTTCAAACTCCTGTTAAAAACCATCTTTATATATTAGGTGAGCCAACACGTGTTGCTCCATCCCAGTTCTGCAGTTGGTGATGTATCCCTGCTGTATTACGAGCTCTTGCCGCAAACTTGTGTTTATTTGTGTGCACTTTTGGCCATCCACAAACGGTTTTTTTCAGCTGAACTGCAATTTCCTTACACAGCACTACTCAGCATGACGGTGCCTGAGCCTGACTGTGCAGCAGCTAAAAGATTCCAGCAGCAGTGTCTGACCTACACTGCTCAGACAGGGCTTCCTCTGACCCTTCTCCCTGCAGTTTGCTCAGGAGGAACTGTCCTTGTTCACGGAGTGCAGCCTCTGCCTCTCTAGCACTGTTCTTCCTTCAGTAACTTGTGTCTGCAGTGTTTCCACATTTCCTTCCTGAGCAGGTTCACCCCTCAGTCTTACAGCAAGTTTTTTTCTTGCTGGATGCTAAACCCTGAGTGTCTCCCCCTCAACTGAATCTGTGCAGGATGTGTGGATAAATTCTGAGATTGGGTCACTTTGTGCATAGGCAGAGAGGTCTGTTCCAGCATCATCTGCTGTCTAGAAAGCACTGTCTGAACAGATCAAAGGGAGCACTGGGATGTTAAGGCTTGGCCACAGTCCCGATTCCCTTATGGTCTTCAAGCCCATCTTCCTGGAGCAGCTGCTTGTGGAGCTTCCACCAGGTGCCTACAATGAGGATTTGACACAGTGCCACTTGGCACTCAGCCCCCAGCACTATGGGCTAGAAAAAGCAGCAGAGGCTTAGTCCTGCTCGAGCAGACACTTTCCAGGTACTCTTGCCTTGATCCCTCTGTCTGTCTTCTTTATCCCGAAGAGCAGGAAAATCATGACTGAATTAAAATGGGATTTGCTTGCTGCAAAATCCTTAGCAGCTGTCTCCTCAAAAGCCGCATATTTTAGCAACTCTTCTGTGAGGGTCCAAGAGGTCGCTGGTGAGATGCAACTGTTGCTTTTTAATAAGGACACATCATATCCCTCTCTCCTTTCTCTTTGTGCTGTCAACTTCCAGGCTCTGATTTCCGTAAGGGAATCCTAGGCGGGTTAAACAAGAACCACGTCAAAGATTTCTGTTCTTCAAAAGTTTGAGATAAAGAACAGAAATTCCTTATCAATTACTCTTATCTTTGAAGCTAAGGAAAGCAGATGGAGCATGAAGGCATAGGGGTCATATTGGTCACACTGGATCAGATCAAATATCCATCTAGCCCTCGGTCTTGTCTCTGACAGTGGCCAGGAGCTGATGGCTGTGGAAAAGTGTGAGTAAAAAGTACTCTGCAGGCCTGAATCCAGCAAGCTGTGGCTTAGGCATGTCCTTAGCTGTGAGCTGATTTTATTCCTCTTTTTAGCCCTCAGTGGATTTTTTCTGTACCTGGCTCCAACCCTTTTGTGAACCAGTGAAAAATTCAGTCAAGGGCAGCGTCCTTTGGATGATGTTACAGTGCAACATTCGTGGCAAACAGTGACACAGCTTCACTGCCTGCTGTGTGGAAGAGCAGTTCTCTGCCACAAACCCTGGGCTCTTGGTCAAGGCATTTCATTTCCCTCTATGTAAAATGGGGATTACATATTCCTGTTCCACAGGAAATTGGGAGGATGATATTTAGAGGTTGTTCAGATACTAGGGCTGAGAGATTTCTAGAAACATGCATATTAAATTAAGCAATTTGGTCTTAATCTGATTCCTTTCTGACTTCCAATAGCCCAAGCCATAAAACCAGGCTGTCTTTCTTTTAATTCTTTGTAATTGGGTTTCTCTCTCTCTTAAAGAAAAAAGCACAGGCATATCTCTGCTGTCTTTATCATGCCTAATATTTGTGCTGGACATGCTCTTAATGTGGGTTTTCCAGTGTTTGGCTCAGATGCTATTGTACCTTGAATGAGATATCAGTAAAAAGCACTGCAGAGTTAGAGTTCCCAGGTTCAGCAGGAATTCACAGTCCCTGTCACATTCAAACACGAGACTCCACCATAGCAGAGTTTCAAAGGAATCTGATGTTTTCTTGATTAAAGAGTCTGAATGTCTCCTCACCATGGCTGGCTTGGGCTGGAATGCTTATCTCCAGAAAGGAGGGAATAAAGAGGAGAGGAATAAATTCTCCTTGGTGTCAGGTCTGTCCTGGTAGGTGGAATGTTCTTCATAGTGACACCTGTGAAAGGGTTGAATTGAGTGTGTTTCATGCTATGAAACATGAAACCGTTGCCTCGTCTGCTCAGTTCATGCAGAGCAGAAACTCTGAAAAGGCTGATTTATCCATGTCTTCTGTTCTCTAAGAATGAGAAATCATTCCTGCACCTTTTCATTTGTAACTTCATGCAACCCCACATATGTGGCAGAAATTAGATCATCTAATTGATTTATAGTCAATCAGTGACTGTAAAGCCCTTGCATTCCTCATGAGCAATTTATAGAGGTCTGAGAGTTCACCCCCTGAGTTGCAGTGGAGGCTTTAGCCTGGCTACTATGTGGGTTTAAACATGTTAAAAATCCCTGGACTTGCTATCCTCTGGTGTTTCAGATTGTTTTAGAAGGTGCTGGCTCTGTGGTGGGTGATGAGAGAACAGAAGTGAGTGCCTGCAGCCTGAGCTCCAGGCTGGGGAGCCCTGGCCCTGCAGGAGATGGCCCAGCTCTGCTCAGGGCTGGGAGCTGCAGCCACGGGAGGCACCACTCTGCAAGGGACAGCACGGCTTCGTTCCGGCTCTGAGTTCAGTTACCCCAAACTACTGCACTAACAGGAGGGGGAAGTTCACCCTGGCTCTTGTTCCTCTTTGAGATGAAGATTTGGGAATATGGAAATAAAGGTGATATGGATTGTTTGTGTTTCTCTTTGTTGCTATTAGTGCATATCATTATGTTATTGGAAGCTCTTGCTATTGCTTCAGTTTTGATCACCTAAACAATTAACAATTCATGTAGAATTAGGACTAGTCCCTCCTTCTTCCCAGACTGGCCAGTGGAAAATATTGGAGGAATCAATTGCACCCCCAACTCCCAAACAACCTCAAAATCATCTCTTTCTGGAAAAAGAAACAGGGAGAAGGAATATGTATGCACTGGTATAACAGCAAGCATCAGTTTTGGCTCCAGCCACACAGATGGGTTTGGTTGCTTGGTGTTCATCCCCCGTTACCAGTTATATCTTGTGAATTTCCAGTTATCATCATCCACACACAAAACCCCACGACCCTTAGTTATTAATTCTCCCTTCCCACTGACCCGGCTCTCCATAAATCTTAGGCCTGGAATCTTTCTTCCTTTCTTCTCCTCCTGCTCCCACCTCTTTCTCTCTTTTTTCTCTTTTAAATTAAACACATTCCAGAGAGAGGCTGGGAGCTGTTAGGAAGCTCTGCATTGATGGGGTTTCCTTTGGGATGTGCAGGCTGGTGAGATTCCTGCCCGTGCTTCTCCAGCCTGCAGCAAGGAGGAAGGGGAGACATGAGCCTGTGGCATCCAGCACGCCCTGTTCTGCTCCAGAACCATTTTTGCATTCTGAGTTCACCAGGAAAAAGGCACTAAAAAAATAAGAATAAACCCATACCAAAATCAAGATATGTGCAAACTACTATTGAGACTCTTTCCTCAAGGGGCCTAGTATTTAATCACAAAAGGAAATTAGATTAGTTTCACATGATTTGTTCTGGACAGATGTATGTTGACTGTAAAGTGCTTTGATTATTATTATTATTATCTTCCAGGTGCTTATAAATAGTCTGATTATTGACTGCTTCAATTTTTTTCTGGGTATTTATGTAAAAATGGCTGGCTTCTGTTCTCCATTTTTAAAGATAAGCATCATCCTGCCCCTCTGCCCAGACTCAGGATCACAGTGGCCTCCAGAAATTCTTGAACATGTTCAGCAGTCACTCACCAGAACACTCTCTAAGTGCTTTCAAGATACTGTGGCTCACATAATCAGAAACTTCAGAATTGCCTTGATAAGTCAATAATTCAGTAATTAGCATGATTTTTTTCCTTTGGGTGCTATGTTTGTGAGTGACACATCATAAAATCTTTCATTTTTAAACTGTTTGTACTACCTTGGTCATGCCCAAAAACTGAACCTCCCAACTGGGTGAGTCTCTACCAATGTGGATTCCCCCCCACACAGAGAAAAAAGTATAAAAGAAGCTGGGGAACTGGAAAAAGGATCTTAAGGACTGATTGAAATCAACCCAAGTATGGCAAGAGAAAGCCCTGGGGTTTTATGTAGTGCAGGCCCGACTGAGAAATGAGGCAGGGAAGCAGTGGATATCCCACCTATTAATTTTGCACTTTGTGTTTGGGTTTACCAGATTCTTTTTGCTGTAGTGCTTTAACACAATAAGTGGTGTAAAATGTTTTAACTTTCTCAAAGAAGCCCAAATACTTTTAGCAGATGACTTGATCTCTCGTGCCAGTGAGCGTGTGCTTCAGTCTCTGTGCAATTTCCCTTTGACAGAGTGCCCAGTCCTGCAGGAGAACAGCTGAAGGCACAAAGTAATTTGATCAAAATTTTAAGACATCTTGAGGGACCTAAGGTTTGTCCCATCAAGAAGAACCACTTTTCACCTCTCCCTCACTTCTGCCTCTTAAAAATCCATAAGGAAGAATAAAAAAAATCCCCAACCCTTAATTTATATTTAGAAGCTGATTGTTTTCCTTGAATCCCTTTCTGGCTCAGCCAAACTCGGAGCCCAGGCTGACAGCTGTGAGTTTGTACCATCAATTTCCATGTACATGTTCCTCAGATAATTACCTGGGGGACCAGGTTTCAAACCACAGCGTGTGGCCCACGGCCAAGGCGATAGAGATCTGGCATTGTGTGGGAAGCAAGGTCAGTGCAAATCAAACATGAGCCCCATTCCCACATGAAAAGGAAATAAAACCTCCACGTGCAGGCATGTGGAGAAGCTTCTCCTTAGTCCCTCAGCTTAAACATAACCAAGCAGGAAAAATAATGCTGGCAAGGAAATACAGCTGTGTTTATTGGCCATTCGGTGCCCAGCAGGTCTCAAACTCTTCAGCGTTGGTTTTTCATTAATGCTGCGCTGGAAACCCCGGCTGCCTGCTTGTTTTAGGAGCTGAAAATCTTCTGTATGCTGGAGGCATGAATAAAAGTTTGCAGCAAAGAACATAAAAAGGAAAAGTTGATGTGGCTGTGAGCAGCTTGGGTGGAAAGCTGAAAGCTCCCCACACACAGTGCAGAACGAGGTTCCCCCAGACTGGGTGAACTCTCTTGGAGGTCGGTCACCGAGGGCTGTGAGTCGCTCACCCTTTGCCTCTGAGCCTGAAGAGAGGCCAGGGTGACCACCTTGGGCTTCACTGTGTCACTTTCAGGTGCCTAAATTAGGGCAGGTGAATCCCATACTTGCAGTGTAGGCAGGGACTGTCTTGCAGATAGTGATGCTTCAGCGGGAGGAGGTCAGCCTGAGGGAATAGGGTGGCAGGATGTGCCATCATGTCCTGCCATGCTGGTGAAATTCAAGCTGTCAGGGATGACTCCAAAGGCCCCAGGGTGTTAGGCATGTTCTGTTTGTCCAGGGCATCGACCCCATTGCCTGGTTCCTTTCCCACAAACAAGAGCAACCCAGTTTCCACAACCGAATTATTTCAGTAACTTGTTCAACAAGCAGCTCCCATGGTCTCAGCTGTAATCATCCTCAGTGCCACTCTGTCAGAAACTGCTGGATTCTGATGTGTGTGGAATGGCTCTGTGCTAACAGGGGACCTGCAGGTGTGGTCATCGAGGTGTCCTGGTGCCCCACGGGCTGCAGGACAAAAGGGCTCAAGCAGCACAGTCACCGACCCAGCTGCTGGGTTTACTCCCCTCACAGTGTCACTCGACCCACCCTGGAAAGCCACAGACCCCCGCCTTGGTGAGGTGTCCTGTGAGTCAGCTGTGGATGCTCTCGGGAAGTGGAAGTCAGGAATTCTTCCCATACAAAACTCCCAGGCAGTGTAATCCAAATGGCTATATTTAGGCATTTAAACCACAGCTCACTGAGTGCCCCCAGTGTAACAGAGCAAAAGGAGTGTGAGGAAGTAGCAAAGTATTTGTCCCACGTAAAGACTAAATATCCATTATCAGCAATCTCTTTGGCCTGCTTCCTCTGTTGTTTCTTTCCCTCTGGAGATTTGGCAATTGGATTGATTTGCTGCCTGACTCACTGTCTTAGATTGAGATACTGAGAATTGCTGACAGTATTAATAAAATTAGCATTAGGGAGGATGTTTGAACATTTGCCTTTGACGTTTTTAGGGGAGAGAGCTGACATTTAGTCTAAGTTTAAAAGTTACTGAATTGCCTTTGTTTTTTCCCCTGACCAAAGTCTTTGCAGTTTTCATGTGAAAACTTAGTCCAGAACTAAGAATTCCAGATTGCATGTTTTGGTCTTTCCTTTTACTGAGAACCCCTGATTAGTTAAGAAAGCACTAGATATTTAACAGCATTCTTGGGAGAAATATTTTCATAAAATACATGTACAAGTATCTCCAGCAGTATTGTTTTATGATAGTGAGGATTATTTTGTTCTATCTTAGGTGACATAAAGGCCAAACTGAAATAATGGTCTTAATGTCACAATCTAAGAACAGGCAAATAATTTTCAAGAATGGTTTGCATCATTACTTTTAAATGCAGTTGTCTGGCCTTTAGGATTTGTGGTTAACTTTTGCTCCCTGTGGGAAATGACTGAACTGAGGAGACATTTGTTTCATGTCATGACTGCTCTTTATCTACACACCCTGCGCTGTTTTCACGTGGTACAATTAATCCCCAGGGAACAGCAGCAGGCTGAGCTTGGGTTTGCTCTGGTCAGCAAGAGGATCACTTTCCAATAGCCATTATAGGCAATTTTCAGTAGCCCTTAAAGGTTTTAATTCAAGTGTTTGTTATTTTGTACTCTTTGCCTGACAAGAGGAGCTGCCTGATGTCACTGAGAGTCTTCTTGAATGTTCCCTTTCCATAACCCTTGGGGCAAAGTGTTGGAGCTGCTGCCACTGGTCAGTGTCCATGTAAGGTGTGGAATTACATGAAGGATCCTCCACATGTTAACACTCATTTGTAGGTTGTATCCTTTTAAAGGATGGGGCAAACAACTGCAGTTGAAGAAAGTCCAGCTCTGCTACAGGGCCGGGGCACTGCTGGTCACCTCCCTGCCCTGTCTGTCTGCTGCCGGCCTCAACCCTTGGCTGGTGGGAATACAACTTTTTGGGGCTGGAACTGGCATTGCTTTGTGCATGTGTCATTTTGCGGCCGTGCATGCTGGCTGTGTGCTGCTGTCAGCAGAGCCAGTTACTCTTCAGTGGAGTTTTATGTGGGGGAATCCAGCAGAAGGCCTGTGCCAGTCACAGCTGTACATGTGTGCGGTCGAATTCCCGCTGCCTTCAATGTAAAGAGGGAGTGCCAGAATCTAAAACAACTTTTCCTGCTCTTCTATAGACAGCATCGCTCGTTCCATCCCACAAAAAGCTGCTATTCTCTTATCTATTTTTCCCTTTCTCTGACTGCAAAAAGTATAAATTATTTTAGTGCAAAAATTTTGGAAAGTTTTCTCCCTCTTCCCCATTTCCTGAAAAGCTTGCATACGGAGTGAGACACTCATAAGCTTTTCCGAGATAAGAATTTAATTTATTTACGCTTCATTGTTCCAGGCATGGCTGCAGACTGGTTTGGAAATTTGCTGTTCCAACTTTAACAGGTCACTGCATGGAAAGGAGCAGCTGGATTTTCCTCCAGAGCAGCCGTCAGCTGTTGGAAATCTCTTGATACTTCCCTGGCTTCTCCAGATTCAGCATTAACTTCTCCTTCCTGTAACAGGAATTATGCTACGTGCTGTAGACTCTTTAGCTAGAAAAAGGAGGAAAGCACAGGAGGGGAACACAGCAGATGCTGGTGGGGCTGGCAGAGGCCACACCACTGCTCTGACTCCTTTTCACCTTCATAAGGTCAAAGGGTAGGAGAAAAACCCTCTCCAAATCCAGCACATCACAATCTGTTTGAGGTGACTCCTGTAGCTCAAGCAAGTGGGCAGTGAGTCCGAACTCAAGAAATGTGAACTACTCCATGCTTTTACACTGCTTTTCCTTCTCACCTCTTCTCCTCTTAGGAAGTGCCTCCCCCACTGCGTATTCGAGTGTTCCAGTGGGACAGCTGAGGGCTGAAGGCAGCAGCCCCATTTCTCATCTCACACGGGCTGTGTGGCAGCAGGATTCTGCTGACTCCGCTGCAGTTAGTCCCAGTTTGTGCAGATAGAATGACCCACATGTTAAATCTGTGTGATGACATCTGCAGGAGATGTAATGCAGCCAAGGAACTTTGCCATGAGAACAGTTTCAGTGTTGCTTGACTTTCTTTTAGAATACAATGACGAAAACATCATATTCCATTAAGTAGTACTTAATTAATGTAAGCCATGAGAGAGAGAAATTCAAGCAACTGGCTCCTTTGAGCTGGATGTTGTACTGAGAACTGAGCCAGAGTGACATAACTGGTGACTTTTTTTCAGAAGTTGAGCTGATGGTTGCCTCTCGTCTCAACTTTACTGAGATTTGTCCTTCAACACCAGCTAAAAAAATTTGAAAGCAGGTTTTCTGCTTGATCTTTCACATTCTTTGTATCAGAGCCCATATCAGAGTGCTTCTTGCTCTGAACTTTGTGCTGTAATTTGTCAGTCCTGCATGTCTCGAAAGGTTGTGGGCAAAGCTGTGGGACAGGAACTGCACATGCAGGAGTGTCCCAAGGCAAACAGAGCTGCAGGCACTGGCAGCTCACAGTATTTAACCTCTGCAGGGAGTTGATTGATGGACATTTTGCCTACAGTCACAATCAATAGGACTTTTCCATATAACTAAAACTGATTATGGGAAGAGAATAAAGTGAGAAGGGGAAAGAACAGGGGAAAACTCCACAGTTACCACTGCTGGTTATCAGAACTTGCAATTTATGTCCTGTGAGAAACATGGGGAAATAACTGAGAGTCAGGAGGGAAGAGTTACTGGCCATGACATCATTAACTCAGTTAATATAAAACATTGTATGCTCACAATGGGAGACTTGTCTGTTGAGCTGCTGGTAAAAGGGGTGGATTCTGCCTGGTATAAAACGACATGGTTCCACTTTGACATGTCAAAATATTTGCTGGCCTTTTGTGTGGTTTTGTCCAGACCAGGAGATCCTCAGTTTTCTGAGGTAAGCGTGACCTTTTCCCCTTAGCCTTTCTGGTTAAGATACAGGAAAGAGGATATAAAATTTGTTGTAGGATGCAAGGAGCCTGAAGACGCTCAAGATGAAGTTTCCAGATCTTCTTGATGCACTGTTGACCATTTTCAGGCACTTTTTCTCTTCCCTATGTTCTGAACTCTGAGCAATTCATTAAAAGGGAAGAAAGAAAAAGCAGTTCCCTCTAGTTGAGGCACTTAATCATGTTTGGAAGATCTGCAGATGCAGCCCCTGAATGGCCTGTGGAGTCTGAGGCTGGGCTCTCCCCGGGGGATATTAGCGGCTCATCGTTCACACATCAAGCTTCCGTAATGACGAGTGGGATTATCAGAGAGAATCCCCTGTGCACCGCCGAATCTGAACTCGTGGCTCTCTCGCCTTTGCGTTCAGACTCCAATTCACAAAATAAAACAGCTGGATTAGCACAGGCAAGGCCAAGTGATCTGGGGGAGGGGTTCGTCACGTCCTGAGAGCAGAGCAGGCATGGCCTGAGCAGCATTTCAGGGTTTGTCTGACTCTGAGGTTGTGTGGGGGAAGGTCTTCACAAAAACGTCCTGAATAATGGTTGTTTTTAGGGTTCCTGTCAATGGTCTCGTATGACTTTATGGTACAACTTTCCTTCTGAAATTCAGTGTGCTCACAACTGCCCATGTGCTGGCCAGTGCTAATCATAATCACTCATTAACTGAAAAACGGTGAGGGAAATTGGTAGCCTGCTATAGAATAAAATGTTCCATGGACATCTGGAGTTAGATGCATGTATCCAAGGGGTGTGAAATAAGAAAGCAATTGTCTGTGTCCCCAGGGAGCTGTAAGCCTGTCAGTAATATTTTTTTTTAATCCAGGGAATGTAGCAGAAGGATGCCTTCTCCTTGGAAAAGTATGGCCAGCATTGGTATTGAGGTGGAGGATTCTCCTGCCTACCCCATGAGTGGGTGAGAGCTGAGGATGCAGTGTCTTACTCAAGGCTGATGTGAGTGGAGCCACCTGTCCCATCAAACATGGGCAGGAGGTGGCTGGGCAGGTATTTCACTACCTGAAATATCAACCAAGCTTCAGAGTTTAAAAATGTGCCATTTACCCTCCACAATGAGAATTCCAGATGCATTCCCATCCCATGTTTCTGAGTTAATCTTCCACTGGCTTCTGGTTTCTGAGGAGCTATAGATTGAATCCAGGCATGCTAGCTAAGCTGAATTTCTGAGTGGTAGGGGTTTTTTATGTTTGTTTATTTGTTTTGAAGTAATTTTTTTCCTTTGAAATTCCTTTAATACCAAAGGGTAAATGGATTCTTGGGCACTAATTTAAGATATTGCTACTAATAATAACCTAATGCTTGCTGTTTGTCAAAAGCTGATAATCAGCAATGATGAAAGATGAGAACTGCCCCAAGTTTCTTGGCAAAAGTTATGGAGGCAAATATTTCAGAGGTCATTTTAATTATGAAATTTGCTTCCTTGGAGATTGTGCTGTGGTAACATTTGCCTTCTAGATGTTATCAGAGAAGCACTGGAATTTCATAGTAACTGAAATGAAAGAATTTTAGGATGTAGAGTCTGGCTGTTGGAGATATCCCTGTCCTGCTGTTCTC
This sequence comes from Dryoscopus gambensis, assembly GCA_013389985.1. NCBI lineage: Eukaryota > Metazoa > Chordata > Aves > Passeriformes > Malaconotidae > Dryoscopus > Dryoscopus gambensis. The sequence goes on from WEIT01003775.1 coordinate 198,053, forward strand.
ATTAACCTTGCTGCTCTCACAGGCAGTCACTGTCCAGTCCAGGTCCAGCATTTCTCAGTCAACATCTTACATCTCAAGCTCAAAATGATTTGGTTGTCCCCATTCACTGATAACACGCTTGACTCTTGTGCTATTTGTTATCTGTTGGCCCCTCAATAAGCTTGTGTGGTTTGGGTTTTTTTAAAAAAAGCAAACAGAACCCCAGCCTTGCTTGTGCATTAATTGACTGTGCAAGTTAAATAGTGTTCTCATTTAACAGCAATGCTCAGGAGCACCGAGAGACCACTCAGAGCAGAGCCCCCTGTGGGCTTGGAACAAACTCACAGCCACAGCAGGGCCTGCCAGGGGGCAGCTTCTGCAGCCCTAAACATTCCCTTTTTATGCATGGGAACAGTGGAGGCTCTGAAGAAATGCTGCATTGGTGGATGCTACAGCTCAAGGGCAGCAATGTAGGAAAACAAAGACCTTTTAGGTTTTCTGTGCACCTTTTGATACCATCCTAATTTTAATGTTGCGTAATTCTTGCACAGCATAAAACTCCCGTTGCTTTTGGTTCTTAGGTGAGTTCAGCAATTCCAAATTTATCCCCTGTTCCTAGTCTTGAATTATGACCTGTGTCTTACTGGGTGGAGCGGGAAGGCTGTGCCCAGGTGTTACCCTGCTCCCTCAGCCTTCTGATTCTCTGACTCCAAAAATGTAAGCTCCAGAAGGCTGAGAGGGCAGGGTAACACCCAGGCACTGGTAGGAAATTTATTTGTGCTTTTTCTCAGCTAAGCTGAATCTGGCAGCATCGTGAGAACAGCTTTTGGTGTGTTGTGCTCCTGCAGTTGGTGCCTCTCCTTGGGGTATCTTGGACCTCAGGCAAAAGGAATCAAAATATCTTTTCAGTGGGAAAACAGGGCTTGTGTGGAAGCTTTAACTGGGAGAATGTCCTTTGGTAGAGGCTGTGAAAGCAGGTGGCCTGTTCTCCTAGGAGACATCAAGTGGCTGCCCTGATCTCAGAAATTCATTCAGAAATGAAGTGCCTGTTTCTGTGAGCAGCTGAAAATACCCCAGGATATGGTCAGATTTCTAAGAAGTTTCAACACCTACTTACTGCATTTCTTTCCTTATCTCCCTCCAGCAATCACAAGTCATGTGGAACAGCTTTTTTCATGGGATTGAGCCGCAGGTTGAAAACCCCTCTGCAGTAGATTGTGAGCAGGTTGCAGCTTTGACTTTTCAATTTATACCACTGAAGACAAATTTTATTAGTAAAATCTTGGGCAACTCAGCAGTGGATTTTTAGGCTCTGACTGGGTGCCTGGAGCTGCATTTCTTTGAACTGTCTTCTAGAGGAACTGCAGCTGTATAAATGGATGAAGACTGTGGAAAGAAACTATAAATATGGCTTTATTAAGGTGGGTTTTTAAATCAAAGTGACTTTTTGAAATATTTTAATGAACCTTAGAAACTATTTGGCAGTTCTTTCCAACAGTTATGTTACTTTTCAGCAATGGAGGAGGAGGGGGACGTTAGTGAGGGAACTGTGGCCATTGCATCTGAGGCAGTGGATGGGGCAGTGCCTTTTCCATGGACTTGGCTGGACAGAAAACTTGAAATGTCCAGGGGCTAGAATGCCTCTTCTGCTACTAATTTTCATGGTGTAAAGTGTAGCCAGGTTTCAGAGGGATAGAGAGATAAGAGGTACCACTGGGATGGTGTTGGGGAGTGAGGAATTTGGGGGCATTTGAGACATTTCCTGTTGCCCTGTAGCTTTTTCAGTGGGCAGTGGTGGATTGTGCTTTACCAGGAATGTGACAAACCCACTCAATAGATGTTTTCCGTGCTAGAAGTGAATTGAAAACAAGTATTTAGCACATTAAAAATGTGCAAGCATAGCTTGGTGATGGTTTGGTGCCTTCTATTCCCCTCATGTTCTTGTCACAGAGAGTTTAGGATCTTTACTTAAGTGCACATGGCAGAATTCCCCAAGCCACCTGGTGCTTGGTGTTGGCTGTCCTGGGAGTCAATCGTGGGCTCAGTAAGCACCACTGAACTGTGCTTCCTCAGCAGCTGGGAGCTATGAAACCACAAGCTGGGGCCTTACATCAGAAAAGACACGTCCATTCCAGGTTAAACACACATCTCCACATCCCAGTGACTCCAAACCTGGCTTCAGTGAACTCCAAAGGGACTTAGAGTGAAACAGGCAGAGAGTAGGAGCAAGGGATAGGTGGAGGGATGTGGGATGGTCATTGGAAAGTCAGGGCTAAACCTCTGGCAGTCCTGTCTTGCTTATTTTCCACCATAACACCGTGTCTTTGAAGAGAACATTGGGCAAGGATCCTCACTGAAAGCCAAGGCCATAGCATGAAGGAAATCATTCAGAAAGCTGCTCAGTAGTGTTCCAAAGAGTGTAGAAATGGCTGTGATGGAAGCAGTTTTCCTCTGGGTGTGTGCACATGTACACGTCTGTGTAAATGAATGTGTAAAAGGAAAGGCACTGGAGTGCATCATCCAGAGGTGGTCTGAGCTGGGATTTCCACTTGGCAGAGCCTGACATGGGGAGGCTTTGTAGCAACTACAGTGTTCTGTTTGGGGAGGCAGAGGTGTTCCAGATACAAGGTACCATCATGGTAAAAATGTTTCTGGCACAGAGGTAACCACCTCTCTTTTAATTCAAGTGTCACATTTTACCCGCTTGCAGTTTCCTGCTTGTATGTTTTGGCTTTTGCCCAGCACCTCGGGCTATGTGTGCTCATCTGGTTTTGATAAAGCATTGAACTTAGACAATACATCTTCTTGGACATTTCTTCCTGTTAGATTCAAGTGTGATACAAAGCAACCAGTACTTGATCAGTAGCAGACACTGTTTTTATCAAGCGTTGTTGGATGTTCATTAGCCATGAAAGGACTGTAGAGAAAACTTGCCACAGGACAGGTTGGTGCTTCTCCATCCTTAGCCACCTCAGTGGCTGCCTGTTGGGTGCTCTTTTGAAGCCCATGTTCACGTTCCAGGCTACAATATCCAAGTTATTTAGCTGGCGTTTATCTTGCCTCTTTTACAGTCTTGTTCGTGTGCTAAGAGAGATAAAAATGCCCGTGAGGTATTGAACAGTGGCAGATGAATGGGAGTAATAACCTCATTAAAAATCATCTCCTCATCCTGACATTTGGGTAGCATTTGAGAATGCAGTGCAGTAAAATGTTGGGTGAAAAGATGAATGAGAATAGCATTTCTCAGTGTGTGCTCAGGGTACGTGTGTGACCTCTGATATGAGTGTGGGTCACTCGGCCCCTGTAACACACTTAATGTCCCTGACATGTGCAAGGAAAGAATGTACCACATCCATGTTTGTTAGACAGTGATCTAAAACATGAAGAAAGGCATTCATCTCACTGAAGTTCATCTGTCTGCCTGTCTCCTTTTCACCAGTCCCCTGGGCTCCTCTTGGAGGAGGGAAGGTGGAGTAGGAAGAGGGAGAAGGAGGGATATCTCCAGAGGCTGAGCATCTCTGCCTGATTTGCATGCCTGGCAAGCACACCAGAGGTTGCCGTGTCACCACATGGTGTTAGTGGTGCTCAGTGAGCTTGGGATGGCTGCTGTGTGCCTGTGTTAGCACCATCCATCGTGGAGAAATTGCCTCAATTCCAGTCCCAGGGGTTCTGCCTTCCAGCAGGGCACTGCCCGTGGCCTGTCCTGCTGGGCTGGGCACAGAGGTGCTGCTGGGGATCCCTGGTGTTGTGCCAGGAGAGCAGCTCCCAGAGCCCTTCCTGTGGTGCTGACTGGCAGTGCTGGCACACAACATCCAGCTCCCAGCTCTTCCAGCAGGAGGGAAGTGGGTGACACTCTGTGGAAACCTTCCGGGTGAGTTGGGCCTCGTGCTCTGAGTTGCACAGGGAGATAAAAGACACTCAGGCTTGCAGAGCACCGTTGTCAGAGGCTTTAGCCTGACCTCAGGCTCTGACAGAAGTGTTTATCCAGCATGAGGGAGGCTGGAGGCACCGCACAGACCTCTTTGTTCTCAGCTTTTTTATCTCTTTATGTCTCATCTCCCTTCCTTCATCCGGTGGACCGAGATGAAAGTTGTGTGCACCCCTCTGCAAGCTTCCTCAGAGATCCAATTTAAATACCTCATCCTTGGAGCATATGGGAGGGTTGAGCCATGGAACCTATTCTGCTGGAGAGTAACAGTCCTGGAGCTTTTTTCTGTCTTGTTTCTGGGATTATGCATGTTCAAAACTGAGATTGAACACTTAAACTTTTATGGGAAAGGCTGGTAGAATATGATGTGCTCTTTGGTTTTCAGCAGATTTTTGCTTAACGTGGAACTGAGTTTTGCCATCTTACTGCAATACTATACTCCAATAAATAAATGCAGTAGAATCCCATTTAATTTGTATGAGTTGCACCCCCTAAAATCCTCTAGGCTATTTGAAGACATTACAAGCCAAACCCCAGAGTTTTTCCCTAATTTTCCAGCTGTGCAAATCCATCCTTGGATATTAAAAAGACTAAGTCTCATTATACATTTTCTGTCTCCTGTATCTTGACCAATTTGCTAGAAAAACCAAAGATCTGGTTCTTGGAATGTTGTAACTAACAAGTGTTTTTTTAATCATATCTTAATCCTCAAAGGCAAGAGATAACTCTCAAAGTAAGAACTGACTGCAGGTTTCTCAGTGGCACTGAAATACCTGATCGACCTTGACTAAATCTGTCTCCAGGTCCAGGGATTAGAGGGCAGCTGACAATGTTCATTAATGACACATAGGATGAGGGGGAAATCCAACTTACACTCCCTGTACTGGTTGTTGTGATGATTGAAATGTGGTTTTATTTTTGCCTTTGTCACATGTACATGGAAAAGAAGAAATACATAACAGAGGTTCCATTTTTTTGAAGCGTCACTCATCTGAGCCATCTCCACTGTAAAAAATGAAGTTGCTTTTACAGAAACCATACAAAACCATTGTCAGGGCTTATATGAAATACTGTTGTGTCCTAATAATAACTTCTAGCTGAAAAATCTTGGCATCCTGCAGCTTAGGAAAGGGTTTTAAAATTCACCTTCAGTTTTTGGGCAACAGGCAAAACATGTGGCTCTGTTTAGGAGCTATTTTCGTTAAAGCTTGACAATACAGGATGATAAAATACAGCTGCATTGTTTAAACTTTCAATTTAATTTCTGGTTTGGGTCCAAGCTGTTTCATCAATATGGCGCCATTCATTCCAAAACAAAGCCCTTGGAAGGGTCTCCATTACCCCACCATTGATCAAGAGGGTGTTAAAATGTAGAGCCTAATTATGTTCCTGGCCTGTTTGGAATTCCAAAATTGGATTTTTATAACTGTCAAATTTGCAATCAGGGTAACTTTCCATGACAATTAGTCAGAATTATTAGTGCTTTCCTTGCCAGGGATTATAACTAATGGTGGTGGCTCACTTTTCAAGGCAACATATATCTTACAGAAGAGCCGTTTGACTGCAAAATTGTCTGCACTGAGCTGCACCCGAGCCTCCACTACTGTTACAGTCATTTTTATCAATCCTCCAGGGCTGAGTTGTGGCCACAGCCTCTACTGTAAGCTCTGCACATAGAATCAACCACTGGGTTCTGCCTTGCTGCAAAATGGGCCTCAAGAAATTGTGACATGAGGAAGTTCATCCTTGAGTATTTCACTCAAGCTTACCTTGGTGAGGGCTGGTACTCCAAAGGGTGCTGATTTTGGTCAGTTATTGCTTTGAATCTTTTAAATGAGCCAAGCATAAACATCTGTACAACCTGTCTGAGGAGGTCTAGATCCTCTCAGTTGATACCTGACTGGCAGCTAGAGCTCCTGGCTGCGTTTTAAGGCCGAGTCTGGGCTGAGCTAGAGGTGTTTGCCCAGGTGGAAATTCCTTCTTGGTACAGCTCTACAAATGTTATACAAAATATTAAAGGGAGAAAATAAAGAAGAAAACAGTCACAACAACAAGCAAAGCCAACCCCAAAGACATATTCAAGCTGAGTTATCCAGCCCCTGCTGTCTTACACAGCACTTGGCAGACACATGGTCCTTTAGCCCAAATGCTGATGCGTGGGGGGGCATTTGCTCACAGGAGAGTGAACACTGGCAGAAAAGAGCAAACACTGACCCTTGCCTCCTGTGCAACATCCATTTTGGAGGCATCTGTTCAAGATGCAGATGACCTTCTGTTGATATCAACAGATTTTTGTCATCAAGCTTTAGATGGAGCACTAACCCTGAGAGCTGCCTGACCGTGGCAGGCACTGACCATATCTCCATCCTTGCATTAGATAAATGAGCCACTTCCCAGGGGCAGCTCAAACCACCCCTCCATGTGCCTGCTCCTCCTCCCACCCCACGCTGCCTTTTCTGTCCCCCTGCCACAAGTGGAACAGCCACGTGGTTTAAGGAATTGATCTTCTTGAAAAATAATCAATTACCATTTTCAGATTGGGTTGTTTTTCATCTTTCTCCTTCTTATCTGGCAGAGTGTCCATCCATGAGATGCAGACACTCATTCTAAAAGCAAAGGTGGCAACTCAAACCAGCTAAATCTAAGCAGAAGTGCTGGTGTCAAAGTATCAAATCTGGTTTTCTCCAGGCAGCCAGAGCCTGCCTTTTTCTCTTAGGACATCTCTTTTTCTCTTAGAACATACTTTTTTTTTCTTGGAACATCTCTTTCTCTCTTAGAACACCTAGAACATTTCTGTGTCCGCTGACATATATTTACCTGGACAGTCATGTGATTGTTTTGGACAAAAAGATCTGGAATTTAGCTTTATTGATACAGGTTCCAAGTTGCTCATACCCCTAATCCTGCAGAACGTTTGCCCTGGAAGAAAGAATTTGCTTAATTAAATCAACCTAAACTAATTGTCAGCTAATAAAATAGTGTTGGTCAGCTCATAAAACAGAAATGAGGATTAAAAGAGCAGTTGCCATGAACAGGTGGTAACTCTGTTTCCAAGTTAGACCACATTACTCTCTGGCACAGAATCTCTGAGAATACCTCATATTCCAGTTTTTTTCAAAAAAATGTTTATGAAACTTATAAAATATAGAGCTCATTTTATAACCAATTTTCTCTCTCACCTGCCAAGAGCAGTGGGGGTTGAGCCAGCACAAGGCGGATGCAGAGTTTTAGGCAGATGTCCAGAAATGGATTCTCTGCACAGGGCTGTGGAATACATTTCTGCCTTTGACTGGCCTTTCTGTTGCAGTTCTTGAGATTTAGTTTTTGCTTTCTTGTTGCTATTACAGAAAAGACCTAGTAAACATTTTTGTTTGTTTGTTTATTTTGTCATTGATCTTGATCTGACACTGTTGTGCAAACGGAGAAACTTTCTGTGGATGCTGTTTAACTCTAGATGGATCTTGAGTTAACAGGATCCCTCTGGATTTGGCCTTTGGTATTTTTGTTGACTCTGCAGATCTTGCAGAAGGCATTAAACATTTATCTAATTTCAGCTGGAAAGGACTAAACTGGAATCTTTGTCTGCTTCTCAAAGTAGAAGCAGAACTTGGTGGTTTGAAGTTGCTGTTAATGGTTGAATGATGAAAGAAAATTTATTGCATAGTGATTATTCTATTATTTGGATAAGAGTGCAAAACCATGTGGTTTTGAGCATTTTGTTATGGCTTGCAGGTAGTGTGGATGCTCTGTAGTGGAGCAGGGCTTCCAGCAGCAAAGAGACTTGTTGCATTGCCATTTTCTGTGACCACACATTTCCAAAAATCTCATGCAGGATGTGCTTGGTTGATCTTATGTTAAGTCCTCAAACGTGAAAGACAAGATTAATTTTCTTCCCCTTCACTCACAATCCATGTGCTGCACTGGTGCAGCTCCTCAGGCTGCACTGCCAGTCTCAGTGCAAAGGGGAGGCTTCTGCCAGATCTGGGGTTAAAATGTGAAGCTTGATTCTTGTTTCTCTGCACTCCTCTTGCAGCCGATGTGTCTTTCCCTGGCACGGAGGGCAGCTGCTGTGGCCCAGGGTCACAGGTTTTAGGCTCTTTGAGACTTGGCTGTGCTGGTGCCTGACCTGCATAAGGGAGCTCTGCCTTCTCTCGAAGGAGAAGGACACGAGCCTGCCCAGCTGGCTGTCCTGGGAGCTGCAGGAGGTGCTGGGGCTGCAGCCCAGTCCTGACCGGCAATCCTGTGGCTGCTGTAGCCAAGGCAGGCAGCAGGGTGGGTGGCACTGCTTTTCTGTGAAGCAGGGCATTGCTGTGGCTTGCTGCAGCTTAAGGCAGACCTATGAAAAGAGGAAAGAGATTTAGACACCCATCACATCTGGCAGGATTAGGAGCTGGAGTATCTGAAGGGAGACTGTGGGAGACTCCTCTGCGTGGTTCCTGCTGCAGAAGGGCTCCGGGCCATGCGACAGGAAGGTGTCACTCAGTAAATGCCATGTTTTCCATGTTTGCACTGAGGTGGCACTGTGGCCCAGCCAGGCTGCCCTGCCCTGTGTCCCAGATCCCTCCTGCCCACTCTCTCCTCTGCATCAGAGATGGGGTTGCAGCAGGAGCTGACATAGCTTGGAGCCAGCTGGCACTGGGGTTGCAGGAAAGGCTGCAGCATGGCCATCACCTTCTCCCTACAGGATTTCCTAGAGACAAATGCTGCTGCCTGCCTCCCACTGCTCGAGCTGGTGGGAGGAGAAGTGCTGTGAGCAGGGCAGCACAGCTTGTGGTCCCTCATCTGAGAAAAACCATGGTAGGAGTTTATGGCACTGTCCCCTCAGGGATGTGATTTACCATGTCCTTGCTGAATGAGCATCATTGAATCCCAAATGCTGGATTAAACTAGCTGAAAAGATTCCCCACCCTGGCAATCCTGTGAGGGTCTTGGGGTCAGGTCCTGCTGAGACAGGATTTCTTTCAGGAAAATGGAATAAGATAGTGTGGGTGTCCATTCTGGGCAGTTTTCTGTTCATCCACATGTTCCAAACTTGCCCAACGTTATGAAAACATCTGCTGGGAGTCACTCCAGCAGTCAAGTCTCTATTTATTTCTCTCAAAGAATAGGTTTAGGGGGAAAGTAGCACTGACTGTGGGACAGGCCTCAGCCCAGTATCACTGCTTGTGTGCTTTAAAGCTTGAGTGACACAGCAGAGCTGGAGGAAAGTTAAAGCATCATCCTCCAAAGAAATGTGTGTGGGCTTTAGTGACTCTTTGAGGGTCCAAAGGGACTCCAGACAGTGTCCAGATTTGCACTGGTGTAAATGCACCAGCATCTCCCGTTCCTCCCAGTGAGGATGAGTAGGAGGACTGTGAGCAAGTTGGCTGCTCAGCTTCCCAGGCATTTGCACAAAACCATCCAGGACCCCAAACTACCAAAAACCACATTCAAAGCAATTATCTGATCTTGTTTGGTTGGTTTTAATGTGATGTTTCTAGACACTGGTAAAGCAAACACACTCTTGTAAACTCTTGTAACAGTTGTTTGCAGTTAGTATCTTCAAGATGGTTTTATGTGTGCTGATCATGACTAATATCCATCACTTCACTGGGACCGTCACCCTCTGGTGCTGGGGGAAGTTTTTCCTACTAAGACAAATTATTTTCTCAGCTTGTTTAGCATATTTCTTTTTCCTTTTATTACCCTTTTATTCATAAAACACAGATACTGATTTGCTCATATATTGTGCTTTCCAGATGAAAGTGCTTTGTGGTTCGCAGACTTAAATAATTAGGTCCTCACAGAACTCAGTCTGGTTATAAAGGCAGCTGGAGTCGTCATCTCTGGTTTTACACTTGGAAACAGAAAATGTCTGTAGAGGGAAGGTAACTAACCCAGCTGACAAGCTGTCTTTGGCAGAGCTGGGGGAACACACCCCTCTGAAGGGTACTCTGTTTTCCTAAGCATTAGGAGAAGTTGCTGTGCCCATACCGAAGACCTTCCCCCCCACATTAATTCCATCTCTTCTTGTTGTCACAAACATCATTTTTAGCATATGCACCAGCTGCTGGAAAGGTGCTGGGTTCTTCCCCCCATAGTTCAGCCAAAGCAACAGCAGCTGCTCTCCGTCCTTGCACCCAGGACCATTTTTTCCCCATCGTGTGTGATGGAAGCAGTGACTGCCATTATCCCAAAAAGGCACCCCAGATCCAACCCCAGCCCCTTTTACACTCAGTCAGAGTGGATGCTGCAGCCTGTTTCCTTCAGGAGGTTTGTCTGAGGTTGTATTTCTTGGAAGCATCATCTGCAGAGGAGGCAGGGGCCGTTTCAGAGGCTCATGTCGGCCCTCGGGAGGGTGGAGGGTGCTGTGCACACGGGGGGCCGGGGCTGCTTCCATTCCTGACCAAGTATTGCTCCGCCAGCTGGGTGAACCTTTCCTCTGCTGAGGCAGTGCTGTGCAGGGCGAGGGTTTGGCACGACCCCAGTGATAATTCCTTGTCTCCCCCCGCAGGTTCCTCTGGCCGCCAGCACGGGTCCTTTCCCAGCCGGGACCGTAAGTGGGCAACGCGGACTCGCCGCAAGGCAGAGCCCCAGAGCAGCTGCGGGGCACTCCTGGGGGAGGGGGGTGTGCCAGCCAGGGGTGCCCTTTGCTTCTGGGGAGAAGCTGGTGGGAGGAGGGGAGTCTGTGAGTCTCTGCCTGCTCTTTGCCTCAGTTTCCCTTAAGGATCTGAAAAAGGGAGCTGGGAATGGCCTGCTTCTCTCTGGGAACTGCCCAGGCAGTACCTGATGAGCACCTGGGAAGGGCCATCCTGCTTTCACTTTCCTCCTTTTTGCTTGGTTTCCTGTCTAAGAGAGGACACCAGGCTCCTGGGGCTGTCTCAGGGTACTTGTTAAGTCCTTGCCACTTAGACTCACGCCTCTGTTTCCCCCAACCTCTCACGATTCTCATTAATCTTCGGGGTGGGATGCTGAGAAGAGCCAGGAATGGGGTTACCTGGTGAGGTGAGTACTCAGAGGGATGGTGGCTGTGGCCTTATTTGCAGTTGCAGGCTCTCCTGTGAGGAGAGAGGTTCCTCAGCCACTGGCATCCAGCAGCCTGGTGTCTCCTCGTGTCTGAGTGTGTTGGTGTCTCCGAACAGCCTCCTCTGAGAAAACCAAACTGGTTTTAAAGGTTGAAAGTGAATGAAAGCTGATTTGTTGCTTGCTGGTGCATGAACTGTGTGTCTCCAAACTGATGTTAGAAGTGGCTTGAAAGCAGGTGCAAAAGCCCAGCCAAGGTTTTAAACTCTAAAATGTGATGGTTAATCCATCCAGTGATGGTTAATCAGTGAGAAGCAGGAATTTACATGGGAGTCTTTGGACCTGATGGCCACATGCAGGTTTTGTGGAGGATGAAAGTCGTGGCACCTTGGAAGCCGCACATGCTGAGCAGATGAGTTATCCCAAGTGCTGGGTTGTGAAGGCAGTGGTGTGACAGGGCATGAGGAGCTCTCACTGCTCTGCCTCTCTGCTCTCCTTGCTGAACACACACTCCACAGAAAAACTCATGTCCCACAGCCCAGAAACTCCTATGAAGCCTCAGATGAGGACAATCCCCAGTCTTTGTGCCCCACCCTCTATGGAGTTGTGCTTCTTGCTGTAGCTGCAGTTTAGCTCTGTGCTCTGCTCACAGGTCACAGAAGTATTGCTGATCCCTCATGGAATGGTTGTTCAGGGTGGGTCCCAGGCTCAGCTGGAGGAGTGGGCAGCAGCCAAGCAGGGCAGAGAGGGCAGCCTGGGAAGGATCTGTGTCAAACCTGCAGTGTGGCATCCCTTGGGTGGGACCTTGAAGATGCCCAACACTGTTCCCAGTGCTCACTGAGGAGACCAGAGGACATCTGGAGAGTGTAACAGCTTCCTTGAAATTCTTAGTTCTTACTGTATCAGGAAAAAAAATCAATGTCTGAATAGAGAAGCCAGCCCCAATCCTTGTGGGAGGGAAGGATCCTTCAGTTCTTGTTTGTATCCTCACTCTCTTTCCTGCTCTCTGCCATGGTTTGGGATGTTGTTGCTTACTCCTCTCCGTTAACTTGGGCATGTCCTGGCACACAAATGCACTTCTACCACAGTGACCCTCGTGTTGGAGCTGCCGTGGGGAGGAACTGATGATGTGTCCACAGACACATGGGAAAGTATTGTGTCAGCAGAAATTATATCTACATTTTCTGCAGGCCTTATTATTGGTCCTGCCACAGACCACTCTTCGTTCTGGATTGTCTTTTTAAAGTAGTGATTTGTTTCCTTGGCCTGAGACTCTGTGCTTCAGCTTCTCCCTTGGTGGCTGTGCCCTTTTCAACATCTGTCCTGTTGGGTATTAGCAGAGAGCATGAAGTGTCCTGCCCTTGCACACCACAGCCCTTGGAGGGGGCAAGATATTAAATCATTTTAAAATGTGGTTTACTCCACTTGCCCACTTTGACACACTTTTAAGGTTTCTTCCAGGCAAAATCTAGTGATGCTGTTATTCTGCTAATGTGACAGCAGGTTAGAGAATGTGGGCTGGGTGTTCATGGTGGTTCTGATGGGTGTTTAGGATACTCTGCCTCTCCTACAAAGGCAGGCTGAGAGAGCTGGAGTTGTTCAGCCTGGAGAAGAGAAGACTCTGAGGAGACCCTAGAGCCCCACAGGGCTTATGGAAAGGAAGGAGAGGGAGTTTCTACACAGGCAGATAGTGACAGAACAAGGGGCAATGGTTTTATACTCAAAGAGGGGAGGTTTAGATTAGATATTAGGAAGAAATTGTTCCCAGTGAGGGTGGGCAGGCCCTGGCACAGGGTGCCCAGAGCAGCTGTGGTGCCCCATCCCTGGCAGTGCCCAAGGCCAGGCTGGACGGGGCTTGGAGTAACCTGGGACAGTGGAAGGTGTCCCTGCCCATGGCAGGGGTGGGACTGGATGGACTTTAAGTTCCCTTCCAACCCAAACCATTCTATCTGTCTATGATTTATAGGTTGGTTGGATTTTTAAGGTTTTTTTGGAAGGAATCCTCCTTCTTGGCAATCTGGCCTGGGATTCCTGTTGCTGCCCGATGTTCGAAGGTTTCCTTCCATGATTTGATTTTAGTCATTTAGTTTCCAAATGAAACTCTGATTTTAGGACGTGAGCTAAACCCTTTGGAAGTGTGGGGCCAGGCAGCAAGGCAGAGACAGTATTGCCTGAATGTAGTTATGGGCTTTTTCTGCACTGTGGTGATCTGCATCCCAATACTTTGGGATTGTCACTTCAGGCATCTGGCATGCTGCCTCAGGAAAGGTGGGCAGGCAATAACAGTGTTACGTTTACCACTGGGAGGCTTTCAGAAGTGTGAGTTGCTGCTGTATTTCTCAAAGGTACAGGAAGGGCTGTGTGTTTTCTTTCACACTGCGACGTTCCTTGTGGGCTCCTAAGCACTGCAGTACAGAGAGATGTGCAGATGCTTCTGGCTGCACTCAGGCACTTCCAGCCCTTCCCAAGGTGGGTGTCTCTGCCTGGCCTTTGCTATTGGCTGTTTCTGAGGCTTCAGCCCGTTAGAAACTTTAGTTTCAGGGAGTGAAGTGGAATTTAAACTATCTGAATATAGTCCTTTGTGTCAAATCAAATGATTTGTTAAAGTGAGGCCAGATTTGTGGGGAGAATCAATCTTTTTTATTAGATCTACTGATGTGGAAAAAGCAGACAAATGTTCAGGCATATTAACCCTTCTGCTTGCCTGTGTTTGTATTGCAAGGATGAAGAGACCTGTCTGCCAGGGGAGGCTGTTCTTTAGGCTGTGCATTCACTCTGACTGTTCCTCAGTAGTCTTGGTCCGAACACAGGCACGGGTGGTATTTTTGGGTGTGCTTGTACACTTTTTGGGGGAGAAAGACTCATCTCCCTCTGTGTTTGGACACTAGATGTTACTACAGAACAAATAATGGGCGCTGCTCTGCAGCTGACTCATTGTGCAAGTCTGGGGCTAATTACTGAATCCCTCTGTGCCTCGATTTCCATCTGTAAAATGTCACAGATGCCCACCATTCATAAATCGCTTTCAGATTTCCAGATGAGGTGCTGTGTAAGTGTAGAACAGCATTAGTTTATGCATATTGTGCTAGAGGATAATACAAACCACATGCAGCAGAGGAGCCTCACAGATGTGTCTCCTTCCACTGCGAAAGGCAAGGCCTGGGCTGATGATTTAGCACAGCACTAATTGGACTAAAGAAGGAGATTGCTTTTGTACTGATGCAATTGTCACCATTAAAGTCCTCATTTACCAGTGGTTCTTGGAGGTAGCCCAGTGCTTCCCTGTTGAGGAGAGCTGCAGTGCCTTGCCTTTGGAAGCACAGCAATTTACAGCAAATGCTGCTGTTTTTCCAGCAGCCCCCGTGCCGTCATTCCACGCCTCTGGAGTGGGACTGGGCCATGGGTTGGTGGGAATGTGCATCTTGCTTGGCCTCCAGCTGCACTTAGCACGTTTTTGCTGGCATTTCCTAATCTCCAGGCAGAGGCATTTCCAGTGCCATTCCTGGGTGTTGCACACACAGGAATCCCCATTTATCGATAAGAAAAGCTGTTCCCATGGCTGCGGGGAGTAAGTGCCTGGCAGCTGTTCAGCATTAAGTCAATTCTCAAAGTTTAAAGGATTTGTGGGCTGTGATGGTTTGGGTTCAGGCAATTAACTCTGGTGAAGTGCCTGAGAGTGTCTTGCAGACATATTTCATGGAGAAAGATGAACTTAAATAGTTAAGAGCTTTGATTTGATTAAATGCCCTTGCGTTTCCATATTGGGCTGTTGGGGCTAAACTCTCAGTGGGTACGAAACCTAGGAGCTCTTTGACTGCAGGAGAATTATGGTTGTTGCTTCCCTTTGCAATATGGCCCCGTGCTTGTTTTAAAGTGCCAACATCACCCCTGTTGCCAGAGGCATCACGTGGCAGCAGGCACCAGTGGCTGTGCATCGGCCTCTAAAGCTTGAGCTGTGTCATTTTTGAAGCCCTGCTTGGAGCTTATTTGCCAGTGTACTGTTCCTGGTGCTCAGGAGTGACTGTTGATGGTGTGGGGTTGGAGGGGATGGAGGTGTCTCTGGAGGTATCCAGTTCCTTCTTGGTGTATTGCAGGCCAATTGCACCATTCTGGGTTTGTCCATTTTGGACTCGCCGGCTCTTCTCCCTGTTCCTCATCAGTGCTCAGAGGGAGGGTCAAAATTCATTGTCAAAACCTCCACAGCTGCAAGAGTAACATAATACTGAGGCTGAGTGCATGGGGTGACAGGCGTGGGAGAGAAGATTGGCTGACACCCAGCCTTACCCAGTGCTTGCCATGTTCCAGGAGAAATCTCCCCAGATGCTGGGCCTTCATTCATGGGTCTAAACTTGCCATTTCAGGCATGTTTTTAGGAGAGTTTCAAGGTGGAATCAGCTAGAACCTCAAAACGAAGCTCCTCAAACTGCCACCAGCATGAGGTCTCTTAGGGGGCTCTCTGTGCTGCTCGTTGTTGGGTCCATGTCACAGGTCAGAGAAAGTGCAAACAGGCAAATGGTGGTTAAGGGCTTGGTTCCATCAGAAAGTGAATGGATCCCTAGGTTTGGGAAGTGTTTAGTGAGTTTTGGATTCAAGCAACAGAATGCAGGAATCCTGGAAAACATTTTGATTATGAATATCCTTTGATTTTTCAATCTAAAATGAGTTGGAGGTGTAGCTTCTTTTGAAGAGTTAAAAACCTGAAGCTGAAACTGAAATGTGCCTGGCTGAGCCCAAGCAGATATTTCCTTTACTAATTTTTCTTCACCCAGAAGTTAACAAGGAAACAACAGAAAACAAACCCAAACAAAAAGTCTTTTGCACAGCTCTGTGCTCACCACTAATGGGATGCAAGTGTTACCTTGTTCTTCACATTATGGAGACCAGAGGATGTGAGGGATTTTCTGGGTCCCCTGAAACCCCGGTGTCCCTGGGTGTCCTGGAGAACAAAATCACAGCTGCAGAGAAAATGTGGAAAGGATTCCTCTTCCTGCTGCTCAGATCTGTAAGGACCACTGCAGAGCTCAGAGGGATTTAGATAAAGGCCAGCAAGGGGTAACGAGCAGCGTTAGGCAGAGTGATGGTCCTTGGGGGATGTCCTGTACCCTTGAACCATTTCAGCCTAGCTCCCAAGTGCTCAGTGATGGTTCTTGAGAGATGTCCTATACCCTTGAACCATTTCAGCCTAGCTCCCAGGTGCTCAGTGATGGTCACTGGCCTTGTGCAGGGCAGGGGTGTTGGCTGAGGGGGGACGTTAAGAGCCTGAGGGAGTGGGGGAGAATGGACAAACCACAGTGGAGTGAACCTGAAGCTGAAATGCTGACGTGGGAAATCAAACCTTTGCAAAAGTGCTCCTGGCAATAGTAATAATAACAATCATCATCATCATCATCATCATCATTGTGCATTTGCTGTAAAAGAATGTTCAAACATAGTAATTTGATGTTCAGTGAGCCAAATTCTTCTGAGTTCTGACCATCCTTTTCAGTGGCTTAAAGTGTTGTTTTCCTTACTGGCCTTCCAGCTGATTTTTTGTCGTGGCTAAAGGAAGCCAGTGCTAAATGTTCTGGATGAGGAACAAGTAGAGCTTGACTGAGCATCCTGAATGTCACACGTTTGTGGGTTACAGGGACTTTGTGCAGAGAGGAGGTGTCCAACCCTAGAGCTGCCCTGCAGCTTTGCAGGCCCAAGTAATAAAACTCAAAGCAGGGGTAGAATTTGAGGTCAGAAATCCCAAGTGGAAACAAGATGCATATTTCCTATACAATGGTTAGCTTTGGATGCAGTTCACTAACGAAACCTTGGTTGTCTGGCTCTGGAGTGTCTTTATGAAACACAAACCCCAGCTCAGCACACGTTGTTTGGCTCGAGACTGTGAGAGATTCCCTGACCTGTGTTACACAGGTGCAGAACCAATATTGTGGGAGTCCCTGCAGACTTCACGGTGAGCCTGATTCAGATGTTTCCTTTTGTCCTGTCTGCTTCCTTATTTCATGTTACACTGCACCATATTTTGACTGCTTTTCCCCGTGATTGCTTCTCCCAGCAGGGAAAAGCAGTCTGGTTTGCAAGGGATGTGAAGCCATCTCAGTGTGAGATGAAGTTTGGAGTGTAGTGGAGTTTCTGTGTGTCCTTCACTGGGGTCCCGTCCCAAGAAGGCTCTCTCTGTGTCATAGATCAGGGATTGAGGGAGAAATGAGTCAAGTTCAAGGATAGTGGTGTCAGGCATGAGATTTAGGCATAGTGAGGAGTGGAGCTGTAGGAGGAGTGTTTTTCCCTGGGTTGTGCCCTCAGCTTCCTTGGCTGGAAAGCGTGTGGAATCCTTCTTTTAATCTGGGGACTTTTAATCTAGTTTAGATTAGCCCTGTCATGCTGTGCGAGGTTTGTAGATACATACTGTTCATCCCACCTGTACGCCTTTATTTTCTGTCTTTTTATTTGCTTTGTCTGCTTTGCTGCCATGCCCTGCTACAGCTGTGACCCAGGGGAGGGTTTTTTGATACAATATCAAAATCACTGAGCAGCCCCAGTGCCACCAGCATCACTTGGAGCTCCAGGATCAGCAGCTCCTGGAGTCAGCAAGGCTTTAGCAAACTCATGCTGGACAGGCAAAATCTTTGTTTTCAGAGTGACTTCAGTTGGGCTGTGTCAGTGAAATGTCCCTGGTGCTTGTAAAAATAAAGATGATGCATTTCTAGCCAAACGTGTTGCATCAAACCCCAGCCATTCCCTGCTAAAGCTTCCTCTGGCAGATAGAGATGGTTTGAACACAGATCTCACAGCTGATGGTTGCCTGTGAATAAATGATCCTGATCTAATTCCATGTGCTGATGGAGCAGGATGGAGCTCTTGTGGAAGAGCACAAATCCCCAGGCTGAGAGCAGTTACAGAGGAAATTAGTGAGTGGGTAGGAGTGTGCACGTGTGAAATTCTAAATAAAACAGTGTGAGTGATGTGAGCTGTTTAAGAATAGACCTGGGTGAACAATGGAGGGGTTTTTTTTACTTGCCAAATCAAAAAGTTGGAAAGAAAAGTGATTTTGGAGAATCTGAAATGGAAAATTTTAAGGTTTTGACACAGTGTAATAACTAAAATATGGGTTTGGGTCAACCAGAATTGTTTCTTTTGACCCAAACCAAACCATTTACTTTCACTTAAGACTGTTTAATTTGTTCATTTATTTTTCATTTAAGTGAGATTTGAAATAAATGCTATTCAAAACTTGGGGCTGAAACATTTCATTCAGAAGGTATGAAAAATCATTTAAGAAAAAAACCTCTAGAGATAATACTGCAAAAGTTTTAAAAATTGCACTCATTTTGTTTCTCACTTGAAACAATGTGCCAAATTTTGTGTAGCTTCTTGAATAGTAGTTGTTACTCCAACAACTTGGAGTAACTTGCATTTTGTAGTAAAATTTCTTTTCACTCAGTTTTGCTGCTGTTTTTCTTACAGACATTTCAAAATCACCAAATATCATGATAATGAAAAAACATTTATTGTTTGTTCATGAAACAAAAAAAAGTTTTTTCCT
Source organism: Dryoscopus gambensis (assembly GCA_013389985.1). Taxonomy (NCBI): domain Eukaryota; kingdom Metazoa; phylum Chordata; class Aves; order Passeriformes; family Malaconotidae; genus Dryoscopus; species Dryoscopus gambensis. The sequence goes on from WEIT01003775.1 coordinate 216,493, forward strand.
CTTTAAGAAGAGAAAGAAGAGAGTAGACACAAAAATGAAATATGAACACTTTACAAGCGGAAAAGGATCAGATAGCAGTTCTCATAAGAAAGGAAATCTGAGCTGCTTTTTAAAGATAGCCAGTAAAGTTAAGGGTAAGGGTTGTTATAATAGAGATATGAGAGACATTACAAATGGGGGAATTTTGGCAGTGATTGGGGTCTTGTAGCAGAGATGGTGAATTATCTGGAATGAAGGTAAAAAGGCAAAAATATTCTGGAGGTGTTCTGTTTCATATTGATAGGCAACCTAATAACTCACAATTTCCAGGTGAAGATAAAACGTTCCAGCCAGCAAAATCCTGATGTGAAAACTGTGGGAAAGAACAAACCCTCTTTGATCAAAGAGACCATCTTTAATTTTCTCTGAGCTCCCAGTTCCTGATGTGTGAGATGTTTTAATTGTGCTGATGACCAGGCTGAGCGAGATGTCGTGGGGCTCTGCCAGTCCTGGTGTTGAACGTGGATCACAGAATGGTCTGAGCTGGAAGGGACCCCGAAGGATCATCAAGTCCAACTCTCGAGTGAACAGAAGGGCCTGTGGTGTGTGAATACAGGTGTAAGGTGAGGCTGTGGCCAGGTTGGGGCATGCAATGTTTGCAGGTCAGCCAGAACGCAGATTTTGTGCAGCTGGACATGTGAGATGTTGGGAAGAGGAGGCACTGAATGCACAGTTCTTCTCTGGGTTGGGTGACTTGGCCTTTGTGTCCCAGCACCAGGGCTCTGACAGCCCCTGCCCAGCTGGGGCCCTTCCCGTGCCACTGTCTTTGCCAAAAGGGGAAGAGGAGGGGCAGCCACTGATCTCTCCTCTGTGGTGACCAGCGACAGGATATGAGGGAATGGCCTGGAACTGTGTCAGGGAGATCAGGGAAAGGTTCTTCCCCCAGAAGGTGCTGGGCACTGCCCAGGCTCCCCAGGGAATGGGCACGGCTCTTTGGACGCTGCTCCCAGGGATGCACAGGGTGGGATTGTTGGGGTGTCTGTGCAGGGCCAGGGGTGGAACTGGGTGATCTTTGCGTCCCTTCCAGCTCAGGATATTCTGTGATCCTGTGGTTTACAATGCACACAGCAAGTATATCAGGGCAGTAAACAGAGCAGAGGAGTCTTAATGATCCCACACTAAACAAAACTCAGAGAGCTTCCCCTTGCAGAAGCAGATCCTGCTCCTGCTTTACTGGGCCTGGAGCTGTCGGAGAGTCAGAGCCCTTCCCTCCTGCAGCTCTCCAGACCTTTGGTTCCCAAGCCTTTGCTCCTCAGACCGGAGGCTACCGGGTGACAGAGGCGTTCATCGCCTCCCTGCCTGCTGTCAGCCCTCGGCCTTTCACGTGCTCGGACCCCGGTGCAGAGCTGCACACACGGCCCCTTCTAAACAAGCACAATTAATAAAGCCTATCTAGCCAACATCTGACTCTCATTATAGGAAATGTGTTGAAAAAACAGATCCCAGGTTGGCTGTGATTTATGGCTCGGGCCTGCTATCCTTCACAAGCACTGGCGAAAGCTTTTGCAAAGGGCCAGAACATAAACTACTTAAGGAAACTCAGTAACCATGTAAAAAGGCTGGAAGGGTCAAATCAGACAAATTAAAGAGAGATGGAGGTGCAAGCCCACGCTGGCTGTCCCCCACTGAGGGCCACCTAGGTAGGCACTAGAGATCTGTGTTCATATTTTTGCTCTGGAATTTGACTTGAAATTCCTTCTGTGCCAGTGTCAGAAAGTGTCACTGTTCTTTTTCTGGCTAAAGTGTGTCTATGTGTGTGGCAGTAAGGGGATGGTGGGGTCAGTGGTCTGGTGGTTTCCCTCAGGAGTGTCAAATAAAACATCTCTGATGCATGAGATCCTGGGTGCTCACGGAGTTAATGGTGCTTCCTATTTCCCTTGGGAATTCTGAGCTTCATCCTTTTCTCTTTGCAAAGAAACATGGTTGACTGGGTGAATTCAGCTGACTTCCTCCAGATTTGCTCAGAGACTACTCTGAACGTGTCCTGGAGGAAGGTGTCTGCTGAGAAAAGCCTGTCTCCAGCTTACTTTGGCAGACAAAAATGTTCTTCCAACTGGACCTTCCTGAGCTGTGTGCCACTGATTTGTCAGGGCAGTGCAGCCCGAACCCTGTCTGTGGTGGTGCAGGAGCTGCTCGGAGCAGTGCTGGTGATGCAGTTGCTGCACAATCAGAGCTGCAGTGTTGAGTTTCATGCAGCTGCTGTTGCCTTCCCAGCATGGGCTGTTGGCAGCTCTGGTTTGCTCCCCCGCCCTGGGGATAACCCAGCTTGTCTTCTTCATGCGGGGCCATGCAGTGGAAGTGGTGGAATAGATGAGATGGAGAGGGAAGAGCTGCCAGGCAAGTTGTGTCACAAAAATCGAGTATTTCATTTGTTTCTCCACGTATATGTTGCATTTTGTCCTTTTTCATCCCTTAACCTTGAATCCTTTACAGGTCCTTTACATTAAGCTAACAATGGATGAAAGGAAAGTGAGCCTGGGAGGAGGGAAATGTGTTGTTTGGAGTCTGGGCAGGTTGAAGCATGAGCTGCAGATGTGATTCTCATGTCCCCAAGCCTGCCTGCGTGCTATGCCCCGTTGCATTGCAAGGTTGAAATTTCTTGTAATAGCAAAATATGGTCTTGAAAAAAACTGTCTGCAAAGACTTTATTTGTTTAAACAAAGGTTTTGTAATTCCAGAATTCTCTCCCCTTTCATATGCTATAAACCACCTCCTCCACCTCCCCTCTGAAACACAAATTTTGGAGCAATCCATCAAGAAAAAGAGAGACAGAGCCTTGATCCCTTGACTTCAGTTGAGCTGTGCAATTTATATCTACTGAGCATCTGGCTGTAGGGAAACCAAAAGCTCTTTTAATATTCTGCAGAGACTCTGGGTATACAAATGAGCGTGGGCTGTCAGAGCTGAGAAATGGGGCAGAGGTGCCAAGAGGTTTCTTTGCCATTTCAGACAAAACTGACCTGCGGCCCCGTGGTGAAAGGTGGGCTGGTTGTCCTTTTACTGCCCTCAGTGCCACTGTGATAATTGTGCTGAAATCAATAGAGGCCTGTTGGTATCAGGCTGTTGTCGCACCTTTCTTGTTATGATTTAAATGAGGAGTTTGAAGACTTGTGGGACTTTCAGACTTGGAAAGCTGACGTGTGCAACTATTTAATAATGAAATTATGCAAAGCAGGAGTGCCAGGTTACCAAAGCAGGAGTGCCAGGTTAACAAGGTACCTGAAGTCATCATTCCCTGCTTTCAGTCACTCACAGGGATGTGTCCAGACTGGAAGCTCAGCCACAGATCTGCTGCCTTTTGGCAAAGCTGCAGCACTGGAGGCTCAGTCTTTAATCAAAGATGGGTTGAACGTAGCAATCTTTGTGTCAGGGCTAAGGGGGTCACAGCTGGTACAGGGTACCTGGCTTGATATTTTCCAGCATGTGAAGTCTTCCACGTCTCCTCTGCATTAGAATTTTCCATCCCTCCAGCTGCATTCCAGTTGAGAGGAGGAATGGGAAAGGAGAGATGTGCTGGGACAGTAACTGCGAGACATCGTGGAGACAGACTGGGTGTCACTGGATATGCTGGTACTGTCTCATGTTCATTATCTCAATTATTTATCCTCCCTGCTGGAATATTTCTAAAACAAATCCTACCATGTGTTTTGAGGTTGGGATTCATCAAGTGAAATCACAACTCCTTTCTCAGAGTTTAGCTGGAAAAATACAAATCTGCCAACTAGGAATAGAAGGGAAATAAACTGTGGTTCTGTGTAGCAACAAGTGATGGATTTCTGCAGATATGGAAAGCGTCTGCTCTGCAGTCCCAGGTCAGAGAGTGTGTGCATTTGCCCCAGCGTTATATTTGTTCCATGAGAAATAATGATGTGAGATTCTCAAGCTCTTTTTAATAACACAGATTGCTTTCACCCTGATCAGAAAATTCAGCTTTGCAGTCCCAGGCCTTGGAACCACCTGCCATCGAGATTAGACACTAAATACTTCAGTGCATCGTAGTTAGGGAAGATATTTATTAGCTTGATTTGTCACCACCAATCTCAGGCTTTCTGCAAGGACAGATGTGGACCCCAGACCTTGAACAGTCCCTGGTGTGCAGTGAAGGAGCTTTGAGTGGAGTGTCTGACACTGCAGCCCTGAGCATCCATCTCTGCCTTTGGCAGCCTTGTCTGCCTGTTGGTCAGATAAATGGCACACGGATTTGTTGGCAGGACTCTTGCCTTAGTAAGATTTCCTGCATTAGGATATCCACTTCTGGGATTATTTAAATGTCTTTTGGGCCCAGTCGAAGTACCCTGGGTGTGGATCTGGGTTTCCAGGCATTTCACAACAGAAAGGATCGGAGATCAAATCCAGCTTGAACTTAAGTAGTTCTGTTTCTGACCCAGGCTGTGTTTTCTGCGTTTCAACATCACTGACATGAAAATCATATGAGTACAAATCTCACATGCAGTGACACTGCTGATTTCTCTCCTCTTCTGCCACTTTGTCCATCTAAATCAAACCTTTTCTGTTACAAATGCACCTGAGAGGGCTCTTTGAGACACTCTTCTAGAGCAGAGAGAGCTGCCAGACTGGTGCTGTCCCTTTTTTTATGAGCTGAGCTCTCCAGAGGGACCTTAAATGGTCAGTCCATCTCAGAGATGCACAGAGATGGTTTTCAGACAGTTCCAGTCAGTCTGTCTAAACCTGTGGGAGTTACTAATGTGTGCAAGCCAGCAGAAGGGAGAATAGGGCTCTGTATTTTATTTGCTCTGTAACACATCTGGTACATCTTTTGGCTCCTGGGAGCCCTGCATTTATTCAGTCTTATCTTTCTGTGGGGATGAGCAAGATCAAAAACCTGAAGCCAGTTACATACAGAAACCAATTCCCTGTTTTACACACCACAAGCAGATCCAGACCAAACAAGCCTCACCCATTTCCGTCCCCATGGGACAGTGCACTTATGGCACTTGCCTGTTCATGGGTCAGTTCAAGCCAAAAAATATTGCCCAAGATCTATTGCAGAGAATAAAAATAAACAAATGTTATTTTCTGTTGGGTAAAAGAAAGTCCATGTCAGTATTGACCTGTGAGGAAATCCCTCCATCTGAGTGTTCCTGAATCATCAGATGCTTTGTCTGCAAAATGTTGTGTATTATGAGGTGGAAGATCTATGTCTGGCTCCTTTGGGAAGCTACACAGCTCCTCATAGAGGGCCAGTGTGAGAATTCCTTTGGAAAGTGGATGCAGTGGGTTGCTGTTAGCACTCAAACAATCTTTTTAGCCTGTAAATCACCCGGGTGGAACAGCCCAGCTTCCTGTTCTTCCAGGGCATGCGCTCAAATCTTTGTGTGGCTGAGAGCCATCAGGGCACACCATGTGCCCCATAAAGCCAGCACGTGTCTGGGGCTGGAGACTGGAGAGGTCCCTTGGGTTCCTTGTGCAGCAGGGGACAAAGCTTATGAGGGACAGCTGAGTCCAAGTGTTGGGGTGTTGTTTACTCAGGCCAAAATCCATGTTCACCCGTTCCTGGCCAGAGGGAGGCTTTGGGTTTCCTCAGCATCCCCTGCATCATTGCAGCCTCAGCTTCAGCTGCACCTGAATGGTCTGTTAGGGGCTCAAGAGCTACAGATCAACATTCCCAGCCCTGTGGAAACACCAGGATTAAATATTTCTATGGCCAGTCAATGAAAACTGGCTCTGGCCCTTAAGGAGCACAAAACACACAGAGAGATGTATTTCTCCTCTATGGGACATGAGATGTCATTCATCACCTGCATATAGATGGTTCATCCTCTGAAATGCTTCATGTTGCAAATCATTTTCCCTTTTTGAGAACTGCTGTGCTTCAGAAGTCGTGAGAGGTGAGTGGTCCAGTCAGGAAAGCCTCTCTGAGAGCTGGGAGTGGGCAGTTCCACTCTGCTGCAAAGCGCTGGGAAAGTGCCTTGTTGATTAAATCTCTGTTCAGGGCTGTATCCTCCTTCACTCGCTTTAAAATTGCTGAGATGAAACCAGAGGCAAAGCAGCAGGCCTTCTGTTTAGGTAAGGAATGTCCCTTGGATGGAGCAATCACTTTAACCTGCGCTCAGAGCTCATTCTGGCGATCTTTGTTCTCGCTGTGGCCTCCTGTCAGGACTCCTCTGGTGGCTGCTGACTGTCTGCTGCTCCTCTGCAGCACAGCGAGATGGAAACCACTTCATGCTGCAGCTCTGGGCTGCATCAGCCCTCGGATCTGCCTTGGATTTCCTGGCTGTCACTGAGATGGGTGCTTTGTCTCATTTGTCTGGGAGGGGTAGCAGGGCCTGGTGGGCCAGGGATGGAGCAGAACTCCACAGGGATGGGCATTTGTGTATTCATTGCTTTCCTTGGTATTTTAGCAGGAAAATAGTAGAGGAGTGAGTGTTAAATGGTGTGGTGGTTGTGCAGCCTGCTGTCCTGTGAAGTGGGAGCAGGTGCCACACCAGCTTGCACCAGTGGCCGGACGAGTGTCTCTGCCTGTGACAGCAGGTTGTGCTGGTGGGCACCATGAAAAGTCTTAAAACTGATTTTTATTTCATCTGCCTTCTACATATTGGGAGCTTAATTTCACACTCTGCCCCACTAAACATCCCCAAACAAAGTTCACGTAACGTGGCTGTGGCTGGTGACGGATGCAGTGGATTTGAATATTTATTTGTCCCCATAACTGATCTTGTCTCACTTTCCCATGTGCCTCGGATCAAAGGGATCAGGCTGAAGCTGTGGATGAGCACGCACAGTACCTGGTGGTTTGACATCACCGTGTTCTGTTCTCTCTAGAATGCATGAACTGCACGAGGCTCGCGGATATGACCGAGAGGCTGAACACGCTGGAGGCCAAGGTAAGGACCTGCCTTTATTCTCCTGTTTGACAAAAGTTTCCAAGAGTTTCTGGTGATGAACATGTTGAGTTGGCAGGCCTGGAGAGATCAGGTGCCTGTTCCTCTCTCCATGGAAATGAGACACTGCTTGCCTCTAGCCCTGCTCCTTCCCTTCTCCTTCCCATGTGGCTGCATCCCTGCCTCAGCCCAGCTCCTCCAAAATAATGCTCAGACCTGAGAAATAACGTGCCATGTGTTGCCATCATGCTCATTTGTCACTGTTTGCCTGTCACACCTGCCCTCCCTCTGCCCTGCTGTGTTTCTTCGAGTGCAATCCAGCCCTGCTTTTTTATCCCTTTTCTGAAGGATGGGGGGCTCTCATGCATAGTTTAGTGGAGACAGATATTAGGGGGAGACCTTCACGTTGTGGTGTTGGGTTTTTTTTGCCTACAAATCGTTTTAATTTCTGCCTACTGGGACTCAGATAAATTGTTCCAGTCTAGCAACAAAGCAGCTGAGTCAGCATTCCCCTTTGATCTGTGGTCCCTCCTGTGACAGCCCACTCCTGGCTGTTACTTATCATGCTTTGGTCCCTTTAAGGCATTTACTGCTGTTATTATTCATTAACTGATCCTTATCAATGACATAAAAGAATTTAGGGAGAAACCTTTGTGGAGGGAGGTGGTGGTTGTGTGGTGTTTTTGAGGCCAGTACGTGATATTATGGTAATTTGGGAATTGTTTATGCTGAAACGAAGTCTGGAGCCTCCTCAAAGCCTTCCCAGTTATATTTCACTACAGGAAAATGAAGGGGTGGGGGGAATGAAGTTCTGGGGAGCAGAACTGTTCGAGTGGAAACAACTGGTGTAGTGCAAAGGACAAAAGGGAGCTGGATTGTTTGTCTGAGCAGCAGGAGCTGGCAGGCGGGTGTCCTCTGGCAGGGCAGGAGAGGGGCTGGTGAGTGACCCGTGTGTGCAGTCCTGAACCCAAGTGAGACACGGGGCTGGCCTCAGAGAGACGTGAATCAGCCCTTCCCTCTCAGGCTGTGGCCAGCTGTACCTTTCTTCGCTTTCCAGCATTTTCTCTGTCTGGCTCACTGGAGCAGGACAGCCAGAGACTGTCCTGACATCACTCCGCACTCTGCTGGCTTGTGCTGCTCAGCACTCGTGTGGGTAACAACGTGTAAAGGCTGATGGCAACCTCAGCCGGGGCCTGGCAGGACTTTGGGGAGGGGGAAGGAGGTTCTACCTGCCCGAGTCCCCTCGGGAAGTCAGGCAGAGTGTGTCGTGTCTGATTTAGTGCTGCAGATGGGCAGTCTGTGTTGTGGCTGTGATGGTTTTCCTTCTGAATTCCCTCTGCTCCCACACAGACCCAAGCTGGGAGCAAGGCTCATCAAAGGGGTTTACTTTTATAGAGGAAAATGAGTTATTGCCTTCGTTTTTGAAGTACTAAAGCCCGTGTCTCTGCACGGAGACCTTCTGCAGCACGGCCCAGCAAGGTCCTTATCAATCTTTTGGCTTCCACTTTGTTTGAAAAGCTGTGGATGCTTTGCAAAAATTGACACTAGCAATGAAACAGAGAGTGAAGCAACAGCACACGACTGCTGATGCTGTGCACAAGAGAAATATGCTGATTCCCCTTTTTTTCAAGGTTAATTTAAGTTCAGTTTGATCTGTGTAGCAATCTAATGAACTCAGTTGTTATTATTCAACAATAGCTAGCATCATTTAAAAGGTGCTTATGTTTGTTTGGTGTTGTCTGCATTCCTGCTCTGAGTTTTGGAAAAAGATCCCTGTTTTGCTGGATGATCTGGATGTGAAGTTGTCACTCAGCTCTCCAAACTTTCTTCTTGTAATGTCTCACTTCACCACAACAACCTGAAGCTGTTTTGAGGAAGACAGGAGGGATGGGATGGGCACACACATCTCTGCCAGTGCCAGAGGCTGTTTCCCCCTGGAATTTTGCAGGTTTGTTTTGCAAAGGCAGATGTGGAATTTAATCCTCCCCATGAGCACAGCTGGATTTTCTTGCCACAGTCCTGCTCCCTCTGGAGAGAGCTGAAGTTGAGGGGCTTTGCTGCTTTTGCTCTTTTGAATTTCAGCCCAGAATGACCAAGGTGAACTCAGGGGATGGCAATGGGCAAGACCAGCCTGTGGTTTCCTCTTTCCCCACCCTCTTCAGCTTTTATAGCTGCCCCCCTAAAAATGGGGATATAACCAGCAACGGTCTCGTCTTTCTTATTACAAGGGTGAGCTGGTTCATCCAAATTGTAAGATCAGTGCCCAAATGAGGTAATAAAAGCAACTCTTCGATTTTAGTAAAATGAGAGTTGGATCAGAAGGTGAGAAGCAAGAATAAACACAGAGCAAATGGAATGAAAAATGACTCATTAGGGACCAGAGCTTTTATTGCCCTGGGGAGGAGAGAGGCTGAGCTGTGGCTCAACCGTGCAGCAGAACCAACTCTTGACGTGCCTCACACCTTCCTCAGGGCTGCTCTAGGTTGTCCTTGTGGCTGTAGGAGGTGTTTCTGCAGGGAGGGAGGGGAAGGCAGATGGAATCAGGCTCCATCCTGATTCCAGCTTAATTCAGGTTCCATCTCCTGTTTCCAGCTACCACATTATCTCCCCAGGATGGAGTTTCCTTTTCCCATGTGCTCAATAGCAGACCCACTGAGTGCCCGAGATCTGAAAGCTTGATAGATGGTGCTGGGCTTGAAATCTACAGAGCACAGGATGTATGTCAGGGAGGATGGTGGCCATCCTGGGGTCCAGGACAAGAAATTGTGTGCACTGGGAGGAAATTACCCCCACCCCAAGCCCCCACATGCCAACCCTTATTTCTCTCCTATGACATCTTAATTTACATCCCCACAAAACCCCCTGAACCCACGGGAGCCTCGTTGGTGGGACGGCAGAACAAGCCCTGCTTTTATTTCATAGCAAAGGTTTCACTTAAGCCAGCATAGCCTCTTATTGGGAAGCGTGTTCAGGCCTTCCTGAGTTTCCTGAGCCTGGTGCTGCCCTCCTGTGTCACAGGACTGAGCCCAGACAAACCTCCGGAGTGACAGCACTACCCACGGCAGAAAGGGCTGGCAGGGGAGCAGGGCTGCAGGCAGGGGGGGCAGGGGGCAGGCAGGGCTGGCAGCGGAGCAGGGATGCAGGCAGGGTTGCAGGCAGGGCTGGCAGCGGAGCAGGGATGCAGGCAGGGTTGCAGGCAGGGCTGGCAGCGGAGCAGGGATGCAGGCAGGGTTGCAGGCAGGGCTGGCAGCGGAGCAGGGATGCAGGCAGGGTTGCAGGCAGGGCTGGCAGCGGAGCAGGGATGCAGGCAGGGTTGCAGGCAGGGCTGGCAGCGGAGCAGGGATGCAGGCAGGGTTGCAGGCAGGGCTGGCAGCGGAGCAGGGATGCAGGCAGGGTTGCAGGCAGGGCTGGCAGCGGAGCAGGGATGCAGGCAGGGTTGCAGGCAGGGCTGGCAGCGGAGCAGGGATGCAGGCAGGGTTGCAGGCAGGGCTGGCAGCGGAGCAGGGATGCAGGCAGGGTTGCAGGCAGGGCTGGCAGAGGAGCAGGGCTGCAGGCAGGGGGGGCAGGGGGCAGGCAGGGCTGGCAGAAGAGCAGGGATGCAGGCAGGGCTGGCAGGGCTGCAGGCAGGGCTGGCAGAGGAGCAGGGATGCAGGCAGGCCTGGCAGAGGAGCAGGGATGCAGGCAGGCCTGGCAGAGGAGCAGGGATGCAGGCAGGGCTGCAGGCAGGGCTGGCAGAGGAGCAGGGCTGGTAGGCAGGGCTGGCGGGGATGCAGGTGGGGCTGGCAGAGGAGCAGGGCTGGCAGGGCTGCAGGCAGAGCAGTGAGGGCTGGCAGGGTTGCAGGCAGCTGAACACAAATTTCTGCTCACTTTTTTCACCCCGTTTCTCTGAGTAAGCTCCACCACAGAGCTCTGGGCAGCACAATATTAATCCCAGGTTTGGGTTGGAGCTGCAGCGCAGCGCCTGATCTGAGCTGATATAACCCAGCCTTATCTCCTGACACCACTCTTGCGAAGCTCGTGGCATTTCACTTCCAGCTTTAATGCCTGGAGATAGCATTACATATCCAGTGTCTGATTGATTCATTGTGTGATTGATAAATGACATGCATAGTTTTTGCATGAAAACAGTCCCTGTAATATGATTCCCCACACAGAAGATTCTGAAAGGTTTTAAACAAAATCTGTACCACGCACAGAATTTGATCAATTCATTGCTATTTTTCTGAAATCAGCCCATTTATTTAGGACAGATTACCAACAGCACCTTCACCACCCACGTCTTTGGATGGTAAAGCATCATTACTTGGAGTTTTAATGTGATCATTGTATGAAATGTTTCTGTATCTCCCTCTTCTCCCAGGCAGTTACATGAAATACTGGCAGCTGTCTGGGATGTTTTATGGGGTTTGTCTTTCCTTTCTCTGATAGACAATAAAACAATTCCCTGCTGTAGGGGAGAAATATTTGGAAGATAGCAAATGTTTCACGGTGTTGTGACATGGCTGAGAGATTGGGAGGGGAACCAGAATTGCTTGGCTGTGAGGCTGCTGCTGGTTCTGCAGGGTGGAAGCGAGCAGTTGCTTGATGCTTCCATGGACTTCCAAGGACTTCCATGGATTTTCCATGTTCTGTATGTGATAGCCACACAGTTATTTCCTTTCCTTTTTGAACAGGAAGGTGTCTTCCTTATTAATCCCTAAGGTTTGCTAATGGCTCTGTGCAGAATCTGTTTCTCCAGCTCCAGCAGTACATTGAATTTAAGGAGGATTTGGGCTGTTTCACAGGTAGCTACATAATAACTGGCTGGTTTCTGGTAGCAGTAACAACCTGGAATCAATCCCTGTAAAATTTCTAATTTAACGCTGAGTTTCTGTAGGTCAGTTAATGACTCAAATGTCTCTAAGAATAAAATGCAACTTCCTAACTGATTCTTACAAGGAGGAGCCATGAATCCAAACTGGGTGGGCAAACTGAATTCTGTGTAACTTTGCACCTATCTCTTGGTTTTTTCCTGATCTGCAATATTCCTGATGTTGAGGCAGTTTGGGTACTGACCCTTCTCTCATTTGGGCATTCTGCTGTCTTTCAGAATGACAGTTAAAATCCTTTCCTTTTAAAGGCTAGTAATTTTTGGACCTTGTTTCTTATCACTGTTGGATTGAAGGAGCAGTCTGTCCCCTAAGACAGTTCCATGTGTTTGGCCAATGCTGTAAATCGTTTGCCAGAACAACAAAAAGGCTGCAAAGGCCTCCTCGTCCACTCTTCCCTCCCACAAAGTCTTTTAGTTACAAGTTTGGCATTTTTAGTCAAATGGATTTAATATTTTCATAAAATAACTTTGCAAAATTCTCTTTGCCTGACACGCAACTTAAGTTTGCCAAGCAACTCCTATGTCTGCATTAGGAGATACTTTTTGGTGTGTTTAATACCTGGGAACATTGCTTACAAGCTTTGATTTTTTAAAGATAAATACATTTGTGGACAAACACTAGGTTTCGTCAAGGGAAGTGTGTGAGGAGCCCAAGGGCTGTGCTCAGATCCTTTTGTAATTCTGTGTCCAAACATTGAAACTTCCACTTGATTCTAATCAGAAGCCCTAGTGCAGCTTCATGAGTAAGGTACCACTGTAAGATAAAAATGACTTTGGGGCCTTTTTCTTTCAGCTTGCACCGAGGTGAGCCAGGAAAGGCCCAATCTCCTCATCTTTTCCCTCGTGCTGGTCTCTCCCAGCAGCTTTTAGAGCTCCGTGGAGGAGAAGAGCACGTGAGGCATTTGAGCCTGTTGGAGGTGAATGGCTGAGCTGAGGGCTCCTCACCGGCGGGGGAAGCAGAGCTGATCCCAGAGCCATTGCTGGGCACAGGGGGCACTTGGTCAAGGCTGAGTTCACCTCAGGCATGTCTGGGTTCACATCCCTGGCACTCCTGCATCCCCAGGAAGTCTCAACAATACCTGAGGCAGAAGAATGATGCGATTTTGAGGGTGGAAGGTTATAGCTCCCGTGTATTTTTATCAGGTGTTTTAAGGGAACTGATTTCTGAGCTCCTCTGTGTGCTTTGTGTACAGGGCATTGAAGGATTGCTGGGTCCTTTCCCCATCCGGCTCCTGGGGGTGCCAGCTGTGGCAGGCTGGGGGCCTCAGCAGCAGAGTGAATCCCACTGGGGAGCACATTCAGAGGAGCTCCCTGGGTGTCTCACAGGACCACAGCCAATCCTTCCCTTCCCGCTGTGCTCTCGAACAAAGCCTCCAGGATCTGATCTGAGGAGCTGCTGAACAGCGCCTGTGTTTCATTTGAACTGGGAGGGCAGCCTGTGCTTTTGTGTCTTCTCTGCCCTGATTCCCCTCCAGAAGGTACCTGCTGAGGAAACAGTGGCATTTTCCATCCTTTTTGTGGAAATCTTGTAGTACTTTTTGTAGAAAGAGCAAGAACTGTGCTACCTGATAGAAGCCTTTGTTCCGTATTTCTGCCTTCCATGCATCAGCTGATGACACAAACCTCACCTTTTGCTCTGCACTGAATCACTACGATGACATCACTTAGTGCTCCCCCATAATTTATCAGTGCAACAAAAACTCCTCCATGCACTAATTATCTTGTCCATTTGGCCAAAGCCTCTAAGATGTTGTAAGGATGAAGTCACCCAGGTTCTCTCTGGGCACCCAGTTCCTCGGATTTTGGTGGCCACTGACTGGATGTCTTTTGGCTTTTGAAACCAAGCACTTGAACCTGTGCTGGAGCCTTGTGATCACAGGTCCCACATTGCTGTGAGAGAGAGACCATTCCCCATCACATTTGGTAAAACTCCTTGTTTGGATCTGTCTTGATGAATGATTAAAAAAACTCTTACATTGCCAAATAATTTGCTACAAAGAAAGGTATGTCCAACAAGTTATGCAATTACCATTATTAATCAGCTTGTGTCTCTGCAAGATCAAGGGTATCTTACTTTACATTGGAATTTTTAGCTGATGAGCTGGATTCATGCAGTTTCTTCTCCTCCTCTTTAGAGAGGGATGGAAGGGAGTTAATTCCACCAATGCTTCAAGAGACCAAATATCCCCTGTTTATTAATTAATAATATCCATCTGGATTTTTATCCAAAGAAAAAGCATTCTGAGCCCTGTCATATCAACTTTTAAATCTTTGGAAGCCTGGCTGCTCTTCCCTTGTTTCTAACACCTACCTAGTTACAGGACATCGGGAATGTGAGCAGAGGACAGATGATGGGAGGAGGCTGCCTTTGTGGAATCTTTTTTTGATGAGTGGGAACAACAAAAATAGGGTTCTGGAAAGCCACTACAAGCCAAAAAAAAAGTCCTCTGACACCAAACATCTCAAGAAGATGAAAACCGTCCTCCCATTTCCATTGTCCCTGGCCTCAGCTTTTGATCTGACGCAAGAAATGTGGTATTTGTCTGAAGTGGAGAAAGTTTATGCTGGCAAATGGAAAAGGAGGAGGTGGGTTGAGTAAGCTGGGACTGAGCTCCAGGCACACAACGCTCGTGTCCCCACGGAGGGCCGGCGGCGGAGCGGGATCCACAGCCAGGCTTCGAGCCCCGGCAGTGGAGCAGGAGCCAGACCCTGCCCTGGGAGCCTGGCGGGGGTGGGAGCCCCGGGCTGAGTCCTGCAGGCAGCAGCCTCTGGTGCCAGGGCAGGACCATCCCCCGGTTCCTGAGCGTTCACACGGCTCCCGGGCGGTGCTGGCAGCAGATGTGGCCCCGTTTCAGTCCCTTCCAGCCTCCTGACCCAGCGCAGCTGTGTCTGAGCCATGGGGTCTGGAGCCAGAGACAAGCCCTCGTGCTGCTGGGACCTCTCTTGCCAGAGGCTCCAGTTCAGCACGGCCATTTAGGCTGATTTGCATTTTGCCTTCCATACGTGCAGAAAGACAAAAGTTTGAGTGTTTCGCTGAGTTGAGGCCGTCCTTCAACTCGGACTGCAAGGTGGGGAGGAAGGGGTTTTTTGTGTCCTGTGGGGATCTGCTGTCCTGGCACCACAGGCATTGTCCTCCTCTCTGTCTTCCCTGGTTGGCTGGTGAGTGCCATCACCCACGGCTGCAAGACATATTTCATTTATCCGGTGGCATGAGGATGTTTGCTGCCTCCATTTGTCATGGAAGCAGAACTTTAGTGTTGGAAGTGGTAACAGCAACACAGGTGGGCACTGCTTGCAATGAGGATTCCCTGTGAAAGCCACACATTCTTCCCTTGGTGTTATCCCTCTCTCTACCTCAACCTTATTGACTAGAAAATACCAAGATTTTAGTACTGAGATTTTAATACACTGCACATTTTGCTAATTTTCTTTCTGGCTGTGAGCCCCTGTGGTATCATTTTCCAGCAGTTTACTCAGAGGGCTCAAAACACTATTTTTTTTGTTTAATGAAAGTGGGAATTCTCCTTGAGTCCCCTGACTACAGCAATGGCAGCCTTAAGAAAAACAGAACGTGACAGAAAATGGATGAATGGCTCCAGTGCTATTGCAATAATGTGTAAGGAGCCCGTTTGTGCTCTGTGCTGTGTGAGCTGTGAGAGGACACTCCTTGTTGAAAGAGCCGTGTGCAGTTTGAGATTTTTGAATGTGACTAAATCCCTTGTGCTTCTCCTTCTTTAGTTTGGCTCTGTGGATCTCACGGATGTGAGAGCTCTCTTCTTTCTGCTTTATTTCTTTTGGGCATTTTTTCAGTCCTGATCATAAAAACTAGAATTTCTCAGCAATTTCAAGTCTGGAGACTTCCGGACCTCTATCATTTCATGCCCAGGGAAAATAAACTTGTTACTATGGTTTGAGCCTTAATGACTGCAAAGTATATATAGTCAATTTATAACAGTGCATACTGGATTATCCTGTGCATGCCTTTACAGCTTTTACAGCATTTATCAGCAGAGTGCTCATTTAAAACATGTTGTTTTAATGAAAAGGATACCGTTGCCACTGTTTTGTGTTGATTATGTGGTAACACATTTTTATTATCACCCATAAAAATGATTTGGAACTGTTCCACTCCAGATGCGACCTTCGGCAGAGCCGTGCTCGCGCCGCCCGGGAGGGCCGCGGGCCCCTGTGGTTTGCTGGGCCCTGACCATGGCTGCAGTGATTTAATATCCCTGTTCCCACAGCTCTGCAAAACACTGTCCAAGACAGCCCGTGTGTGCCCTTTCCTCGCAGCAGGAGCATCCCACCCCTGCCCTGGCTGCAGCCCCTCTAGTTTGCCACCTCCAGGGTTAGTTCTGCCTCTCTGCCCAAGCACATTTTGGAAACGTCCGGGTGTTTGCTGGGGAAGTAAAAGGATGATATAACAAATAATGTAAAGTGATTCAGAAAAGGTCTTCAGCTCACACTCGAGTCCCATGGCAATGGGAGTTAAACACAATTATGGTAAGGCACATGCTTAAGTGTTTGTTGAACTGATAACACGTTTCCTGGGAAGTCTGACAAATAAATCACTGGGTAGGAGCACAGAGTGCAAAAGGCAGATGGGACTGATTCCTTCCTGCCTGGCATAAGGCAAACCCGGTGATGAAAAGCATTGTGACCTTACTTCTTTTTGCTTACTCAGAAAGCAGAACTCTGGGTCTGTAAATAAAGATCCTTGCAATAAAGGAAGAATTTTGCTTGTTTGCAAGAGTGAGGTTCAGTTCCCTTGCACTTAACCCAGCTCCCAGTTTAATTAGTTTCTGATTTACCCCTGTCAGGCCAGTACATTCTGCAGGAAGTTCATCATTTCTGGCACTGCTGCAGTACTGGCTCTCACCAGGCCTTGCAATAAAGAAGTGATAAACCTTGTAATAATTGCAAGTTAAAAACAAACAAGCGGAGCCAAGTCACTCTCATTTATAATTGCAGTGTGACTTCATTATGTAAAGACAACACAGTGTGTAAAAGCTGAAACTTCTAGGGATTTAGTGGAAAGTTGGAGCCATAGTCCCTTTTATTTCTCTTATCCTTAAATCACTGTTGCTTAGGTGGTTTTCAAACAGGAAAAGATGATGCTGTAACAAACCTCAGTGCTGCAAGCCCAGGAAAATGTTCCCATGTAGCCATGTTAGAGACCAACTCCCAGCTTCGTAGAGGCCACCAGTGGTCAGGGAACACAGCCTGAATCATGTGGGGATAGTGGGGTCACTTTACCAAGGAGTGAAGGTTGTAAATGGCCCAAACACCTCAGGGATGCCTGTTGGATGCGGGTTTATTTGAAGGTTGCGTGTTTGCAAGGCCTAGAAACAGCTGTGAGTTTTAATAATATCCTATGGCTTCTCAGCAGAACTCTTTGAGGAAATAGCCTGCTTTTTTAAAATTTGCTTCAAAGTTAAAGCACTTCAACTCTTAAAAAACTTCATCTTCTCCATCAGCTTTAATTTGGTTGGTATTTGTGCTTTTACAACCAGTGCTTGTCCTCAGTTTGCTACCCTGGGCATGCAGGTGCAGCCCTTCACCTCGGCCCAGCTCTCAGTAATTTCTGATCTTCCGACTCCGGGTTTGAACGCCAGGGAAGTGCTGTGTCCCCAGCACCAGCTTTGGCCCCTGGTCTCATGTTTCTCACCAGGGACACAATCCCACATGAGGCTGAGTCCCTCTGGAGGCAGCGAAGTCCTCCCCAAGGAGGGTGTGTGTGGGACACACTCACAATTAGCACAGCAGCTTCCTACGCTAATTGCTGCCGATTTCCAAAAACCAATAAAGCTTTAACATCCAAATCCTGTGGTCTGTGAGCAGAGTTATTCCCAGCTCCTGCTGGCAAGGAGAGGAGTTTCAGGACCTCTTCAGGAATTGAGACCATGTATGAAACCATCCAGATCACAGATCACAGAATATTCTGAGTTGGAAGGGACCCACGAGGACCACTGAGTCCAACTCTGAAGGGAAGGGTCCATCTGGGGACTGAACCCACAACTCTGGGGTTGTGAGCAGCCTGCTCCAAGATCCAGCTGACCTCGTTTGTGTTCCCTACGTTCCCCTGTCCAGATCCTGCTGCTCGAGGCTGCGGAGCGGAGCCCGGCCCTGGAGAACAACCTGCCCATCACGGGCACCACGGCCACGTGGTACGATGCCCTGCTGCCAGACGCCTTTCCCCTGCTGAACCCCGGCACTGTCCTGAGGAAAACCGTGGGATCTGCTGGTAAGCCTGGCCTGCTCTTCCCCAAATCACGTGTCCTACGTACACAATGCCTTCGGGGTAGCTGAAAAGGAGGCTGGGTCTGCTCTATGCTTGCAAGCTGCCGAGGAGAGGGGTTGGGAGATCTCTGCCCTTCCTTGAGTTCAGCCAGAGCAGAGCAGGGGTGTCCTTGGAAGGAAGCAGCAAAGCTCCGGAGCTAATCCGTGACGCTGCATTTTGCCAGCCATGGTGGCTTGTGGCAGCACAAACATCTGCTGGGAGCTGAATTTGGGTCTGCTCGAGTTCTGTTAACCCCAGTAGGCCCGCTGGGCCTGCCCGTGTGTTTCAGTGGGCTTGTTTTAAGTCCAGAGGCTGTGGATTTTGAGGCCTGGACACATCAGAACATTCCTGAGGAAACTCCAGAGAGCCATCAGGATCACGGTGGGACAGTCCCTGCTCACCTACTGAGCACCAAATGCAGCATTTTGCAGTCTGGGAGCAGTGCTGGGGGATAGAGGAATGGGCTGCACAGGTCATTCTTCGTTTTATTGGGACAAGAAACTTTCCCATGAACAGCAGCATGAGTTGCAGTCTGCTTTGTATTTTCTAAATTTGCCATAAACACAATGGGCTGTTTTATGATCCCTCTTGTGGCATGAAAAAAAAATACACTTATAAGAAAGTCTCCCTCTGAGCCCACTTGGCCAGACAGATCCCCATGCATTGAATTTCCTTGACCTTGGCATCTTTTTTCAAGATCTCTGCTCTCTGCTTCCAAAGCCCTGTCTGTCTGTTGCTTTGCTTGCTCCCAGAGCAGTTCTTTATTCTTTAGGGCCTACTTTGCTTTTTTCTTCCTCTTTTTTTTTCTTTTCATTTTTTCGGCCTGAGCAGTTTATTATGGCAGCCCTTTCCTGACTGCAGCAGACTTGGAGCGACCAACACAGTCCAGATGCTGTCCCCATTTATGATTTGACATGATGCCACAGCATGGAGGGAGGTTTGCTGACAATATGTTCTGCAAAGTATTCTCAGAACCACAGCCACGGCTGCCAGGAACTGAATTAGAGCAGTTTCCCCCAGTGTCCATTATATGCTCATTCTGCCTTTTCCATGTCATTTATTTTTGCTGTGGCAGTATCTCTGCACCTGCGCTTTGCTGCACCAAAGTCAGCCCAGTGAAATGCTGGTGACTCTGGGCCTTCCACTCCAGGTCCTCTCCTCATGGAGGCTCCTTACACATGGTCCGGATTGGCTGGGCATGGTGCAGTGGCTGCCTCTCCCCAGGCTTTTGGCAGTGCTGCCACGCAGAGCAGCTCCCCTGTAGCACTTTGGTCGGGCTCAGCCCATGGTCCAGGGTCAGCACCTTCCACCCCTGCAGCAAAGCCAGGCGGTCACTGGGGGTCACCCCCTGAAAGCAGATGGTGATGTTGATGCCTTGAAGTGGCTACCTGAGAACAGAAGCTAGACATGAATAAGAGAATTAAAGTGGATATTTATTTGAAGGGCCTTCAAAGGTACACCCTGGGCAGTCAAAAGCCTCCACCCAGGATGGACCCTGGGTCATGGGTTCTTCACACTTTTATCAGTTTGGTCCACTTGCATATCAGGATTGATTCTCCAATTATAATTTCAGTTAATGATGTAATTACCCCAAGTTTGCTCTTCCTCTCAAAGGCTTTTAGTTTACATATTTGGGGACTGGGACAGCAAGGTGTCCTTGGGTTCAGGCCCAGAGTGGGTTTGTTATGTCTAACCAGCATGAGAGAACATACTGGATTTGAAAACTACAAATGTTAAAACCTGAGGCATCAATGTCTGAGCTGTGTGTGAGCCTGTCGTGCCAGCCAGGTTCCAGGCTGTGTGCACTACCAGGTGTAGTCCTTGCTCACTGTTACCCTTTGTTTTTGTGGCCTTGATTTATTTAACCTGGTGTGGAATAATGACTGTGGCGTAATAACGGAATCAGGAATGCACTGGAGTGTTTCGAGCCAGGACAGTGTCTTTCAGCAATGAGAAATAATCAGTTCAGTTGCTCATTGACACGTGGTTGCCTGCTGGAGCCCCTACCCAGCCTCTGTGGGCTTCAAATACTTGCTTTGCAAAGGAGCTGTGGGGATATTTCATGGATCTGGGTCCACATTTGGCCTCCTTCCCTCCCCACACCAGTCTGTGTCCACGATTCAAAGCCAGCCAAAAAAGCTCAGCGTGGATTTCGGAGGAGTGAAGGGAACACCACACAATTTAGGATGGAAGGAAACTGCCCATTTTGCATGATTTCAACACTGTGCTGTGACTTGTTGCTCAAAGCTGCCCCCAGGTTTCTCTTACAGAGATCTCAGGAGATCTTTCACCATGTGGGATATTGGAGTAGGTGGAACTCAAACCTGAGTGTCCTGAGTGATTTGGGGCTGTGGAGAGCTAAGCCTCTGTCCCTCCCACCCCTTCCCCAGAGCCTTTTGCGAAACGTTCCCTACTTTGCCCTGTTTCTGGGTGTTCAGCCAAAATAAACCCCAGCCTCACCTCGCATGCCACCAAGCTGGATGGAGCAAGGGCAGGGTGCTGGGGCCTAACACAAAGGTGGGTGATAAGGACAGGATGCTGTGAGTTCTGGGAGTGTTTCTGGATGACCCTGTAGCTCTGGGCTGGCTCAGCCTCTCCAGGCTGAGGTCCAGGAAAACTTGCTACTGTTTATGAGGGTAGTTATTTCTTCTGTGAGTGACAGGGCTGAGAATAGACAATCATTTAAAAGCAATCAGTGCTGTTGAGACAGCTGCACCACTGGCCTTTCTGATCAGCTTGTTAATCAACAGAATACATTTTTCTGAGTATTAAGAAAATATATATACTCTGGCTGAGCCAGTTGGCAGCAAGAGACCTAATTTTTCATCTCTCTCTTTTTTTCTCCTACTCTTCTTCTTATTATTTTTTTTACCCTGTCCTTCTTAAACAGAGCCTAAAGGACCCAGAGGTGCAGAGGAGCAGCTGATACCACAAGGTAAGCTCATAGTTTCTGCTATTTTTCTTTGAAAGCACAAACTGTTGTCATGTCCAGTCCTGTACTTATGTCCCAAAAAGCAGAAGGGCCCTGTGGCCAGGAACTCTTTGGAGCCTCACAGATGAAGAGGCTGGGTTTGTTCTTTGGCTTTTATCTGATCATGGGCTGCTTTGGTTGGAGAGGCCAAACACAAGTTTGATCATCTCTGAGACCTTAATTTCCCCCACACAAGGGATGGACAGCACTGTCCGATGGAGAGGCAGATGGTGGAAGCACATGTGGCCAGAGCCAGCAGGGCATGTCCTGAGTGATGGGAGAAAACTCTTCTCTAGCTGGTATTACCTGCCAGGGGCACCAGGGCCACCACTCTCCTAAGCCCCACACAAGCAGAGCAGCCCCCCTGTGCAGGGAAACCCCTGGGGAAGGAAGGGAGCAGGTGGTGTGTTGCAGGTTAATGACAGAGCCAGGAAGAATATCCAGGTCTCTGCACGTCTGATTTGGTTTCCAGCAGTAGATTACTCACCCTCTGCCTTTTAAAAAAATATTTTTCCTGTGGTCTTTTGCTTCGTATTTTTTGGAGGATAAATGCTCACCATGGGCTCCAGCTCTCTGGAAGCAATGCCACTGCAGCAGCACTGATTGATGCCAGCTGAAAATTTGGCCTCCCCTCTTTTCCCTGAATCCTTCCCTCTTTCTTCCCCCTTTTGCACTTGTCTCTTTTAAGCTGGTAACACCATTTGTCACCAGTATGAGCACTTGCCTGACACATTACCCAGTGCTGCTTCTCCCAGCCTTTCCTTCAGCGCTTCCCCCTCCAGGGAAGGAAGTGCCAGTTTCTCTAAAGCTCTGCTGCAGCAGTGTGATTGAGGATGCTGCAGGAGATGATTGCTCCTGGTCTGCAGGACTTCATGGGATTGAGTTATAAGGTTGGAGTGAAGGATTGAGGCTGATTTACACAAGTGAGGGAACGTTCTGACCCACCCTCAGCAGCACAGCGTGTCGTGCTTGCAAAACAGTTTCTGCTCTTCTCCCCTCTGTCCTGGAAAGAATTTGCTGCAGTGAAGTTTCAGGTGTGCTGGGGTTTTTTTAGGGCTAGAAACTGTTTCCAGTGCTGTGAACAAATGCTCTTGCTTTCCTAAAAGGGCTCCTGATCACTTGTCTGCGCTTCCCAGGACAGCATCCCCTGCCAGCGGAGACCCATTAAGGGAGCACTTCTACCCACAGAAAAGGCTGCAGTTTGTGTCCTGTGGATAAGCAAATTGATCCAAATTAAAACCTGACCTTAATTCCTTGTTCAATACTGAAATTAAATCAGATCTTTATTGATGAATGAATGCAACAGAAGTACAGGCACATGCTCCCACTCAAAGCCATTGAGAAATGTCATTTCTTCAGTCTGCCCAGTTTCATCATGGATTGAAGGTGGAGAGATTTCATTTTTGTAAGACAAAAACAATTTGGATACCTCTCCAAAATGGAAAAACAAGAGAGGAAGGGGAATCTTTCCAGGGGGTCTAATATTGGGGGATTATTGCTTTGTTCTGAGAAATGAGGAGAGTTTGGATGAATGTCTGGGGTAATGAGGTTCTGTAGCCAGGTGGGACTGGATCCAAATGTGGGAGCTGCAAGTCCTGTGAGCCTTGATTTGATTCTGTAGCCCTGTTCCCTGGTGTTCACCAGCTGTGAAGGTGTCATCCAGCTTCTTTCCTTTTCTCCCTCTCTCCCTCCATTCCCATCCATGCTCCCCACCCCCATATGCAGCATATTCTCCTGGCACTGGTTTTGGAGAGTCCAGTATCTCTCCTGACACCTGGAAAGGAGAAAGACACTCCTTAAGAGTTGATCAAACCTTAACTTGCTCTGCTGTGTTATGGTCATATGTAGTACATGGGCTAAAATCTGAAATCTGAGTGTGCTGAACTTTGGACTCACCCCGATCTCCCTCTGGCTTTGGAGCTTGCATCTGCCACTGCTTTCAAATACTCTGAGCCCTTTGGTAGCCCAGAAACCAGGAACCTCTGACTCTCTTGGCTGTGACAGTTAATGCCTTTATTGTAACCATTAACCACTTAATCTTAGCAGACAGACCCACTCACCCATGTCTCCAGGGCATTAAAGCTTCAGTGCTGTTTGCACAGTGTTTAAATGTCTCTCCATGTGAGCCCAAGATGTGCACTTCTGAAAAACTGTAAAATTGCCAAGTGTTGTTATTATTTTGATAGTCTGGGGAAAACAAAGTTAAGATTTTATTTAGTGTCACCAGAAATACTTTGAGATCACAGATGCTGCCTCTGCACCTTTCGTGGCTTACTGGGGGTCTGAGTGGGCTTGCCAAGAAAACATCCCACTGGGCTGCAATCACTGTGCTCCTGGTGTTTCCAGGAACCCTGGAACCCTGCTCAGCACCCTGCTCATTGATATAAATTACTGACATCCAGTTCCTTCAGAAGTGGGGGTGCATTAATGCCACTTTGGCATGAAAAAAGCCTGTGCACAGCACGGTGCCCTTATGAGATGAATGAACACAGGAGAACCCAGGGAAACATCACTGGTACAGAACCTCTGGGTGGTATCTATAGAGCAGGGTTTGATTTGCTCTGGCAATTTGGCCATTTCGTGTATTTGGGCACCTTGGGATGGCCCTGGAGTTTCTGTGTGTCTGCATGAACCCAGCACAGGACATCCAGAGCCTCCCAGAGCCACTCAGGCCTTGGGAAGGGGACAGTGTGGGCTCAGTGTAGCTCTGCCCAGCACATCCCAGCTGGAGGAGCACATCCTGCTGACTTTTTGGGAGGGTCTTGTGCATGGGGACGTGCTTTTTTCTTACAGGATTGAAGGAAGAAGAGGAGAAGCAAAGTCCAGTCTGGCTGCTCTGCCCTGCCTGCCAGAGAGCTCCTGCCACCAGTGCCACCCTGTCTGTGCACTGCTGCATTTCTCCCCCTTTGCATCACTGAGTCTCTCTCCTCTGGCTTCGAGGTTGCTGAAGTGTTTCTGACCTCAGCAGTGTCCTAACTTCCAGCTAATTTCCTTTCTGAACATTTTCAGGGATTCCAGGACAGGTTGGTCCCCCAGGCCCGGTTGGACCAACTGGGCTTCCAGGACCACCAGGGCCAAAAGGAGAGAAGGGACAGCCTGGTGAGAGGGGCCCAGCAGGGCCACCAGGTGAGTCCTGGCGAAGGGCAGTGCTGCTGTGACAGGAGGTGTTTGGCTTCACACAAATTGTCTGTGACAGCAGCTCAGAAAAGGCCAGACACACAAGATGTGAGCATCTTCAATTGGTATCAAATCCATTCCACCGAGTCCCCTGGGAGCTGGAATCAGCCAGGAGCTCCCAGGGCAGGCAGCCACCTGCAGGAGCAATGACAGACCCTGGGATTTCCTGTGGAGCTGGAGAGAGCCTGTCCCAGAAAGCTGCAGAGCAGGATCATGTTTCCCCATCCTGCTCAGGAGCTGTAGGAAAGAGCCTGTGACCTGTCAGCCTTTGGAGCAGAGCGTTCCCTGCTTAACCCTCTCACTGAGTGCCTGTTTTAACTCCCTTTTCTTCTCCACCATTTTTGTCAAGCTGTCAGATGCCAGGATGTCAAACTAATGATGCTTTTGTATGTTAAGGGAAAAGGTTATGAGGCCGTTCTTTCAGAGAACACTCCATTCCTGAGCTAGGAGTCTTTCTTCATCCCCAAAATGTTCCTGAATGTTTTGATGAAGGCCATGCTGCACAATAGGTGCCAGACCTCAGGCTCTGTGCTCTCTGTGTCTAAAAGGCTGTGCCTTGTGAGTCTGAGCTCGGGAAAGATTTAAAACTTGGAGCGTGCCTTAAATGTGAGAGCAGCCCTGAATGCTTTTTGGCACTTTCTGGCAAGCTGTCTGTGGCCAAAGTCTGGCCAAGGACGTGTCTGGCTTTTTTTGGTTTCTCAGTTTGCAACAAGAGCCTTGCAGCCCCACAGGACGTGGGATCTGTCTGCTCCTGGACTGGATCTGCTTCCATTGTGCTTCCCGAGCTCTCCTGGCAGGGAGGTGACACAGGTGTACCTGCAGGGGAAGAGAAGGATTTGATTTCACACTTTGCTGCCTGTAGTTTCTCACTCAGCCCCAGGGAGAGGGGAGATTTCACTCTTTCAGGAATTGGGCTGCTCAAAGGCAGCACCTCTGAGCCAAGTCAGGCTCTCTGCTTTGCAGACGAAGATGCTAAACAAAAAAAAGGAAAATTGAGAAGCTGTTTCTGTTTTCCCCACCCCTCTAATTCCCACAGCTGCAGTTCAGGACAGAAATCTTTTGTCTTCTTGCTGCCTTTTTACATGATAGCATCATTAGCACGTCCCCAAGGGCACTAACACATCCTCTCCTGCCTCTGCACAGGGATGCTGGGACCTCAAGGACCAAGAGGACTTCCAGGAGAAACCGGGATCCCAGGTCCCCCAGGCCCTCCAGGGCCACCAGCCACGCCAAGCCTCCCTCTTACCTTCCAACAAGGGGTTCTCTACTCACTCCAGCCCACAGCTGAAAAAGAAAGTAAGTTCCCTCCTTAGTTCCCCTGTTTTCCTGTGGCATCAGCAGAGTGGGCAGGCACGGAGCAGCTCAGCTCTGCTCCCACCTCCTTGCCAGGCTCTGCCAGGGCCCTGGGAGCAGCTGCCTCCATTGTGTGGGTCTCTTGGAAATTCCTGTTCAAGATAAAACATCTTGGAAGCTGGAGGGGTTCACCTCTCCAAAATGAAGAACTGAGTCACTGCTCTCCTAAAACCATCAGTGAGAGCAGGGTTTGGGGGATTTTGTTCCCTGTGCCTGTTTTTTAGGTTCATCACAGCTTTGGGGAGGCAGCTTGGTGTCCTGTAAGCTTCCATCAGGAGTGGCTGAAGTGGGAAGAGGGTGTCTAGTGAAATGACAGAGCTCAGGTAGCATCACCTGAGGGACAAGGGGCAGAGGAATCCAGAGTGGCAGATTAGGTGCTGGTGCACCAAAGCTGTGGGGTTGGAGCCCTCTTGGTGCCACCGTTGTGCTGTTGGAGTGTCACAGGTGCTCAGCAATCACCAAGGACCAAAGATTTGCAGCTCTGGAATTATAACAAGGACATCTGTTAAATGTGTCTCTTCCCCTGCTGCTGCAGATGCATCTTCCACCTGCGTTTCTGGTGTATCCACATTATCCCACATCCACACAAAACACAGAATTATGGACTGCAAAGTCCAGACTGACACCATGATTTATCCCTTCCCTGTAACTGAGGTAGGGCCAGGGTTTCTTTGTGCCTGTGCTGATTTAACAAATACATTTATTTGATTTGTGCTGTGCAGGGCAAGAAAAGGCTTTCTAGGAAAGGCACATCCTGCACTTGGATTGGAATGCTCTCAGATTTGGGCTTGATGCTCCTGGCCCAGCCCGGTGTAGCTGGCATGTGATAATGAGGAAGCAGAGCTCAGCTGTGCCACTCCCTTGGTCTGCAAACTCCTGGAGCCCCAGCTCTGTCGGGTCTCCCTTCTGCACTCCCCCAGACTTCAGCTGTGCCTCTTCCCCAGCTTTGCTGCTCCTCTCCAGCTTCAAAGCTCAGCTGTCCTAGTTACAGCCAAGGATTACTGAGTCTCCCCATGTCTGACAGTTATCTCGAGCTCTCCCTTCCCTTCCACCCACTCTGCTCTCCAGACTCTTTTTTCCCAAAAGTGAACAGATGTATTTTTAATTTAGGGAGAATTTCAATAGCTCGATTTCATACTCAGTTACTTGGAGTGTATGGGCAGGATGAATAATTGAGGTTTGATACTAAGATTTTCACAAAATGCACATCAACATGCTGCATTCACCAGCCTTAGAATGAGGAAGTTTTGCATTACAGCCACCTCGCTCCTCTCAGGGTCACACCAAATGCCTTTTACTCCAAGGGATCCTTCAGGATGGTTTGGGTGCTGCTGCTGCCCCTCCCTCCAACCACCCTTTGAGTTAAACTTTCTTGTGAAGTAGTGGATAAATTAAAAAGTCAATAAAGGCTTTGATTGCACAGCCTTCCCAGCTGATGTGTGAGAAGGGTGAACTCGGTATTGTCCCAAAATGGGAGGAGGATAAATGGGTGGATAATTGTTTCTATTATCTCTGTCAGGACTAGGCACCCACATGGACTTGAGAACAGTGAGGAGAAGGTGACTGTTCCATTTCCGTCCCTGGGCATCCCTAGGCATTCCTCCCTCCATGCCTGTGGATTTCTTGGTTTGCAGAAGGAGTAGCCCAAAACTTTATGACAATTCTTTTATACAAATCCAACTGCAAGTACAAGTTATCTGTGTGGCCATGACAATGTTCTGGCAGTATTAAATCTATTTTCTTACCATTTTGCCTCTGTGTTGGCTGATTTTTCCTCCCTCAGGCTGGTGGAAAGTTCTACCACCAGCAAAACTTAGCCTTGTAAATTCTGTTTAGATTTTTAAAAATGTATTTACTTATTTTGAAAGGAGCACATCTGAAAACTATAACCACAAAATTCCAGCTGCTGACAGCAGAGGGAAGCATATTCCTGGTAATGGGAATGAGATGTGAGAGCTGCATCAGGTTATTATTATTTTACAGAGTTTGGTTCTGCCTGAACATGGTTAGTGCCTTTATTAATTGCAACAAGTTCCTGTTGGCAATATTTATCCTCAGGCAGAAGCCAAAAATGGGGAGACAAATATTTTCTCACCGTTTCCCTGTGCTGTGGTAAAAGAAATGGTCCCATTTTTCTCCCTCCAGATCAGGTAGCAGAAAAAAATTAAGACAGGATTACTTCATTTCCATCCTGTCTCAACAAATCAAGGCTATAATGGGGGAATTTATCCCTTAGTCAGAAACCTTAGCCCTCGGCCAGAAGCTGAGCTGCTGTTCCCCACTGCCGGGGCTGCTGCTACTGGGATCTCTCACTTCCCCTGCCACTTAAAAATGAGTGATCAGCTCCATGGTCTAGAGCCAGCTCAGACCTATTGCTTGTGCTAACACTGACAATTTCTAGGGAAAAGTTAGAGAAAAGAATGCAACTCTCACTCTTGAGGGCTGTTTTTTCTTACATCTTGAAGATTTGCAAAGGACACATGAAGATAACATCGACCTGTTTTCATTAGAATCGTTGCTGTTGGAAAAGACCTCCAAGATCAAGTCCAGGCACCAACCCAGCAGCACTGAACCATGTCCTCAAGTGCCACAGCCACACATTTTTAACACTTCCAGGGATGGTGACTCCACCACTCCCCTGGGCACCCTGAGGGGAAACTGAGGCAGAGTGGGCCGAGTGTGTGCCCAGCACGTCAGTGGGGATAAGGGAGAGAGGGATTTGTGAAGCAGCATCCCAGTGCCTGCTGCCAGCAAGGCCCTTCCCAGGGCAGAAGAACAGAGCAGAGGAAGTGAAGGGGAAGGAGAGGAGGAAGAGAATTAAGAAGGGAAGGGATTTGGGCAAACGGATTTGCTTTGAAGGTGCGCCCTGAGCTGCCTTTGCTGCTCTGGCTGGGCAGCTTTCACCGTGTCCTTCAGGGCATTTCTGTGCTGTTTCAGGGTGTCTCTGTCCCCTTCCAGAGAACATAGGTGCTCCTACCTGACCAGGTCACGCTGGTTTCACTCTTCCTCTTGGCTTGGCTGGGGGTTGGAAAGCTCCTGGAGCAAATTCAGTGTCAAGGTCTTCTCAAATGAAGCAAACAATTGTCTGCTGCTTTGGGGTATCCAGAAGCACTGAAACAGAATCCAGCTCTTGAGCCCAGCAGAGCCTGGGTCAGTGCAGGAGGTGGCTGAGAAGGGAAGGTTCCTGCTACCATTTGATGCTATTTTGTGGCTGCTCTAACAGTCTCCAGCTGCAGGGAGCCCCAGAACGTCCCCCTGTTTATAAGGAGAAGGGAGTTTATAGAGATACAAGTTCTTCCTACTGCTTTAGGAGAATATGGAGGCAGTCCCTTAAAAACTGTGAGGGTTGTGTTTTAACACACTTCAGTCCCATTTCATTCACAGAACATTTCATTCAGAGCTGATCCTAGAAGGAAAGCTGGGTCTGAGTGAGTTCTGCCTGGCCAGGCAGCTGAGGAAGGAACGTGCCCCAGTCCTGTGCTGCCCAGGCCATCCAGGAGCTGCTGAGCCCAAGGGTTGCTGATCAGAGCTCTCTTCTGTGTCACAATCATGGAATCACCTTTCATAAATGATGTTGAGTCAAATGTCAGGATGGGTGGATTTGTGGGAGTAACTCTGTCATTGTAATAATGTACCATTTAGCTGGAATGTTTTGTAACCCAAATCTTTATCCCCAGCTTACCTCCAGCAGAAATTAAACCCTGGTTGTTTGCAGTCCATCCTCTGCCCCTCTCAGTGGATGTGCAGTTGATTTTGTTGATCACTTTAAGAACAAAAGGCTCTGCAACTGTTAATGCCTTCACTGCTGTGTTTGATGCTCATTTCCCAATTTCATCTTACTCCCAAGCCGTGATGGATTTTGACATGGTCAAATAAAACTCAAATTAATTGGATTACACAGTTCACTGGGGTACCTTTCCTCCTGAACATGAAAAGAGTCTCAGTTGTTTTGTTTCAGGGCTGTGAGGAGGGGAAGATGAATGGGCTTAGAAACAATAGTCAGATAAATACCTGTTTGCATTCAGGCTTTAGGCACAAAATTTGGTTCTTAGAGGGATGTGGGTTGGATCCTGTGCTGTCCTGCTGCCAGGAAGGCATTGCAGAGATATCCTGTCATCCTTGGCAGTCAAAGGCGTTGCAGTTTTCCCTGGGAACTGCTTTCAAACAACTGGCTTGGAAGTCCTCTCTATCACTGCCAACACTCCAGAAGCTGGAAAAGCTTCGCAATGTGTTTGCTAAAATTTCTGGAGAGTTCCCCTTCTGACCTTTGGGCTGGACTCTGCAGAGTAAGCAAACACCCTTCTGACCTCCCTGGTGTCACTTGACATTTGCAGTGAGACATTCCCAACCTTTTACTGCACAGGGTTCCCCTGAATTTTACTGTGATGAGTTACAGGGATGGGTGGAAGGAAACATGAGTAAGCTTGAGGTCATGGGCAGGAGGAGATGGATGTTATTCCCGCTGTGGAAAATGTGGGCTTTTCAGAGGGTTTGCCATCCTGGTGACCAGGAGCCAGCATCTTCATCCAGGTTAAACAGGAAATAGGTTGTTGGTCCTACAGCAAAGGGCCAGGCCAGTGGATTCCCAAGTCTCAGTAGCACCGGGATGTGGGGTTCCCTTGCTTGTTTTGTGGCCTTGTTGTCCTGGTTGGTCATTGAATTTTTGCCCCACGTTTCCACAACTGTCCAAAAGTGTTGTGGAGTGCGCAGATGGAAGGTGCTGCCATTCAGGTGCCTCCCCAGATTACTGGTGTGCCACAGGACAGGTCCATAGGGAACAGGGTTGTTGAATATGGTTTTGGCAGTGCAATAAATACTGAGGGTTGCTTTTTTTATTTATAGTTGTGGGTTTTCTATTCAGCCACCAACTACTGGTAGTAATAGAAACCTATTGGCTCAAGGCTGAGGGAAGACATGGACAGCTACAGGCTGCTGGGTTTTATTCCTGACTGGAAAGAACTGAAAAACATGTACAAAAGCACAAGACTCTTCCAATTCCTGCTGCTGGCTTTCCCTTCCCTGCTGCATTCCCATTTCCATCCATTTCCCAGAACTCAGTGAACCTGCCCAGTTGAACACCTAAAATAATCCTAAATGGCAGGAAAGTTTCCTGAGCACATGGAAGGGGCAGAGCACACCCGTCCCTGGGCTTTCCTGCATCCTTACACCTCAGGGCATCTCCCACCAGCAGCTGCCCAGGTGAGCTGGCTGGGCTGGGGGGATGTGCTGGTCCCTGGTGCCAGGCAGGAGGGAGCCCCACGTCCCTGCTCCATTTGCCAGGTAGCCACGAGCCAGGGCTGTCCTGGAAATGGCGAATTTGGGGTCAGTTATTCAAAGGTAGGATTATACAGGTGTATAAAACACCAAGGTTTTGAGAGCAAGGACAGTTTGTCTGGGGTTCTCAGGGGTGGGATGAGCAGCTCTGCTCAAAGGTCACAGCCCTTTGACACCTAAGGGCAAGTGCTCCAAGAGCCCAAATTTAGCATCCTGCAGCACTGCCGGCCCCTGGCCAGCAACGGGCGCCAGAGGATTTTGGAGAGGGGTCCCGGCTGGGCTCGACACTAACTCTGCTCTGTGCCACAGATGGGGAACC
Organism: Dryoscopus gambensis; assembly: GCA_013389985.1. NCBI lineage: Eukaryota > Metazoa > Chordata > Aves > Passeriformes > Malaconotidae > Dryoscopus > Dryoscopus gambensis. The sequence goes on from WEIT01003775.1 coordinate 247,618, forward strand.
CCAGCTGGCCTCCACCGTCATCGACACCATCATGGCTGGACTGCCCGGACCGCGGGGAGCGCCGGGGCCCGTGGGGCCGCCAGGTGACACTCGGGGCTGGGCTGCGGGGCTGGCAGGAGGAGCAGCAAAGACTTTCTGATGGAGAGAGGATGGTCAGAGGGTGCCTGCAGGGAAGGGAAGCGGTCCTTGCTGGAAGGGCAGTAGTGGGAAGGGTGGCAAGATGTAACCGGGTTTTCTCTCTGCTGATAGCGGCTGATTGTTTTACCTTTGGCAGGACACATGTTGCGAAAGGGGCTAATTAAAAGCTGTCTTTAAGAATGGGTTGTCCAGTGATTCCTTTCTGAGAGCAGACTTCTTCTCACCCTGCTGCAATCCTGTCCTGTCACTGCAGAGCTCCACAAAGCAGGGTCTGGCCAGATGCCCTGCGAGGTGTATGAAGACTTTGGAGCCAGTTTGAGCTATTCCAGATTTTCACCAGTATAACTGAAATCTGAATCCAAGATGAAAACTCAGTGGCAAGCCTTCTTTCTCTCTGTGCTGATGGGTGGCTTAAATGATAATATTCCTGCAAACGTCAGCACTTCCCTGTATGATGCATATTTAGGAGTGAACTCCCATTAGTTGCAGAAAAGGCTTCTCCTTTCATTATGAGGCCCTTTCATTTATCCTTCAATTCCTTTATTCTTTGACTTAAGCATTTGTATGGTGCATTAATGATTGAGGCTGATTCAGCTGTACTTTGTGTATAATGTCCACATTGTTTCATCTCAAGGGTTGTGACAACTAAAGCAGAGAGGAGTATTGCTAAGTTCAGGCTAAGCAAATATCCTGTCTCCCATCTGCAGGTATAATTTAACAGCTACTGTTGAGATATAATTATTTTTTCAAAAGGAATGAATCTGTTAAGTGACTGTGTGAGACAAGTCGATCTGTTCAGAGGGTGTTGAACTCACCCTGGAAGCAGCTCTCCTGTGGTACAGATTTTAAATTAATTTATTGCCACTGGAGTGAGTGAAGACCAAGAGAGAGCTTTGCTTTTCCCCACTCAGCCTCTGCCCCGGCTCTGGCCAAACTCCATCTCCTTCATGTTCATCATCATCCTTATGACACCCCAGAGACACCAACTGCAGCAGCCTTGGGGCTTCCCTTGCCACCTGAGATTGTCCAGGACCAGCATCTGCAGTGTCCTGCTCTCACGTAGCTGTTCCATGGATCTAGTTGAAGTTTTCTCTAAAGTTGCATTTTAAGGAATGGAAATGCAGGATGTTACTGACATCCTTCCTGCCTATTTTCACAATTTTTTCTTCCTCTCAGAGCTCTAACCTCTCCCCTAGGGCATACAGATGTATTCTGTCAGGATGTGGGTGTCCAGTAATCCAGTGTTTGATGAAGGGTTCTTGCAGTCCTGGGATCTGTGAAGGGTTCTCACTCGTTGAGAGACTCAGCAGAACATGAAAGGAAGTGCATGCCTTTGGAATTTAGGCTTATTCCCTCTAAGTCTTCTTAAAATTGTCTCCAATTATGATTCCCACCAGGGCCACCAGGTGCTTCAGGACCCAAAGGGCCCCCAGGACCCATCGGAGCCCCTGGATCACAAGTAAGGTGCTTTGGTGCTTTGGGATGAAGGGCAGAGGAGGGGGTCAGGGCAAAACATCATCTCATTGCACAAGGATAGAGAGTAACCTTAGATCTGCTGTTCTGTTCCCCATGAAATTCTGTGATTTAATTCCTTTTTCTCGTGGATTGAGAGGTTGAAACGGTTGTGCTTTCCAGAGTTTCCCTTAATCACAGCAACACATCGTGCTGCTGCTGTGTCAAAACATTTCACTGTGGCCTGAGCTGATGCAAAGGATCTGACATGGGCTTTACTAACACAGTGATAGAAAAATACTGCATTTCCTGTGGAACACATAAAAAGAACAGAAATGCATCAATGGGAATTCACCAGTTCACCAGAGTGAATGTGTTAAGCCTACTTTTCCAGACATAGCACTTTCTATTCAAGAAAAATATCACAAATTCCCATCAGTCTGATTATTTATTGATACAAACATTGTGGAGGGGGGAGATAAGAATGCAGTGGGAAAAACTCACTCCAAAGAATTTATGGTAGAAGAAGGGCAGAATCCTCACATGGATGGAAAAAGCTGGTTAAATGGAAAGAAGTGAAGTCATGAATAGGGAACTGCCAAACGACTCCAAATTGTGGTTGGCTGATACAAAGGGACTCAGTTTTGGGAAGAACGTTGCTTAATGTGGAAGTAAAGCAGCAGCATCAAATTTTTCAAAGGAATCTCACATGACTGGAGATCACAGAAAGGTTAAGTAACTTAGGAGAGGGATGTAACTCAGATCTGGTAAGAGAGGAGGTTTGGAATTGAAAATAGAGAGAGAAGATTTTTCCTATGTGTTTATTAACCACTTTGAAGAAGCAATGGACACCAGGTTAGGGAAAGTTTGCCAGTGTAGCAGAATCCTTTCAACTAGGGAATGCTCTGGAGAACAATGAGAAGCTCCAGACAGATAGGAACACAGTGCGAGGTGTGGCAGCCAAATGACAGATGCAGTTTAACATCATTAAATATAAGGTAATTCACAATTCATAAGTAGATTGTGCAGCAGAGTCTGGCTTTTTGACAGGCAGCACACACTGTAAAGCTTTTCTTTTTGCAGTGTGGAATTCAGTGTTCTTGAGCATCCCTGTCTCACCACACATTGTTGAAAACTGCCAGGAGCAAAGGATGCTTATGGACACTTGAGCTTTGTTCATGCTGCATGTTTGACACAGGGCCAAGCCTGGTCTGTGCCCTACCTCATTTGGCAGCCCCAGGGAACCTCCTAAACCAGGCCTGAGTCCCTGAATCCTTGCTGGGGAGCTCAGCTGAGGTGGTGGGGCTGGCTGCAGGCAGGGAGCAACGTGGTACTGGTGAGCAGTGCTGGCTCCCAGCTGAAACTGGGAGAGGGCTCTTCCTTTGGACCCTTAAATCACGTGTGTGCAGCTTCCTTGGGCCACCTCGCCAGGCACTGAGTGAGCAATGCCCAGAACGCTCATTTCTCTGCGCCTGGACAAACCATTCCTCTGGGTGCTGATGTGGGATTTGGGGAGCTGTTCCTAACCAGGCTGGCTTAAATCATCAGTGGCCTGGCGAGGAGCTCCAGGCTCACTTCTGCAGCCTCCAAGACAACATGCAAGTCAGTTGAAGTGGAAAAAAAAGCATCTTGTACGTGGTTGTGGGGAGAAGGAGAGCTGACAGGCTGAATATAAACAAACAATATTGTTCTCTTTTGGTCTGGTTAATAACTGTGGCTTCTCTGGGTGGATAAGTAAAGAATTTGGATCGATTTCTGCATAGCAGTTCAATTAGTAGAAGTCTGGAGACTGTGTCCTTCTTAGCTGTTGGTGACTGCTTTATAGATTTGTTCAACCCAGGGAGTAAAATTATTAGCAGAGATTGGGCTTAATTTGAAAATTGTTTATTAGGGTGAGTGAATAGCTTCAAAATAATTTCCACTGCACAATCCAATTAATTTTCAGGTATGTGTGCTTGCTCCTGCCACCCACTGAGGCAATTAAGAAGTGGGGGGAAGCAGTGGGGATTTTTAAGCTAAACATACTACCTGTGTATTAATTTCTTCTTGGTAACTGAGAACAAGAACTGTCCTGTCATAGTGACCCCCAAAAAATGTTACATCAGGCGCCTGCAGTGCATTAAAAGACCCAAATGGAGGGATCTGCAGGAAGTACAGGGCTCGGGATACCTGCAAACAGAGCTCCTGTTGTATTTGCTTGAGGGGAAAAGAGAATCCAGTCCAATTGCTTAATGGGTGTATGAGGTTTTCAGGAGCTGAGGATCACTGGGAAATGTATTCACTACACCTACACAAAAGTTGCACCGTAGAAATTAATTCCTTCTCATTCTGCATCTCTTCCAGGGCTTGCCAGGATCTCCAGGACAGCCTGGACCAAAAGGATCCAAAGGAGACCGAGGAGAGAGAGTAAGGTTTTACATGCACAGAGAGATTCCCAGCAGCGTCTGGGGGGTGAGGCCTCACAAATGGTACAGCACAGGCCTTACAAATGCAGTGGGACTACAGCCACCAACAGCTTTAAATGCAGAGTTTCTGGGGCTTCTGCGAGAACCAAGATGAGGGTTTCCTGTACAGAGAAAGAGTTGAATTCCTTGCAAAGTCAGGTATCCTCCAAAGAGATTCGGGTAGCACAGACATGGTGTATAAAGGCCTGTGGGGACTCTCTTCCACCAGCCAAAGCTGTTTAGTGTGGAGTGTTTTGAGAGATCTAACTGAATTCTTCCTTCTGTGGCACTAAGGCTTTAAAAACTCATCAGGCTTTTCCTGAACCATAGTCACTTCCCAGGTCAAATGATGTTCTTAACATATTTGGAATATTGAAGTCATGTTCTTAATATGTTTATGTGCCTCAGTCCTTAGTGGAGAATCACTGAGATCCCAGTGTGGAGAGGGTCAAAGGAGGGGAGAAAGGCAAGGAGGAAAACATTGGTTGGTACCTCTAAAATGATGGATGTCTGCAGTGGTGGCTGCAGTGACACAGCCTCGGGCCTTTTCTTCCAAGTGCCATTTTACTGTCCCACAGACGGAGGTGGAGGCCCCACCTGTGAAGGGGGGCTGTAGGTGATGTGATTCCCCCATGACAGAACCTCCTCTGCATTCCTGCTCCCCCTTCCAATCCAGCAGACAGAGGGATGCCTGAAAGAGCCAAGACAGACAAATGCAGATCAGTGAACTCCAATGTGCTGACTTCTCAAATTAATGGCAATAACCAGCAGCAGACAAACTGTGCTCCTCTGTGCAAGGGGAGCAGGTCCAGGTGCTTGTTTCACCCCTCCTGAGGGATCAAGGAGCAGCAGATATCTGAGGGTGGGGCCTTTTGAAATCTCTGTTATATTTTAGTTTTGGGTGCTTGGTCCTGTTCTTACGTAAGAAGTCACTTGCACTTCCCTGAAAGACAGAGTTGGTCGTTTTTTGTAACGCTTTCCTTGTGCAGCTCAGCCAATTTGGGCATGACTTGGCTGTACAAATAGATTGCAGACTGATGGAGTTCTGGGACTAGAATTCAAGACTCTGATAGAGAGCAAAACCTTAACTGGTGAGATGATGCACAGATTACCAACTACAGCTCATTGCCATTCAATCTTTATTTTCAGCTAAAAAAAAAGTAGAACAGCGTGATATGTGGCAAAGTGTCACATTTCCATCAGGAAACTGATAAAACTCTTCTTCAATGATTCATTTAATATTTTGCTTTAGTTTGTGGTTGACCATATTACTGATATTACTACTCATATCCTATATTACTACTACACTTATTTTGAAACAAAATCTTGTTGCATTGTGTCCATTCAGTCCAGGCAGATCCCTTAGAATTCGGTTTTGTTCCCTCCTTGCTAGGGATTTAGAATTATAACTCCTCTCTTAGATTTGGGACAAATGAGATTTTCAAATATCTAAATGTCTTGATAAATGGAAAAAACCCCCATATTTCCTGTCCATCCTCTGTAGTGTAGAAAGGGAAGCCGACAGCTTTTTCTGTCGGAATTTCTGTAGGATGCTCTGTGTGCTTTTTGTCTTTTGTGAGTGTGGCTTTGAATGCAGGTTTTGATAATGACATGCTGCAATTTTGGGTTTGGTGGATACAAATGAGGGCCCGAGCAGAGGAGCTGTGCAGCTGCAAAGAAAAGCAGAGGAGGGGTTTACAATATCTACCGAGATTTGAGAAACTGTTATTATACATTCTTCCTGCTTAATCTGGGAGAGAACAGATGTGGAAGAGACCTGAAGCAGTCAGAGCACAGCCCCTGGATGGCTCAGATCTGTGTGCTGCTCACGATCAGCCTCTGTTCATCCTAAGCACTGCCAGGGAGGGAGGCTCCACAGCATCTCCAGGCAGCCTTCAGAGGAGCAGCCAGTGAGGCCTGGGATAAAAGATATTGCCAACATCCAGCCTAAATATCCTTTGATCCCCTCTAAGCTGATAACATCCTTTTTGTTCCTCCTGGACATGGAGCACAGCCTGTTTATGTATTTCCAGTGTGTTGTTATGCTCCTCTCTGTGATTTTTCCTCTTGCCTGTGCTTTTTCACAAGCTTTGCTCCCTCCCATGTGGAATCCAAGTATTTCCCTTTGAAGATACTGGGAGCACCTGCCAGACTGGCCCGTTCTTCCAGAGCTCTCCCTGTCCATAGGGGCCTTTTCCTGGTGCTGGCAAGGCATTCCACAGGAATTCAGTATTCCACGGGAATGTTCTGTAGATGCCTGTTGGCTTTATACAAAGCAGCAATTGGATGGACACAAACCCAGCAGCTCTCCCTTTCTCCTACAGAAATCTGCCACCATATATGTCGTTTTATGGGGAAAAAAGGATGGGTTTGTTGCTGTGTGCCTACAGGAGAAGAGGCAGGGGAAATACGTGGCTGTTCCATTAACGGATTTCTGTAATTGCTTTTACATTTTGCCTCTTCTTCCCAAGCTCCTGCTTTGTCACTAAATCACCTATAACTGCTCTCCTGGTCAGGGATTCTGCCCTGCCCCTGCTGCTCCAGGGTGGGAAACCAGCACCGTGGAGGAAAACAGGGGGAAAAAAGATATTCAGTCCAATGGCATTCCATTCTACCCCAAACCAACATGTACTTGTTCAAACTGTTTCTGTTAAAAAAAAAAATAAAGAAAAAAGAACAAAAACCCCTCACTGAGAACAATGTGAAAATTAGCACAGCAGGAGAAAGAAACAAACTGACCAAAATATTGTACCTGTGTTTTGATCAGGAGCTGTGGGATGTGTGTGGAGCAGGAGCAGATTAAATCAGTGCTCGGTGGGAGTCCTGGGCTCTGTTCTGGCTGGGGCAGCAGCAGCCCGTCACTTTTACCAGAGAGAAGAATGCAGTGTCTTTGTAAGGAACAAATCTCCAGCTAAATTCCTTCCTGGTATAATGTAACTGACTGCTGGAAAGTTCAAAAAACCTGCTAATCGTCTTACAGAGAGGGCACTGAGCTCAGGAGCTCCATATCCAACCCAGCTCCTCCAGAGTCTGATGGGATTTGGAGCTGATACTTGACAGAAAACTGTAACCCCCTTTTGCTGTCTCTAAGTGATAATGTCAAGGGAGAGGAATTTTTTTTCCCACATTATCCCAAGTGTACGGTTTTTCATTAAGCCATCTTAATCCCACTAGTGAAAATTACACTGTGTTCTTGTCAAATGGCAAAGTATCTCCTAATGACACTGACTTTATTTCCAACAGGGGCAAGCAGGTCTGCCTGGAGAGAGGGGCATTAAGGGATTTCCTGTAAGTGCTGCACTCGTGGGTGGGTGCCAGGCTCAGGTGGGGTTGGTGCCTGGCACTGTAGGTGCCACTGGCTGGCCTGGAGCTTCTTCAGTGCTGAGCTCTGCTGGCTCCAGCTCAGACATTTGTTCCATAGACGCCCTCACCTTAACGAATCCCTCTGCAAATGAGACGTCCCCTGGTGTAAAGCACGGTGCTGGCATGAGCAGGAGGGCACTGCCCCAGCAGGGGAGCTGTGCTTTGCCTGCAGATCCCTCTGGCCAGAGCTGGGCACACACAGCTCTCCCTGGGCCCCAGGAGTTCCTGGCACTACCAGAGCCCAAAAGTAGGCACAGTTTAACAGATCAAAGTCCATCAGCTGCTCTCAACTCCCTCCTGCACCTTGGTTGGCCAAGCTGAGCTGGAAACCCTGCAAGGAGATTAAAAGATGTCTGCAAATGATTTTTTGGCAATACCTGAACAGATGCCCAGAGGAGATGTGTGCACTGGCACATATGGCCAGTGCAAACAAACCAATGGTGAGGAAGGGTGGCTGACAGAGATCTAGTGGAGAAAATTGGGGTTTTTTTTTGACTGGCAGTTTCCAGAGAGGTCCTAGAGCCCCTGGGAGGATTCTCATCTCTCTTCCTTGGTTCCACCTCATCATTTCATACAATTCACACGACCTTTTCTTTGGTCCTTCCTCCCATACTCACCTCTGCTTTGCAAATATCTCAGGGATGTCCAACAAGTTTGAGGAGCCCAAGACTCTCCACTCTGTTTTAGATTGTTAGTCTTGTTTTATGTTTAGCTTAAAGTGGTTTAATCTCTCCATGTCATCTGCTGTTCGGAGGGTGCATGAACTTCCTGGTTGGGGGGGAAACATGAGACCAATGTTCACAGTTCAAGAAAAGCTTAATGAGCATCCTCAGAGGCAGAAAGTGAGGTGACTAATTAATGAAAGCAGAATGGAGGATTTTTCTGTTCTAAATCAAGATGAAAATGTGCATTTTTTGGGGAAAGGAGCAATTTATCTGTGGTTTAGCTTAAAATGTTGTCCTTTGAGAGCCCTATGTCTATGGCCTTGCTGGGGCCCAGGCCATGGCAGGTGGCCCCTCCTGCAGCTTGGCCACTCCTGGACAAGTTAATCTGTGTTAGAAGTGGTGGTGACCTCCTGGGAAGCTGACAGGAGTAAAGCTCAGGAGAGCACTCTGGCCCTCGGCATAAGTGCCAGTCCATGTGCTTTCTGCTGGTGAAATGCTTCTTTAATTTGCTCCATTGGTGGGGAGGGATCCAAGGGATCCCGGGAGGGTCCTCAGCCACATATAACCAAGTTTCCCTTTCTTTGTTTTAGGGTGAACCAGGCAAGAAGGGTGAGGAAGGTGACAAAGGCGCTGATGTAAGCATGTGTTTCTACTGTTTTGCTTTCCTTTTTGTCACTTTGCTGTCCTTCAACCATATTCCCTTTGACAGGTGGGTTTGGGGGGGCCAGGGGCTGAGTCCACAGTTAACGTGCAGAGCAAGTGGTGATGTGAACCTTGGGGTTGAATTTAATACGTGCCAGAAATCCTGGTCTGAGAGGTTTCCTTGGCCATGTTGTCACCATGTTCTCGGAACGCCTCAGTCCCCAGAGGTTGTTCTGTCACACGGAGCTGGTTGGGAATTGCTTCCCTGTTGTCCCTCCCACAAGCTGAGGGACAGACTCCGTGAGGTCAAACTGCACGTGCAGAGCTTTGGAGTTCTCACATCTCTGCTCTCAATTCCTGAAACAATTCCTAACATCTCTTTGTCCCTTCAAGCCCACACCTAAGGTGACAAGGACAACAAACTACACCCTGAGTGTACATGAGGAGCTCTTTGAATAGGGATTTCTCCTACTTAGGTTATCTCCTCTTTTACCTCTTTTCATTTTTAAACATCCACACTGCAGAGTTTGGTGCTATGAAAGCAACATTATGGACAAGAAGCCTGTTCTGCAACATACTCCAATGTTAGTTTTGTTTTCTTTCTTGCAGGGGGAAGGTGTCCAACAGCTTCGAGAGGCTCTGAAGATTTTAGCTGAGAGGGTATTAATCCTTGAGCACATGATAGGAATTCATGGTGAGCATTGCTAAGGTTTTCTTCTCTAGGGAACCAGGGGCTCTGTTCAGGCTTGCTGGTTAAACACCCTCCCATTCTCCTGAGCTCTCTGGTGTCTGTTCAAGCCACATTTTCTAAACTAAATACCATGACTTAGGGGTGCTTAGAACTGCTGAGTTCCACCAGCTGTACTACTTCCTCTGCCTTTTCAGTAGCAGGTGAAATGACCCTTACAGTGATTTTTGTTACAGTTCAGGCAGCCAAGTCACGAGCAGCAGCTCAAGCCATGTGGCACAGATCATCTACAAGCTTCCCACGGAGCTGCTTGTTCAAGTCTTTAGGCCAGACCATTTAATCCTGTTAACAGCATCTTCCAAGTGGCTTGAACACCACTGAGGCCCTTGCCTTGTACAGCACCCCGTTTTGCAGGGAAAGCCCAAACAGTGCTGCCATGTCACCCTGAAAATTGGTGATCCCTGAACATTTTGTGATTATAACTTACGTGAAACCTACTTTCACAGTCAGATTTAAAGAAAGTCCCACACGTTCTACATTCAGATAGATTTTTGTGATCTCCTGAGGCTGTTGGCTCTCCCATCACTAGTACAGTGTGTACATCATCCCTTAAAGAATGTTCTCTTCCCTTGACCAGAGTATGGTGCTGGTTATTGTCACAGGTGTTGATTATTGTCAGACTTCTCCTTTTGGGCTACCCGAGGATCAGTTCTCTCACAGCTGCCAAAAGCTGCTGTGCCCGTTTCTGCCCTTTCAGAAACACAGCAGAGGCAAAATGTCTGGCTCTGCTATCCCAGCAGCAAGCAGCTATTGTGAGCAGCAAGTTCCAGAGCACTTTTCTCTCCTTGACATGTGCAACATCATTCCTGGCCTTGCTTGTGAGCCCACCTCACACTTCTCCTCAGATCAACATCCACTTTATTGGGATATGGCCTTTGGATATTGATTTCAGCTATTAAAATAGTAAATACCTAAAATGCCCAGCAGTCCTGACAGTGCCTTACTCACAGTACTGGATGCACTTCAGGCAGCACCTTGGGAGCCCTCAAGCCCCGTCTGGAGCCAGCAGGGCCGAGGTGGAATTGCTGCTGGACACTTCCAGTGCCTGGGCATGGCTGGCCTGGCCTGGAGCCTGCTCTGCTCTGCTCAGTGGCCTCGTGCTCTTGGAGGCCCCAAGTGCTATTTCCAAAAGCAATGGGCAGCAACAGTGTAAGATTTTTGGGAAACCGTGAATCACAACCCCATGATTTAACCACACTCAGCCTGACCTTGCCTCTGCACTAATCCTGCTTCACTTCACATCTTCATTCCAAGGGTAGGAAAATACATTTTTATGCTGCTTTGCTTTGAGCTGGCGGAGGTACCAGGGAGATGCCCACTAGGTTTCCTAGGCAGCAATCCATGCCAGCTGAGATGTTCTGCAGAGAAGAGGGAAAGAGGAGTTCCCTAGGTTAGTCCACAAGCACAGTGCAGGGTATTTACAGGGCCAGGCCTGGCCCTCCTTTGGCTTTTACTTTGTGCCTTCATTTAAAGTAGAATAAAGCAAAAAGTTACCCCTTGAGGAACCTCCTGTACACCCAGGGACTGGGGTTCACACAGCCTTGTCCCAGAGAACTGCCTGATTTACCTATTTTTCACATTCTGTTTGGAAATACAGCAGCAACAAGGCACGTGCTGCTGTTATTTTGGAACAGTCATTTCAGCAAAGCATTTGTATTGATCTGTTACTGCTTGGGACGGAGATGAGTTATTTACACCCATATGTGCTTCTATACCAGTGTAACTGCATCAGCAAAAATGGATGTTTTTTAATTGTACACTGTGGTTAGGTCATATTTAAACACCTATATTGTATGACTTTAGGGGGGTTTTGTCCCATAACTATTGATAATAATATTCCTGCTCTGTGCTTTTGAAATAGGTCCATTCTTTAACTTCACACATATTTTAGACCCTATAAAAGTACTGTTTAGAAAGGGAACTTGGAAAGTAAGGCATATTTTCCTTGTGCAATTATGTTCATCTTTGTGTGTATGGTTAAAAAAGCCCTAACAAACAGAGAGAAATAGACATAAAATAACAAAAAATATCTTCCTTGAGCACAGACCTCCCTGGACTGAAAGGCACCACAGAGGTTTAAATCACCCAGCACCAACTGTCTGGTCATGTTCCCAGTGTAGGTGTTAAGGATTTGACCACAGGTCCTGGAGTAGCCCAGCTTTAAAACCCCACTCAGAAATGCCAATCCCCTACTCTCATTTTCCCAAGAAACTTCCCACTGAGCGTGGTTTCCAAAACCACAGCCACCCAAGCAACAAGGCAAAACAAACCTCTCTGCTGCAGTGGGAGGGCAGCTGGAGCTGACCTGGCCTGGAAGCTGCAGAGAGCAGCCCAGCAGGACACAGCAAAGCCCAAATTGTTTGGCAGGGTTTGGTGCCAGCAGACAGAGCCCAAATCCTCTGGCAGCCAAAAGCTCACTTGAAACAGAAACGCTGCCTCATGGGAGCAAACCGAGGCTGGCACGTTGGGCTCCTGGCAGGGAAACACAAACATCCAGCTCTGGAGGCAAAAGGAAGAAGAAATTTGGGCAGTGGAAATGATGAGGCAGACCAAGCCACCAGCATCTATTGCTGAAGAGTGGCCCAGACCAGTGTATATTTAATTTGTTTAGGAGGGTGTTACCTGGAGGCACTCAGGGAGCAGGGACAGCTGCCAGCCATTCCCAGCATTAATGCTGACCTGGCTGCAGCCCAGGGTGGGCCAAGCCTTCCATTCAATCCTTTCAGTGCCTCCAAATGCCCTTTACCAGGGGGGAAATGGTACCTAAACCCCCAGGAACAGCAGGGCCCAGTGACCACCCAGCTCGTTGTCCAACACCAGGAGTCTGTGGGCAGTGCTGAGTAGTTGCTACAGCCCAAGTAAATTTATAGTTAATAAAAGAGCAGCACTTTAGAAATGAAGCTACAAAGAAGAACAGGCCCTGCAGTAGGAGCACCCATCCCAAAGAGTTCAGGCAGAGCAGAGGGGAAACATCTAACGCAGGAGCCGTGTGATGGCAGCAAATCTGTAGCTCCAGAGCTGCTTCCTGCATGGAAAGCAAACAGGAGGGACCACACTGCTCCCAGAAGAGGAACCACTCGGAAAGGCCCACGAGTGTCTTCCTCAGCCTCCCCTTTTAAATAGTGCTCTCCCATGACTTTCTCTCCTTACAGACTCTTTGTCTTCCATTGAGCCAGGCTCTGGACAGGATGTGATCCCGGGCTCCCCCCTGAGAACCAGCATCAAGATCAAGAGAGGAGGACCCCGGCAGCCCCAGGCCCACCAGATCCTCTCTTCACTGCTGGATGACGGTGAAGCCAGAAGGAGAAGCAACCGGATGAAGTAGGAGCATCTCCGTGTTCTCCTGCCTGTTCCCCAGTTAAAGATACAGTACCCAGTGCTTAACTGCACACTGCAGATGAAGTGGGTGGGAGGCTGCAGTATTGGTGGCTGGGGTTCCTTCCCTGGCCAATACTGAGCCCTGATTGCAGGGAATGACTTATCCGTAGCTCAGAGAGGGTTTTGAGAACGTTTTCCTTGATTTTGTTGTTTTCCTTTGGAACAGCAGTTGTCAGGTATCTCAGAAGCTGCCTACAGAAGTGACACCTCCTGGCTGTGCCCCGAGAGTTTAATGCTCCCCTTGTTCCTCGCTGCCCTTGACAGTCACTCAGTAAAGCTCTGCTTAACTGCCCAAGCCCATCCATCCCACCCAGACCCAAAGCCAAGCCTTGTCCATTGCTGTAGTTGGAGTCATCTGCTTTTATTTCATGTGTTGGTGTCACACTGACTTCCAGATGTTACTTCCACAGGCCATGAATGCATGACCTGCAAGGATTTCTGTTAAGTGAAGAACAAATTAAAAAATACAAAGCACATTTGAAAGTATTACCCTGAAAATTCGGGTGGCTCTCTGGACTTTTGCAACAAAATCTTGGCTTTTCATGTTGCTAATTGCATGTGAGTGACATTATTTCTGTTTGTGGTTGGCTAAGCAAGGACTTTTGATGCAAATGTTCATGGCAGCATTGGCTTTGCGTCTACCTTCAGAGAGTTTAGACTGTTTCTGTGAAAATATAGAGCAGTTTGCATGAGATATGATGGGATTGTGCAAGAATTTTCCCATACTGTGTTCAGCTTGTGCATACATCCAGAGATAATTAATTTAAGTGGTGGCAGTAACTATTCACAGAAAGGGATATTTTGCAATAGTTTCTTAATCCTATGGCAATCAGGAAAAATGTTTTCACAGTGTTTTGTTTTAATCTTGAGGGTAAATCCTCGCCATTTGAATCTGGAGCCAGTGTAGTAGCAAACCGCAGCCTAAGGAATTAGTCTTGTCAAGAGTTTATCTTGCACTGGGAGTGAAATACAGAGTCATTTTACTTTTTGCAATAACTTGTTATTTTAAGGGAAGTACCAGCTTCCAGGTTTAAGAAGTTGAACCTGCCCTTCAGTGACAAATGAATCACTCCACCTGCTGTGCTAACGAGGTCAGACAAGCTGATGTCATTCATGTAGACAGTGATTTTTGTTAGAAGGGGGAGATTAATCAACAGACCTGACTGTACTGTTTTTTACTCTTTAATTCCCACGTTCTGACAGTTTTGAAATTCAGCCCAGGACAAAAGAGAGCAAATTGAGTTTGTGTTATTGGCCCCTCTGTCTGTGGTTCCTGTGCAGGGCACAGCTGTGGGAGCCAGCTGGGCTGCACTGCTGCAGTGTTCCTGTCAGAAGCTTTGCAGAGAAAACACTCTGCAGTCCCTGTGTTCAGCACCCCAAGTGATCTCCCCAAGACAAAGCCCACTGGAAATGAGGCTAAAAATGGAGGAGCTCTGCCAGCCCAGCATCAGCCGCACATTAAATTGACTGTCCATACCCACTGTAAACATGGTAGTGCCACAGAGACATCCAGTCCCCATGGTTCCTCTGAAGGGCCTGGCGTTTTCACATATGAGCAGGTTACAGGGTGGCTGAAATCACCATGCCTTCACTCGGCCCTGCTCTTCAGGAATCCAGCCATCCCCAGCCAGGTGAAATGGCATAAGCTGATGCTGAGCAAGCACCAGAACTTTGCTTTTACTGCTGTGCAGCTGAATAACAACCAGCTGTGGGGGAGGCAGCAGGGATGCAAGTCCCTGCCCTGCTTTTGCATCCTCACTCTGCTTGGCCAGTGCCAGAGGTGGGGCTCGTTCGGCACCAGCCCACCTGGTTCAGGTTGTGCTTCCAAATGATTGAGTTTTCCATGGGACATTTCCAAGAAACAAGCCCAAAGCTGTGCAGGAGTTTGGGGAGTTGCCTGACTGGACTCTGAGTTGCAGCTGGAGCGTGGTGTAGAGAGACAAGAAAAGGAGTAAAACTCAAGTCCAGCAGTTCCCTGACCTTTGGGAGAAGGAAATAAAGCCTCTCTGAATGCATCCTAGTTTCAAACCCAGCACTAACTCTAAACCCAGCACTAACTCTAAGGATGTCTGTAGTGCTGTAAGAACCCATGTCCCTCCTTCCACTACTGGCAGGCAGTAGCTCTGTTTGTGGGCAGCCAAGCATGGAGCAGCCACGGGAACATTCTTGGGATAATCTCTCCATCCAATAATTAAATGTGCCAAAAAAGGGATGTTTCCCCATTTACAGGCTGATTCCTGCACAGGAATTACTTGGTTACCTCTGTGTTGAACTGGGACCATCTTGCTCTGGATCACATGGACACTCCAAGACCTCACTGGTGGCTTCCAGGAGATAAGTCCTTGTGCCAAGCAGTTGGTATTGGAAAATCAGGCCTGAAGACTGAGGAGAAATCTCAGTTCAGTCTAAACTCATGCACGGGGCAGGCTGGTGCCAGCTGTAGTCATGTGTCCTCATGGCAGCTTCAGGGACCAAACCCAACCAAAGCAATCTTTAAAAAGGGAAATGGGGAAATTCAGTTTCACTGGTCCTGTAGGGTTGAATTTGGGGAAGACGGAATACAATGAGGCCATTTTCACTTCCCTGACATTTCAGAGGCTTCACTCTGAACTTTCTCTCTGAAAGAGAAACCTTGCTTCCTCCAAGTTTGTCTTCTGAATTCAAAGCTATTGCATGAGCTTGGTGGGTGCTAATGCATCAGGCACTCGCATTGCTGAGGCATTCACACTGACAAGGATTTGGAATTTTATATTATTTAAAACAAATTACTGACAAGATGAAAGGGAAACTTAATGGAAGTTGTTTGCAATTGATCCTGCCAAGTCAATTGTCAAAAGGCTGTTCAGGTTTGGGTTGAGACCACTTTAATTATTGATGTTTCCAGGTTTCTCTACGAGCTATGTAATTTTTTCTCCCCACACTCCTTGCTTCATTTAGCTCCATCTCTCTGATGAGGTGCTGTATCTTTAACTGGGGGACAGTAGGATTATACCAGATGGACTTTCTCTCTCTGCTGGGGTTTCAGTCCTCTCCACTCACACCAGGGTGGGACCACACTGTGGTGCTGCCCCAGTTTAATTATGTTTAAAGGTGAGCACAGCCTCACGCACTGACATTAATGATATTGATGAATAAGCAAACCACTCCAACCACAAGCTCCATCATGAGGTTCATTTCAGCCAGGGCATATAATGCTTATTGCCATGTCTATGTAACTTAGGGGATTTATTTGGAATGCGTGCTCATTTAGAAATATATTTTAATTGAAATGTTTAGTGCTTTATCTTACATACATACTGTGCAATATCATAGTGTGTTCTTTTCCTTTTTTTTTTTTCCTAAGACTTTTTTTTGAAATTCTTGATGTTTGTTTGAGCTCCAGTGTGTTTTTGACTTGGATCAGCTCTGGTAGTAGTAGTGTTCTCTTTGCCCTGAGCTAACCAGAAGCAGCACATTGCACAACCAAAACCCTTTGCAAGTCATGCACCCTCATGTTCACCAGCAATCTGGAACTCCTGGGAGGCAGGGAATGCTCCTCTCCAGAGGGTCTAATTTGCACTTACTGTAAGGAATTGATAGCAACCCAGGGAAGTAGAAATAAAACAGAGAGAAGAGCCCTCACCTGCTCCCACCAAACTCCACGGTCATTTTGCCATCAACTTTCAAAGGAACAGGCCTTAAAAATCAGATTCAGCCCTGGAGCAGCACATGCTGGTGCTGTGTGGGCTCTGCTCCAGTGTCTGCCATGACCTGTTGTCATGTGGGACCCTGAGCGCTGTGACAAAGGCTTCTAAGAACAATCAGCTTCTGGAATTCCTTCCCGATACAATGATTGGAAGTTTACAGCCTTTGTCTGACACAAGATGACATTCCATTGGGGGTATAGGGGTTAAACTACTCAGAGTCTCTGTGATTTCTTGGTTTCCTGTGAAACCAAGGGATTCAAAGGTGCTATAATTGTTCACGAGGCACATCCCACCCACGGAAGGAAATGGTAACTTCTTCACTAGTTATTGTACACAGTACCTTTTTTATTTATATCAGTGTGTTTCGTATGTGTGCCAATGGTCCTGGCTTCTCTCCTGGGGACCAGCTTTACAACCATTTGGTCTTTTATAGGGCAGCCATAGGCAGTATCTTGCAATCATGTGTAATTTCTTAACTTCGAGCAAGAATAAATCTCATCTGACAGGATGAACTCATTTATGGCAGGCTTCAATGTTTGTTGTAAACACAACCTGTTTGTTCCATCTCTTGCATGGTTACTTATCTGTTTTCATATTGCTATGTTATTGTTCCAAATATCTATTTCTCTTTATTTGCTATGGGGTTTGTTACTGTATATGGAATGTTTTGTATTCAGCATTTTCTTACGGAGCAGAGTGGGAACAGTATTCAAGGACCCACAAATACCAAAGACCTTTCATGTAATGCACTGAGAAATAAACTTACTGTAAATGAATATCATGTCAGGCGCCCTCTATTTACAAAGTTCAGGGCAAGTTCAAGCAAACTGCAGCCTGAAATCAGGGCAGCTGCTTTGCCTCCCTGACATCTCACCCTTCCCTTTGGGAAGCCCCTTTGCAGGGCTCCTAAAAACAAGATGTGCATGAAGGCCCTGCTTCTGGGCACCCGCTGTGGGCTGGAGGGGCAAAAAGGGCCTTTCTTGCCTAAAACCAGAGCTGAGTTTCCCTGCCCTTGGTGGGACTGACTCCTCTGCAGGTGTTGGATAGGGAGATCTGTCTCCAGGACACCCTGAGTCTCCTCTCTGCATTCCCAGCCACAGGGCCCAAGAACGGGGGCTCATCCCAAACATGGAGGCACATCCCACAGGCAGGGACACATCCCAAACACCAGGGCACATCCCAAACACAGAGACACATCCCAAGCACAGGGGCACATCCCAATCATGGGGGCACATCCCAAACGTGGGGGCACATCCCAAACGTGGGGGCACATCCCACAGGCAGGGACACATCCCACAGGCAGGGACACATCCCAAACACAGGGGCACATCCCAATCATGGGGGCACAT
>WEIT01003775.1:265499-304443 GCA_013389985.1 Dryoscopus gambensis
TAGAGACACATCCCAAACATGGAGGCACATCCCACAGGCAGGGACACATCCCAAACACGGGGGCACATCCCAAACATAGAGACACATCCCAAACATGGGGGCACATCCCAACATGGGGGCACATCCCAAACATAGAGGCACATCCCAAACATAGAGACACATCCCAAACATGGGGGCACATCCCAAACATAGAGGCACATCCCAAACATGGGGGCACATCCCAAACGTGGGGGCACATCCCAAACGTGGGGGCACATCCCAAACACGGGGGCACCTCCTGCCCTCATGGGGAGGTGTTTTAGCTCCCCAGGCAGCCTCTCTCAGGTAATGTCACTTTTGAGCACCTTGCTGTGCCTTGCAGAGCGAGGCTCTGCCCGGACCTGGCAGATTCCTCCTGCACAGCAGCTGTGCAGTTCCTGCAGGAGTTTGGTGTCAGCACAGATCCAGGGATCACAGCTCTGCCTGGGCTCAGCGAGAGCACTTGGAGGACAGGTGGCTGCAGCAGATTGTGAGGGGGAAACAAGCCAGACAGAGAACTGTGCTCTGCCCAACAGTGTCAATTAAAATCTGCTGATATTTGCAGCGTTCCTCACTTCCCCAAAAGTTTCCTCACAGTACAAGGAAGTTGACTTGGCCCAGCTACGACAGCAAGGGCTGCCCAGACCCCCTTCCTGACATCCCCTGGTACCTCCTGGGCATCTGCCTCCTCCAGCAGCCCTTGGGTGTTCTCTGAGTGTGCCTCTGAGCTTATGGAGAACCCCGGAGTCATCATCGCCTGTGGCAATTCCAACTGCCAGGAGGGGATGTGGGTAAAGACCTTCTTTTAACCTTCCTGCTCTGGGAACAACTGCCCCTCGAGATGCAACACCTCTCTGTTAGCAAAGGGAGGCTGTAGGGGAGGACCTGGGCTGTTTCTGTCACAGGTGTCACAGTTCTGGGCTCTGAACTTGTATTTCACATCCCAGTGGAAACAAGAGACATGCAAATCCCAGCCAGTTTGTTACACTGGACAGATGCAGATACCAATAGTGCAGCAAAGGCTGAGCCTTGTAAACATTGAGAAATGTCCACAGAGTCGAGGCCTCTGCTTCACACGGAGTTTTGCATCACTGATGAGGACATGCTCAAGGTTACTTCATGCCAGACATTCCCATGCAGCACTTCTCTGGGTCTCTCAGGGTGTATTTATCTCGGTTTTTGAGTCCTAACACCTCCAACTCCGATATATTTATCCTTGCAAAAAGTCCTCTGAGGGAAGGCAGTTGTGTTAATCACCACTGTACAGATTGGGAGCTGCTGGATAAAAGCCTAAATTAATTTCTTGGGACATTTGTGGCTGTGCTGGTCTGCCAGGCACCAAATTAGCATCAGGCCCATGTTGGTCTCTGGGCCATTATGGCCACTGATTGTAATCACAGCGAGGGGAACTGACTTCTCCTGAGCTTAACACAGCCCAGGAAAATCAATGGCTAAGGGGAACACACTGAACTTGTAGCAGGAGCTGATTAAAAGAAAACTATTTATTCACAAACAAAACACAGCTACTCTTGGAGTTCACTGCCTTAACTCTTCAGTAGCCACATGCTCAGCAGCATAAATAAAGTGGCTCTTTATCCAGGCAGGCACTGGCACTGTGGTAAGAATGGCTCTGGCCATGAATAAAGTTGGAATTCTCTCCACATTGCAGCCTGGGGATGGGGAAAGCAGTGAACCTGAAACAGGAACAAACTCACCCTAAACTTCGCAAGCAACACTATAGAAAAACAACTACTGCACTGCAAAAAGGGAAAATAAGCAGGGAGATTGTATTACCTTATTTACCCTCTAAGAACAGTTCACCAAAACCAGTGACAATCTGGTGCAAAGATGGATTGGAAAAAATGTGACTATTCCAGAGTAAAGGATGTCGTTTTCGTGGCATCAAGGAGAGCCTGGGAGCTGATCAGGCCTGACTTTTTTATCCCTCAGCCTTTATGGGAGAGGCAGAGAGAAACAGGACAGGTTTTCCCCCTGCCACATCCCACTTTTAGGACAGGATTGAGCACTCTTGAACAAAGCTGATCCTGTTTTTTGACTCCAGTGGCAAACTAAACAGCGCCCACTCTCTATAGCATAGCAGGGAAAGGTGATTTAGCCATGGGCTGGCAGATAAAACTTGTACAGTGAGGAGAATTAATTGTTGGAACACTTTGCGGAAGGATGTGGTAGAGCTTGCACTCCAAGACAGTTTTCAAAGTATGAGAGGACTTTCTCCTCCTAAATATACACATATAGATAGATATAGATATGAGAGAGAGGGGGGTGTGTGAGGTATTCAGCCCAAGGCACATCCAGCCAGGAGAGCCATGCCAGGTGCTCAGACTGGTGGAAGTGGTGACCACAAAGCCCCAGATGCCCATTCCTGACCCAGCTCAGCCCTGGAAGGATTTGCTGCCATAAAGGCCCTCTACAAATCACTAGGGCATGGGAACAGGGTCCTTGCAGCATCCTTCTGGCAGCAGCTGCCCTCAGCATCTCCAGGACACACTGTGCAGCTCCCAGAGCTCCAGCAACTGACAAACCAGCCTGTGGGAAGGGCCTGTCCAGGGTGGAAAATTGGCGGCCAAATTTCAGCCTGAGACTGGACACACACCAAGGCAAGCCAGAGGTGCCCCACTGGCCATGGGAGAAGGGAAAGGCTGAGTCAGAGAGCCCAGAATGGGCCTGGGGCAGCACTGTGGGACTGTGCCAAGGAAAACCTGATTTAAGTGTAACTGGCTGGAGTTAATGTTCACCCAGTAGCGTTCTGTGACAGCTAAACTTTAGACTTAGCTCAGAAAACGCTGGCTGAGGGCACGAGAAGACCCTGGCAGCCACCTTCTCTCTGCTCTTCAACCACAAAAACATCTTCAGAAATGGACGGCACCTGGGTCTACCTGGTGACGGGAGGATGTGGGTTTGTGGGGGAGAGGATCGTGGAGCTCCTGTCTCAACAAGACTACATCAAAGAACTCAGAGTTTTTGATTCAGCAGCAAGAGAAGAAGTAGAAAAACTCAGCACAGGTAAGAAAAGGGCATCAGCATCTATTTAGTGGCCATAACCCTCCCCTTCCTGGCAGCTGGGGTAATGATGGAGATGCCACCGTTACAGGCGTGGGGCAGGAACCTGGATCAGACAGACTGGGTGAGGAACAACTTCCAGCTCAGAAGTTTTACAGCACAGGACTAAATCAAAGAAAAAAGATCCCTAAGGATGGATCACCCAAGATATGTCACCCAGTGAGGCTCTAAGTCCCCAGGCAGGGATCAGTTGTGAGGAGCCCCGTGCACACGGAGTCCGTGACGCGTGAAGTTGGCTGCTCTGCTGCTTCTGCTCAACCAGTCTGGCACAAAGGGGCTAAAACAACATCCTCCTGAGCTGCTCTAACCAGCAACTGGTTCTGAGGAAAATAACTAAAAATCCTGAGGGCAACAGAATCAAACTCATCACCTACTGCAGGCGTTGTGAAATAAATTATGGAAATAATTGAGAGACATCTATAACAGCCTTAAAAAAGGAGGAGTAACAGTAAACACTCAGAGATACTGAATTAATCCATTTGATCATGTTCTGAGAGCTGCCTTCATGCAGGGTTGAGTACAGTGAGATATGTTGGGGAAAAACAACCTGTTCTACTGGATCCAGGAATATCCATGCCAAACAAGCCAACGCAGCTCAGGGTACTTTGCTCAGCTAAGGCTGGGCTGGGCCCCCTGTCTCTAACTGCCCAAACCTTCAGCCTGCTCTGAGAGAGGCAAAAAACGCTGAGGGAGATCCTGCTGGGAGATATGGACAGAAAGGAGATGCACCTACAGCAAGTCAAGGCTCCCAGGGAAATACCAGTATCAGAAACCCTTCCTGGCAGATGAACTCAGCGGACTGGTTTCCCCAGGGTTCAGGGAGCCAATTACCTTAAAAGCACCCATAATTGAAGAAAAAGCTGTTTAAACCTTAGGGAGGTGCCAAAATCCATGCTCCAGGAGAGGTCTGTGGCCTGACACCCCAGCAAGCCACAGAAAATGAGGCAGAAGGAGCCTGAGGGGCCATCCCAACCCCATCCCTCTGCCCCAAGGCAGAGTCAGCTCCACCACAGCCTTCCCCACAGATGTTTGTTCTGTTCCCAGGCCACCCCGGGCAGCCCATTTATTTCTGCCCCACCAGGCAGCGGGCACGGTCTGGGTCCTTGATTTCTCACCTAAACTTACAGGTAGAAGAGGTATTACAGCATTACTGTAATTTTTTTTTAAACAACAATCTTCACAATCTGAAAACCACATCCTTCCACTCCATACTGGTTTCTGCTTCAGGCTAAAGCAGCTCTCACACACTCCTTCCTCCTCCTCTCTCCATGCAGCACTGCAGGGCACTGGCATTCTTCCCATCTGGAAGGGGGGCATTGAGTTTTGGGCTGTGGCCCTCCCACTGCTGCAAGAAGCTGATGGATTTGTCTCCTCCGTCCTGCAATTTACCCTCCTGTTTTACCTGTCACTGCAACTGTGCCTTTTCCAGTTGACAACAAGCAACAGCTCCTGAGCTGCCCTGGCCCAATTTAATTCCTTCATGAAGATCAGCTGCCTCTTCCCTGCTAAACCCAACAATTTCTATTTGTTCCTATCAAATTTCACCCCCCCTTTTTTTTTTTTTCCTCCTCCAGACTCTCTTAGTTACATTCAGCTCATTCTCAAATCCTCCAGCGTGGTCCCTCCCAGTCTGATGTTATCTGCTGATTTAATGAACAAATCTGCCAGATTCTCGATGAAAACAATAAAAAAGTCTCAAATACAGCAATAAGCCCTGGAGAGCCCCAGGGCAGCCACCTACCACAGCTGGCAATTCCCTGGGAACTGTAATTCTGCCAGCTTTGTGCTCTCCTTAATGGGGCTTATTTAGCCCATGTTTTACAGACTCCTTGTGAGAATGACGCTGAGTTTCCAAAGCCCTTCGAAAATCAAGATAGATGACATCAACCTGTTCCACAATATCCCTACAGCCTGTTACCTTGTCATGAGAACAAAGGAGGTTTATCTGGCTTGATTTGTTCTTGACAAATCCATGTCAGCTGCTTCCACTCTCCCCATTACCCCGCAGGTGCTCACACACACGTGGTTTGAGTGTGCGCTCCTGGATTTCCTGGGGTTGTAACCAAAATGTTCTGTAATTTCCTGCCTCTTCTTTACCTCCTCTCTAAGCACGAGTGTTTCATTTGCTTTGCCGAACTCTCGCAGCGCCTTCAGAAGTTCTCCAAAGTGGCTGATAACGCACTAAAGCTGCAGTTACACCCCTCACCTCTTCAGGAGCCCTGGGTAGAGCTCATCGGGCCCTGTCAAATTTGAAAATTCCTCATGGTTGCCTTACACCAGCTGCCTTAAGACAGGTGGTGTGAAAAAGACTATTTAACACTTCAGCCTGATGGGTTCCAGGCTTTCCCAAACCACAGAGTAGCAGAAAAATTCCCCCCAAGAGTCTGCTGACACGCTGCTCTACTCTCTGGTCCTCCAGGCAAGGGTTTTACCTCTGCTACAGGACAACTCCTTTCCTTTTACCCTCTATTCTCCCTGAATCGACTCTGTGCTTTACTGCTAAATTAATTCAATATTAATGCTCAATGTTAATTAATTTAATATTAAAACTCCTCAGAGTGAGTCTACTGATTGTTGGCTCTGCTAATTAAGAAAGCAGCCTGACCCTTTTGTAAAATTTCTGTCTCCTCCTCCATCCAAGGCTGCTCAGAGAACACTCAGCCACTTGATCTCCTGTCTTGGATTCTCCTGTCTCTCCTTTTGAACCCTGAGGAATTAATCCCCTTCCCACCTTGCCCTGTTGGATCTTCTCTGAGGGTTTCCACATCACAACACCCCCACAGCTGGAGCCGCAGACCCTTCCCTGAGCTGCTCGTTTCAGAAATTCCTACCCTGATCCCGGGATGTGTGGGGCTCTCCAGGCAGCTGCCAGCCCAGGGCAGAGGAGACACCTCCATGCCAAAGCAGCCCCGTGACTGGCTTATTGCAGATCCCCGAGGAGTACAGGCTCCTAACCCCAGCTTCTTGCTGGCCTATTCCCAACTACGGGAAAGGAAAAAGGGAAAACTCCTACTTAAGTGTTACTACACTGTCTCAAAGCAAGAAAATGAGTAGTAGATGCCAAGAGTAGCCACGTATGGGACAGCTACTCTGAGGAAGAAGAAGGAGAAGGTAAAAGGGAACAGGGGAAAAATTCCTTCTGAGTGGCTCAAAGGGAGGAATTTCCTACAAAACTTTCTAGACCTGTTACATCATTTTCCTTCTTAATCTACAGTGTTTGCAATTTAAACAAAGCTCTGCACAATGTCTCTTGAAATCACCAGGTGTTATTCCCAGCAAGCCCTAACATTTTTGGTCTGCAGGAAAGTGTCCAGCACAGCTTCCCTGATCCACAGGGGCTGGAGCAGCTCTGGGCCCGGTGTGTCCTGCTCCCAGGGCTACCCTTGGATGCAAGCTGGGGATTTGCAGTGGCAGACACAGCGATCCTCCCCCACATTTGACGCAGAGCACTGCGTTGAAATTACACCAGATGCAAACCTTGGAGTTCAAAGAAAAGGAATTTTGCCCCGGTGTACTGGATTCAGAGGGGACAGTCCCTGTCAGAGAGTGCTTTGCCTTGCCCTGCAGAGAGGAAATTCCACACCGGATCCTGGCTCTGCAGGAAGGTGAGGATGCTGATTTGTACTCTTCCCCCCCCCTGCATCTCTGGCTATATTATTTTTCTGCAGCTGCCACTCGTGTGACAGTGATGAGGGGAGACATCCGAGACTGGGGTGCGCTCCTCGCTGCCATGCGGGGCGTGCACGTGGTCGTGCACACAGCTGCTGTGGTGGACTGCAGGAACACGGTGCCCTTCTGGGAGATGAGAGCTGTCAACGTCGGGGGTGAGCCTGAAACAGGGAGCTGAACACAGCCCTGCCCTCGCACACACACCTCGCAGTCACACCAGAGGCTGCAGCAGCCACATCCACCCGCGTTTAGTGCTCCCTCGTCCTGAACCCCACCCACCCCCAGATGGGAAAGGTGCCCGGGACCGTCCCAGAGGAGAAGTTTCTCCCTTTTCCCCTCTGTCCTTGCTCAGGGCTGGCCACCCTGCTCCTCTCCATTGCTCATCAAATCCCGGCTCAGCTTTTGCACAGCTGTTCTGGTCGAGGGCAGAACTTCCCCGATGGCACTGAGGTGGTTCAGGACACACCTACAGTGGTAAGAAACTGTTTCGTGCGTGACAAGGACAACAACTAAAATTAACCCCTGTTCTAGATAGCTCATAGCTTTCCCAGGGATTTTGCCCTGTCTATACCAGCACAAGGCTGTACCTGTTGAACTGCACCCACTAGAAGGGAGTGATGCTGTTCTAATTAGCAGAGTGATGCTGTTTATTTAGTCAGAGTTCCCAGCTATCGTGTATCGACAGGCCATGTGTAACTGAGAGCTCCACAGCCCTTTCCTCCCACCACCAAGAGCCAATTTCATGTTCAGTGCAAGATCTGCTTAGAGAAAATTTGTTCATAAATCTAGGAAATAAGCACAGGCTATAAAAATAATGAAATCCCTATTACAGCAGCAATTCCAGTGGCACCTCAGGCTGTTAGCTACTAAAATAGTCGTTAACCAAAAGGAAGGAATTTTATTTTTTTTTTAATACCTATATCTCCAACTCGATTACTGCTTAGGGCTTCTACTATTTGCTGACACATTCAAGGGTAACATTTAAATTCCAGCCTTCTTTCCATCGCTGTAGTTGTTTTCAAAACTCAGTGCTTTCAAGAGCCTGTATTGTGCTCTCTGTGTACTGAGAATATTCAGAGCCTGAGGGCTCCTGCTGCCTTTTAGTGGCTTTGTGAGCTCTTCCCCTTCACCGCTGCTGTGCGCTCTGTGCTTCAGCACAGGGAGGATTTACAGAGAGCACTGAGCAAGTCCCCTCCTCAGCAAACCAAACCTCTTGCAGATGTTGGTGACATTCCCAGAAAACCACACGCGTGAGGATTTTCCAGTGTGACCGAGTGCCTCTTTGAGGAGCACGGCCTGGGATGGTTTAACAGGAGCCTGTCCTGCTTTTCTGCCTCCCCTCGGATGGCTCCGCATGGACATCCCTAAAACAGGGCTGCTGCCCTCACTAGGGCTCCTCAAAATCCTGAACTGAGAATTTAGTCTGAAGTTCTCCATTAAAATCATGGCAGATAAAAGAATAAAAATGGCATTTGACACCTGCTGCAGACGTCTTGGAAAAAAGTAGGGTCAGGAGAGGTCAAGTACATAATCCTCTAGCTGGCTCTCAGGCCACAGAAATTCATCCAATTACTGCCCTAAGCCCAACAATTTGTGGCTAAATTGGACCATTCCTTTTCAAAAGACTTGCTGCCTCAAATTAAGGGTGCCAGTTAATGGGCTATCTGTCATGGCCTTCAGCAAGCCATAACAATGCTGAGGAGTGGTGGTGTGGCTATGGTTAATTGCCATTTCTGGCCAAAATTTACATCTTCTGCTTTGATTCCCTCCTCTGTTTCAACCACTGGCTGCTGAATCCTGTTATAGTCTTGTTCACTAAATTAAAGAGTTCTCTTCTACAAAATTATTTTTTTCATCTAGTCACTTAAAGACTTTTTAATCTGCTTTTTGTTAAGCTGAATGGATTTTAACTCAGCTGTTTCCAGTGATGTTTCTCACCAGGGGTTCTCAGTTTACTTTACATATTGTGATAGGCTCATGGAGAAGCACATTGATTCTTTTCCACTGGGATTTCTGATGGATTCATGTGCTCTGAAATTATCCTAACCTCAGGATTTCCTTGGTAATTTCAGATTATGCCCTAAATAGCAAAGAGAAGAGAAATCACAAGCCCTCTCACACAAGATCTGCAGACAGGCTCAGGGCAGATCCTGCTTAGCCAGGTACAGATAGTGTGGAGGTTTCTGGAAACCAACCCTACGAGCTGCTTCCTTTCAGATTTGCCTTACCAGATCTTCCTTAGAGCAAACCATGTTTTGGATTTGTCTGGATTTCATGTGGACTTGTAAACTGCCCTCATTATTTTATTTAAGGTTCTGCAGCTATCAGGAATCTGATGGAGGGATTTCACCCTGTAGCACCCTGCAGAGCTTCTGTAGAGCAACACACGCAAATAAAACACTGATCCTTTGCTAGAAGGCTGCAGTTCACCAACTATCTGCCCACAAACTAAAAAAGATGGAGTTTTGCTCTGCCAAGCTTCCAGCTTCCCTTTGTTAGCAGCTCTAAAGTCCAAGCTAAGTCAGCTGCCAATGGCCATGGAGGTTCAGCCACATTAGAGCTGTGGATGTGACTCCTACTCATGTTATAACCATCCCCTCCTGAGGAACTGCAGCCCTGACCTGGGGCTTTACATATTTTCAGCCATAAAAAGAGATGGATTAGTTCCAAGCAGGAAAAAGTCTGGGAGTCTGTTTTGATTTGCTCAATAGGAATCAAGGCAAGATGGTCGATGTTTGTCCTTCCCATCCTGCCCCACAGGTACTGAAAATGTGTTAAGGGCCTGCTGTGTCCTAAGCATCCCATACCTGCTCTACACAAGCTCCATCGCTGCCGTGGGACCCAACACCGCCTGTGAGCCCATGCTCAGGTGAGGCTCAGCAAACCTTCTCCATCTCTCTGTTTGTCCAGTTAAACAGCAGTGGAACTGCAGCCAGATGGAGGTTTGAGCTGTGGCTACCGAGGAGAAGATTTGTGCTCCCCTTCCCGTCTATTCCTCTTCTCTTTCTTGAAAACCTTTCCTTGCTGCTCTTCCCAGCCTAAGCCTGGCCAGTGATAGCCCGAGGTGAGAGTAGCCGAGTATGGCCCAGCTGCACTTCCAGGCTGTTCCTGGATGTACAGCCCTGCTCCTCTGAGCCCTAAAATCATCCTCAGATAAGGTTTCACGTGCTCAGAGTTTGGGATGTGGCCAAATAATATCCTGCTGTTGGGTCAGTGTTTGCTCTCCCTCACAGTGGCCAACCCAAAGGGCAGGTGGTGCCCTGCTGTTACCACCACGCTGCCCCTCCTCCTCCCAGCTCCACAAGGAGCTGCTGGCAAGCCTGAACCCAGCTCCTGCTATCAAATGTGGGCAAATCTCAAGTAGCACTATCCCAGAAAAAAGTAACTGGCCACGAAGTCTCAGGGGGCAGATGCACTGGTGTGAACTGCCCTGCAGTATTCAGGTGTAGTCACATCTTTCTGTTACCTGCTTCTGACCTGTAAAATGTACCTTTCTATCCCTCAGAATCCTTTTTCCTGGCAACATGCCCATGGGGGCTGTCTCCTGGGCTCCTGGATGTCACCACTTCAGGGCATTATCTCAACCCTTCTCCTCTGTTTGTGCCTCCCATGAGATTTTCCTGCAGACCCAGAAGCAGCAGCAGAGCTTTAGAAAACCCTCTGTGGCAAAGGTGGGATCCATACAAAGGCAGTGGTCAAAATAACGATTTTGAGGATTTTTTTGCTTTGATCTCCAGAAGTGACTTTGACAATCAGCTGAAACCCCTGCTCAGGGCTCAGCGTCAGGATCTCTTTTGTATTCCTGGGGCAGCAGTACCTGCACCCTCAGAGCAGGGCTGATATTTCCGAAGAGCAGGGGCTGAAGTTTTAGGTTTAATTTGAGGTCAGGTAGAGATATCTGCAGCCTGATATGTACTATCGGAAGGCTCCTTGCTGATTTCAAGCTTGGTTGTAGCCACACAAACTGCTCAGACCCTGGGAACTTGTGTGCCAGGGGAACTGGCTCCAAGTCAGGTGGTGTCTCCACAGGCAGCCAGGCTGGACACAGCTGCCTTCAGCCACTTGGCTCTAGAAATTTGAGCCCAGCTAGAAAAGACGTAACTTAAAATGACCTACAAGCCTAAATTTCACGCTCACAAGTAAGTCAAGGCATAACCCAGTTGTTTTGAGAAGTGTCTAAGCACTCAAATCTGTACAATAAATGTCTGGCTTATGAAAAAATCCACGAGAGCAACTCAATCCCCTTGGGACCACAAGCACTAGGGACTGTGTCACTGCAAAGCTCTGGAGTTTGGTCACCAGCATATCCAAATAATTCCTAAAAATTGATGTAGATGCATCCTTGTAGGCACATCCTTGTCAGTGTTTTAGTCCTGTGCCTTAAGAGAGAGATGTTAAGAGATATCTAGAAAAAATCAGCCCCAGATCTTGCCTGATCACAGACCTTTGGTTTGTAATGGTGGCACCAACAGGGGCAAGCAAAACCCACGCAGGCTGATGCTCATGGAGCTATGAACAGCCTTCCCTGCCACAAATGCAACCAAAACCACACCTGGAACCTTTCACTCATTTTGCAGAACACACTCAGATTCTCCCATTTTCCTGAGGGGAAGCCTTACAGAGGGGTCTTCATTCTCCAGTTATTTTGATTTTAAACTAAGGGAATTAGATAACAGGAGAAGTCTCAGCCCACCAGTAAATACCTGTAAAAACCAGTAAAAAACCCCACGTGTCTCAGTATGGAGCCCAGGGATGACTGGGAGCAGCAACACTGATCTGTTTTCCAGACTGAAAGCACAGGTGATGCCTTTCCCCTTCCTCCTCTTCTCATCTCCCCATCCGCACCCAATCTGTTCTGCCCTCTCCCTCACAGTCCATGATCCTGCCTGCCTTTTCCTTCTCCTCTGTCCCCCTTCTCCATCATTCCTCCTAGAATTTACTGAACTCCCTTTTACGTGCTCGGGAAGTGGCACAGACAAAGCGGGAGGAGTCTCTGGCCGGGGTGATGGGCACGGGGATAATGCTCACACCTCAGCATCCGACAATAATAGAAAATGCCTCTGTCAGTCTCAATCCCTGGGAGACAGGCACTGCTGAGATGCCTTCTGACAATGCTGCTCCAGTCTGATTAGCGTTCACTTATCTGGGATCGTTTTGAAAAGCAAGAGCATTATGCTGAGCTCTTTGTTACTACCAAGCTTCAGAGGGGTGGGGGAAGGCACACAGAGCAGAGCCCAGGAACAGCAGGCAGGTTTGTCCCTTTGTGAAGCTGCTGCTTTTTAAAAGCTTTGCAGGGGCAAAAAAAAAAAAAATTGATTTAAAAAAAAAAAAAAAGAGGGAAAGCAATTAAAACTAGAACTTCTAGATAACACCCCACTAATTGTCTTGGGCCTCTCCTGGGCTTGCAACAAACCTTGCACAATCAATCTTTTGTCTTGCTTGTTTTTTAGTTTGTCTCTTGTTCATCCCCCATAAACACAGGGAGGGGAGGAGGGTTTTGTGATAGAAGCGCAGGGTGTGTAAGGAGGCTGCATTTCTGATGCTCCTAATTTATTTCTGTTGCTGTAGCACGAGGAGAGCCTGATCTCAGCTGGGATTCTGACACACAACACGCCAGACTGCTGAGCAGGCAAGAGCCAGGCAACAGCATCAGCCACGTCTTACACAGGGAGATCTGAGCACAGAAAAGAGAAAGCAACTTGCCCAAGGTCAAACGGGGAGCCTGAGTCAGAGCTGGCTCTGCCAAGGCCCAGTGTTTGACAAAAACAACACCTCTGCTGCAGATTTGCTGTGTGAATTCCTCACAGGCCACTGAACTCTTCCAGGAGATGTGGCAGAGCCCATCTGCCACAGGAGGGTCAGGGTTCCTCACTGCCCTGTGTGGGGTACCCCATGCCAGGCAGATCCTGGTTTGCTGGGGTGGATTTCTCTCAGACAGCAAAATATAGAGCAAGTTAATTTAAAAATGGGAAGAAAATCTCCAGCAGCACATGGAGGGGGAGAGAGCTGGTCTGTGCTACTCAGGGGAGCACAGAAGCAAGTGGATTCTCCTTCCCAATGCTGCAAGCCAGGTTTTTTCACTCCAGAGCCCACTGGAGATTCTGACTCAAATCCCATGATGGCCCCAGGCTCATCTAAAACCCCTGGGATGAAGTGCTGACACCTTATGGGGAATAGAGCTTCTTTCTGCTTTCTCCTTGGAATTATTCCATGCCCTGTGAGACCAGTTCCATGTTAGATCCCACAGGCTTTCCCCTTGGCAGCTGTAAGGTGGGAGCCTGAGGAGCAGGTTGTCTTCCACAGCCCAGGGCCCCCTACTTGTCTTTGGCTCTGGGCCCTCTGCTTCTCCTTCCCCTCAAGGGTAATTTTTGAGGGGAGATGAAGGAGCAATCCCAGCACAACCCTGCTGATTGCAAGGCTTCCAGGAGATCTCCAGCAGCTCCACCACATCCTCAGCAAATGCCTCCCAACTTTAATCAACTCTGTGAGAAAATTAAGTAGCAGTTTCTCCTTTTAGTTTATGGCTCACTAGAGGCTTTTCTCTGCCTGTAATGAAAAAAATGAGGTAGGTTTTCTCTCATTTTCCTCCCCTCCATCTTCTTGTGCCCTTTCTACCTTGCTCAGCTTCTGTACGTTGCTTAAAAAAACCTGTAACTCCACTGCCTTCTAATTTGCCTGATGGAATGTTATTTCAATTATGCTATTAGACAAAACTAAATCCAGCTCTGAGAAGCCACTGCCCTCGTGCAAACCTGCCTGTGAACACCCTGCACCACCTGGTATTCCTTGAGGCCTCATTCCTCACTGAGGTATTCCTTGAGGCCTTGTTCCTCCCAAAGTGCAGCGAGGAGCTCAGCTTCCCACAGCTCCCAGGCAGCAGAAGTCCGTGGGGAGCAGGGAATGCAGAGCAAACCAGGCTGGGACAGATGTCCCCGAGCCCTGTGCTCTGCTCCACGGTCACTCTCTGTCTCCCACAATCTGTTCCAGAGGAAATGAGGACACCGAGTACAGCGGGGAAGTGGAGCTGCCCTACGGGAAGACAAAAGCCATGGCGGAAAAAATTGTGCTTGAAGCCAACGGAAAAAAGGTGCAAAATGCGGTGGGAGCACCCCTGGAATTCGGGCACAGGATGGGGGAAAGTAGGGAGATGGCTGGAAAGACCTCACAGCTCCTAAGTGTGTATCCAACCTCTGCCTGCATTTGATGCATAAACCACATTGTCCTAGGCCTCCCAAAGCCTGATATTCCCACATCAGCTGGAAGCTGCCAGACTGTCCCAGGATCAAAGGGTGCTTCCCTTTGAGCCTGTGCTTCAGCTCCAGCAGGAGTGTGACTCTGGAAAGGGCTGTGCTAAATCAGGGCCGGAGGAACTGGGTTCACCTGGCTCATACTGAATAAAAGAATAATTTCCAGGCATGTTTGAGTCACTTAAGAATTAAAAATATTGGTGTACCCAGAGCCAGCCCCCTACCCAAGGCAGCTTGTTTTAGACCTGTTTAAAGCCAGCTTGTTTGTTTTAAACCCAAGTTCAGTGTTTCAGACTGGTAGTGCAGTCAGCAGATACAAGAGTTCTTCCAGACGGAAGAAGAAGGAGAATGTAAAAATGAGACTTGTGCTCTAAATCACTGCCTGGAGCATCTCTCTCCCAGTCTCAGTTTGAGGCCAGCCAGTTTGGCTGGCTTCCTCTGGTACCTAGTTTTGATTGTTGCAAATCCTCTTTTATGCATCACAACTGCAGAAGAATTCATGCCACCAGCACTCTCCACCCAGCACCTCTCAGGGAGCACCATGTGGGTGCAGGTGTGCTGTGAAAAAAAAAATAAAATCAAACTGGGCACCTCCTTGTGGCTTTAGGGACTCAAACCAAGCCCCAAGCATCCACAGCACCTCTGCAAGTGTTGACTCCTCTAGGCCAGTATTCCCAGGGTTTAGGTTTGTCTGGGAAACCCAGTGTCACCGTGGAAGTTTCCATCTCTGGATCCATCCCTCACTGATGTCCCTCCCTGACTTTACAGCTGAGCAACGGTGGCAAACTCAGGACCTGCGTCATCCGTCCCAGCAGCGTGTACGGGGAGAAGGCCGCGTTCCTCCAGGAGCTGTATGTGCTTGCCAAAGCCAGGAACGGTGTTCTGCACTACCTGGAGCCTGAAAACACCGAGCGTAATCACACCTACGTGGGTGAGTGAAGGCTGAGCTCTTTGCATGGGGTGCTACCAGCTTTAGTCACAGGGGATTTTACACGTCAGCTTAGCCATAATCTCCCCAGACAGAGAGATGAGTGTGGTGAATGAGCACAAATGGGTTTGTAACCACGAAACTAAGACTGCCTAAAGAATTTTTAAAGCAGTTTCTTATTACTACTGTTTTCCTGGGAAGGGTTTTTTTTTTTCCCTTTGAGAAGAGTTTCAGGGATATATGGGGGGCAGAGAGAAATTCAGGCTGTGTTTTTAAAATATTTTTGCTATGAAAAGACACTTCTTCATTAGAAAAAAATTAAACTATCACTTCTTGTCAAATTCTTTGCAGAAAAGGCTGTACTACACAACCAGTTTTAGCAAGCACAAGAAATTACTCACAAAACCTCTAGGAAGAGTTTGTTTTGGTGCCTTTCAGAGGGGTGGAATTCACCATTAGATCATGCTGGCATTCCTGTGCAGCACACTTGCATGTCTTTTTCCAAAGTGCAGATAACAGTATTTTGGAAATGCTGTCAGAGAAGAATCAGGCCTAGATAAATCAAGTGACTCCTTCAAAAGCTCACGGCAGAGCCAGGGATAAAACCCTGGAGCACTACCTCCCATTCATCCTGCTCTCACTACAAAACACTGCCCTTTCGCTTCTCATGACCAGGATCACAAGGCACATTAATTGTCCAGCTCAAAGGGGAGACCAAAGGTTTAAAGGATCTTGGAGGCCTGGATTAACTACTCAGTCTCTCTGCAGCACAGCTGAGCACACGATGAGTGCCTCCCTGCTCCCCAGCACTGAAGCTGGCAGACCCAATGCACTCATTCCACAGTAAACAGGGAAATTGAGCTCCTCCTGAACACCTGTTTCTCCCCCTCTCTTATTTCTCCAGGGAATGTGGCATGGATGCATGTCCTTGCAGCAAGGAACTTGCAGCTGAAGCCAGACTTGCTGGCAGGACAGGTGTATTACTGCTATGACGACACTCCAAGCAGGAAGGGTTTCCTTGTCAGGCACCAGCTGCTGTCTAGTGCCGACCCCTCGGTGAGACTGGGCTCACACATCCCCTACTGGAAGATGTGGTTGATGATAAAACTGCGCAGGATCGTCAGGGTCATCCTGTCCCCTTTCTGGGGGCCACGGCCTTTCCTCGACGTGCCCTTGCTGAACACCATAGTCACCAGCTTCTCCTTCGAGACAGACAAGGCCTCCAGGCATTTCGGGTACAAACCCCTCTTCACGTGGCAGGAGAGCAGGCTCAGGACTGCACAGTGGCTGAAAGCAGCTGCAGGGAGCCTGGGGCCGCCCCAGCTGCACGAAAAGAAGAACTAAGGAGCACTTTTGGGGTAAGGAGGTTGCTTATCACACCAGCAGGTTTCATCCGAGCTTCACAACCTGCACGGATCTTTGGCAGGAGCTTTGCAAACACGGAAATTCTGCTACAGAAACAGAGAAGGAGAAAATCTCACAGGCTGCAAGTCCTTCCCTTGCCATGCCAAAATCTCAGCTATTTTGTGTCCCATAGGCATTTGAAACCTTCCCTGCATGCACACGGGGCTTGCTGGCCTCCCTCGTTCCCATGGTGCCACCACTGCTTGGATGACTTGTGGGAACAAGATAGAACAAGCTCAGGTGGGAGATGGTGCCCAGCAAATGCCTTTTTGGTAAAATCAGTGAACCAGTTTTGTCCCACAGCCTGGGGAGCCACGGTCCTGGACATTTGGTGGGGTGGCTGTACCTGGCTCAGACATTGCAGGGCTCTCCAGTGATAGTTTTGGGGAGGACAAGTAAAACCCAACAGGTTCTTGCTCTGATTTAGCAGAGAATAAATAAATAAATAAAAATAAAAAGAAAAATAATTTAATAAAAAGAAAAAAAAATCACTCCCTTTTCCAAAACTGCCTTTTGCAAGATGCTTCCTGTTATTCTTAACATGTGGAATATTGAATATCTATTTTGAAATATTATCCCTCTAAAAGGAAGACCTCCTGTCTCTTGTCCTAACAATGCAGAGGCTGACTCAACTTTTAATTGCATGGATGGAGAACTGATGTCTACAAGCTTAAAGGTGGGATTCACGTAGTTTGTAACTCCAAAACTCTTACCTCAGAGCACTCCAGCAGCAAAGCAAAGCAGATTAAAGCCCATATTCAGCTGCTGTGCTGGCAGAAAGCAGCTTCAAGTGAAGGCCTTAGGGGCTGCATTTATGCTAAATAGTGTTTGAACTCCAGGAGGAAGAGGTCATTTCAACTCATTCCATGGCACTGGAGCTGCACAGCCCGTCTGGGAGCAGCATTTCACAGACGATATTTTCCTCACACAGATGGGGCAGGCACTTCCAGGAGATTCACAGCTAAACTGTGGTTTCTATCAGTTTATCAGCTTCTCTATTTTTAAGACTTGCAGAGAAGCTGGTAAATCTACATTATGCACAACTGAGATTTCAGTTTTCACTTGAGCTTGGAGCAATGTGATATTTTTACAATACTGGCTCAAATCTAAAATTAACTCTGCTGATATCACACTTCTGTGAATCTGTACCCATGTCTCGAGTGTTCCTGGAGTAAAAGTGTGCACATGCACAAATAGAAGCTTATTTTAATGACAAGTGCCCTGATACTCCTGGAAAAAGCAAGTTTCAGCATGGCATCCTTGACAGAAATGATCAAAATTTGCTTCCTGTTAGTCCTGGTAATTACCCAGGAAGAAAAGTGAAGCAATACTGTGAGAGCTGCCAAGTTAAATTTGCCAAAATTCGCACTCACAAGAGAATTCTTTTTCAAAATGAGCTTACAAATCAGTAATCAGTTGCTCTGGTAATTCATTACTAAGCTGATATAACGAATAAATTTGGCCCAAACTGTTGCAATCTGCTCATAGAGAATTTGGAAAGGTAAAGTGTGTAAGTTACCAGTTCCCTACTATTTTTCCCCTTCCATCTGTGCTGGGGAGGGTTTAAGAACGGGGATAATAAGATTTCTGATCTTTCTATATTCACTAGAAGTCTCTTTGCAGTTTTTTTTGCCATTATCCAAATGGTAGCTGACAACTCTACGAACGTGACAAACAAACACACCCTCAGTTCCTCCTGCACATCCCAGAGCATCTCCGCAGCGCATTAGTGTTGGCCTCAACAGGTTTTGAGGCCTCTGAAATTATGGATTTATCTTGCCAAAAAAGGGCCACTGGGTGGAGCTGCGAGGCTGGGAACGGGTCCCTTCTCGTGGAGCCTCGCTGGGACCGAGCTGCGTTCTGCAAGGACTGAAATCCCTGCCCGGGCAGCGAGGCTGAAGGGTCTGTCCTCAGTCTGTGGCACTGGGAATTCTGGCCTTCCCTCCTCTGGCTGGAAGCTTGTCTGCGTGGAGCCCTGGAATCGAAGAGACTGAGGAAATTATTTTTTTTCCACTCAGAGCTCATTAGAAAAGAATAAAAGTTTGCTTTTTATTTTTAAAAATAGAATGAAATTTGGCGCTCTGACCTCTGAGAACCCTTGCACAAGTCCAGCAGGCTGATCCCTTCAGCCCCAGTCCCTCGGTAATTCCTCTGTGGGATTCGGAGCTGCTGCAGATATCAGATGGGAGAGTTGTCAAGCCCCAGCACCATCCCAGAGATTAATGCCTTACAAGCTTGCCTGCTTTCATAAACCTTGCTGGGAACCTCATCATGCTTTTGTTCCTGTCCTGCTCATCATCACCTATGATTCTGATGCTTATCAGGGTGCAGATGACATGCAGGATAAGCAGCAGGGATTTTCAAACGTGGTTAAGTGCAGGATTTTTCAAAAGTATCTGAATTAGCTGGCTGCTCAGCTTTTTTAATACCTACTCACCTCCCAGGCTTTGACAAAAGCAACCAGAGGATTCCCTTTCCCTGGTCATGGTAGAAATAGGGGGGAAAGTTAGAGAGCAAAGCTTCTGTGCTATTTTCCAAAAAGATGAGTAAGCTTCCTTTGGCTGCCCTGCCTTTTGGCTCCTCTAAGCTAATGCTGCTGCAGACTTCCTGTTAGATCCTTGATTTTTATCAGATTATAACTTGTTTTCCCCTGGCAATGCTTTAATTCTTTCTACTGCATTGGGTTGTCATTGGCTTTTCTTTTCAGGGTCTCAGCCCTATTATGTAACAGCAGCAGCAAAAAAAGAGAAAAGAAAAAATATTTCAGATCTGTTTCTACTTCTGGAGAGGAGCCTTTGTGCACAATTACTCATCCAAGAGATTCAGCAGGTATAACTGCTTCCCCCAGGGGCTCCATTATATAATTGGATTTCAGCCATACAAATTAAATCCTATCTTACCCCTTAGTTAAGCCAGGCAGTAAGTATTTAATGCTAATATCCCTGACAACTATTGCAGGGAGAGGCAGAGGAGACAGATGCAGGCAATCTCTGCTGCAGGAGCAGGGAGGATGAGCACGGAGTGACACCTGCTTGTCTTTTCAACATGGCTAAACTTCCCCAGGATGGGCCGTGGCTCAGCTGGAGTTGTTGTGTGAGCTGGAAGAGGGTTCTCCCTTGGTTTTCCATGCTCCAGGAGTTGTTCCCATGTGCACACTGAGCGCTCACCCCCCAACACCCACACTTCAAAGAGCCACATGCCTGACCCTGTTTGAGTCTCTCTGGAAGTCTCTGTTCTTGTGCAACGTCTGAAGGAAGCAAATTTAGCAATATTAAAACTCAAGCCAAACAGAGAACCAAGCAAAGAATCCCCAAATTAAAAAGAAAATCTCCACTGAGTTACTCATTCATCTGCATTTTCTGCCGCGTTCGGTCTTCTCCCGGCGTGCTCCTGTGAGACACAGCCCTCTGGGCAGAGCCCATCTCTTTTGGTGTCTGGTACATCAGTCACAGAGCCAGTGCATGGTAATGAAGCAAAATAGATTCATGGTAGGAGTTAAACCAGTCAGTCTGGTCCTGTAATTGGAACATAATCTCATATTGACAGTGTTTAACTCAGGATGCGCAGGGAGCAGCCGGCTCCACGCCAGGCCCCCATCGGCCTGCAAGGACTGGAAGGAAATTTTCCAAGCCCAGCTCCCGAACCTCATCTGAGATGTCAGAAGCTTTGCTTCCCCAAAAGGGCCTTGAGCCCCTCACTAATCCTGGGTAAAGCCCTGCACATTCCTCTGCCCCAGGGCCCGCAGACAGCCTGGCTGGCAGGAGCTGCCTTGGGAACACTGGGACAGAGTGGCAACAGCACCCAAAGGGCAAAAGGTCCAGAGTCTGCCGGGCCAAACAGCCCCAACCCTCCCCATACCCCTGTGAGCCCCTCCTTGCCCGGCAGGGACCTGCCTGTGACATGAGGCACAAGCCCCTGTGTGCTCTCAGCGCCACGGACACCCACCAGTGTCACCTTCCTGCTGCTTTTTCACCTCTGAGAGCTTCAGTGGCTCAATTAACCCCACAGAGCACACTGGCAACGGTGACCAATTCCTTTCTCTGAAATTCTCCAAAACGCTGAGCTGAAGCAGGTGAGAGGAGAAGAAGCACATTTATTCCCAGACTCATGCTATGGTAGAGTGAAACAGTCCAAGTGCAGACACACACTCAGCTTTCCAAGGGTGTGGGAGAAGAATACCAAGCTTCTTAAAGCTGCTACAGGAAGTTTAAATTGATTTTTCTCCATTTCAGCAATTAATTCCCATTAATCAACTTACTGTACAATGCTGCACAATAATTCACAAGTTTTATGTATTATATGAATAAAACTGCACATATATTTTTATGTGATTTTCATTTAATTGAATTCCAAGGAGATTTATCTGCCCGGTTATTAATAAATCTTAATATGGCCTATAACACTCAATTGATATTTAATTAACCTGCAATAACTGCCTTGTAAAATGTAAATTAAATGCTTTATTTTTTCCAGGCATATAATGCTAAATCAAATCCTTCATTCTACCAGCAAAGCAAAAAGAAGTGAGGAAAAAACAACATTTCAGGCAACCAAACCTTACACCTGAAAATATTTGATATTTAAAGAGGTTCAAACTGGAAATGAGATCCATGCTTTGTAATCAGTTCTTCTCTTGAGGAAGTACTTTTCTACTCTCTCCACTTTTAAAGATCACAGAATTTGGGTGGATTTAGATGAAGCAACAAAATCTCAGGAGGATTGAAGAGAAGCGAGAGGTGCCCATTACTAATAATAAGGTTGCAAATTCCCATAGGTATTGTGGTATTTGGCATTTTTCTGGAAGTCTTGGCTCCTAGAGTCACATTATTAAATGAGAATGTCAATTTTCATTTAAAAACAAAAAAAAGAAAAGGAAAAGGAAAGATGTTAAAGCCCTTTGATAGAGGAAGTTGGCAAACCTGAATGTCAAAGGCATGAGAACTAAGAGACAAAAATACATAAAATTTGATCCTTATCTTTAAAAGTATCAGAACTTTTTGAGACTGAGATGTTTGAAAACTGGGAGGTGGCAACAAATGATCAAAACAGCCTTTACAAGAAAAGATGAGAACAATCCAAATTATATTTTAAGATCAAACTCCTTTCCTCCCCCTCCCCTAGCAATTTACATAGATCTACATTAAATACTGCAAACTGCAAAAACAACTGGTTCTCATTTCCAAACCAGGAGAGCTGGCTGCCTTTGCAGGTGATTTGACAACTTCAGGAGAGCATGACTGTCCACAATTGATAAGTCTATAAAGTTTTACTGCCGCATCTAAACTTAGTATATCTTTCTTTTTTGATGCATGGAGGGGCCAGGCTGTCTCTCAATATTTTATTAAACAGGGTATTTCCACCAAAGGACAGTAACCCTCGCTGTCTGTAATCTGTCTGCATTAGATCACTTTAAAAGGTATTAAATGGAAATCAAAAGTTAAATGTACCACGGATTTTCAGGGCGTCACAGCATGGAAGAATAAAAATGAAGAGAATGGATTCTGACTTGCAGTGAATGAACAGAAATAAATCCAGAGCTGCTGGGACTGGAAGCCTGTCCCCATTCACTGTTCATCCCCTCCTGTCACTCATCCTCCTCCTCCTCCTGCACCACCCCAGCCCAGGGCAGGAATTCCATGGGGAGCTGCCGAGGCTGAGGGAGCTCTGAGGTGATCCCAGTTCCCGTGGCAGCAGCAGGGGATGTGATCCTGCATCCCACCGTCCCCCAGGGGCTGCCAGGACCCGCCCTGCTCACAAGGCACCGCTGCCCAGCCCCGGCTTTGCCACCCTCACGCTTTGCTGCCACGCCACAGCAGCACCCGGAGCAGGCAGTCAGTGCTGCAAGTGGCCTCATGTCACAGGAACTGACTGGAATTTTGCAAACTTGGGTTTAATCCCCAGCTCCAGCACGGACTCACTGGATTTTTGTGCTGGTTTTTTACATTTACAGCTGATTTCTTCCTCTCGCCCTCTCTCTGCCTTTTATGATTTTGGCAATTGATCAGGAACAGCCTTTCTCCTTCTTTTACCCTTCATCTTTCTAAAGGAGGAGAATGCATCCCACAAGTGTGGTGTGTGGGATCTGCTGTCAGCTTGTGGAGTGCAGCCCCTTCCCAGGACACTTGTGTTTTACTCCACTGGATAGACATGGACATGGCAGGGGTTTTTCTCCCCCTTGAAGTGGGTTTCTAACCGAGCTGGATCCAGCACTCGTTAAGGCCTGACCATGACTGGCAGTTCACATTTTCCCGGGTAGCACTTTTGATCAGGCAGAGTCACCTGGGAGCTGCACCCGGAGCAGCCACAGGAGTCCCATCCACTCACAGGCTGCTCCTGACGAGGCTGCTGGGAATTAAATCACAGCGTGAGGAGCAAATGGAATGGGGCACAACACCTTTAGGACTCGGGACCTGCGAACCTGCTCACAGAGGTTTTACCACAGAGTTTTCCTGAGCCTAGTGCAGCACTGCTGGGCCCCCTGTGAACACCCTGGGTTTTGGGGATGTAGGAGCAGACTCTCCATCACCCGAATGAGTTCTCTGCACTGCCCTCTAGATAACAACCCACATGGCTGCCCCATAGTCACACCTATGCCTAGTCCTAGTCCTAAACCCCTTTCTGACCACACTACCCTCATCTTAAATCCCAGCTCCAACCTCTTTCCCTTTGAGAAGCACAGCAGGCTAAGTATTCCTGACATCTCCGTGATGCTCAGTGTCACCTTTTGTACAGGACTCTCACAGCAAGAGCCTCACTGGGGACAGAGGGAATGCCCCTCACAACAAACCTGATACACAGCTGGTGACCAAGAAGCAAAGCATCCACCGTCCTGCTGCTGCTGATCCCACTGGGAGCAATCCCAGTTACTTACACAGAGATAGGAGCTGACTGTGGGGGATCCCTAACAGGAGACAGCACTTGTGAGTTCTGCCTTTCTCAAAATTCACATCTGGAAAGGAGCAACTGAGCAAGAACCAACCCCACGAGACACATCTAAACCAGCCCACCTTAGCATTGGGCACATGCCCTTAACTCACACAGCCAGCTGATTCCTGGTTCCACACAAACCTCTCACACTCTGGGCGGTGCTGCTGCATCCTGTCCCTAAACCCATACCCACGCCCTGCCCTAGGACAGGAACGGGGGGCTTGACACCAAAGAGAAGAACGAGGTGCCTGATTTCTCTTCCATTTCAAAGGGATTTAGAAGCTCTGCTCCCTCTCAGAAACCTGCCCAGCCTCTCTGAGAGGCTGTGCACAGGCTTGACATGACACCAGATAATGTTTGTGGGCTCTGGCATAACTGGGGATTACTGCTTTGAAAAGGAGGACTTGCTGAAGTGGCTGTGGTTTAAGGAAGGATTTGAAAGGGGAGAGAAGTTCAGAGGGAAGCTGTTGTAGACACTAAGTCACGTAAGAGAAGGCTTAAAAACCGAGAGCAGGAGGAAATGAAGGGATCTGAAAAGGAAGGGATTTGGGATAAATGAGTGGAGGAGGAGGAGAAATGTCAGCTAGCAGTGAGATTACATGGGGCAACGTGTGAGCCCCTTCAGCCCTTCTTCTTGGGGTGACTGGAATGATGGGAAAGGAGAGATGCACCAGTGAGCTCTGGGCTGGCTGCAGGAGGAAAACGGGCAACCCCACACTCCTGGTGGGAACGGAGGGAATTTGGTGAAATGACAGCACAGCTTGCTCAGATCCCAGAGTAACTGAGGGTGGGAACTTCTTGCAGGCAGCTCCAGCTGAAACAGGGACCAAAGTATGGCCAGTGGGTTTCCAAGCACCACGGCACAGGTCAGGAGAGGTGTGGGGAGGAGCAGGAAGCTGAGGGATGCTGGTGGAGGGTAATGCTGTAATGTTCACTCACCAGGCTGAATTAAACAGGGCTGGCTCTGTTCATGGATTTTCCTGCACTAGTTTGCACTGGTTATCACAGATAAGCCCCATTAATGCAACTCACTTATGATGTTGGGAAACCTCAATAATGGAAATTAATTGCTCTGCATGGACAGATGAATGGAAGTTACACAACCCCTGCCCTATTTCCAAGAAGCACAGCAATGCTGAGTAGGTGCAGCCAAATTTAATAGCTGTTATCAAAACCAAGGAAAGGACTTCCATTCAAGAGGTAACCAGGAGAAAAGCAAGGCCTTGGGAGTGTTGCACAACCACAGCAGCTCTGGACTGACACCAACAGCAGTAACTCCAGTGCTGGAACAAGGCACCAGCTTTAGTGCTTTGACGTGCGGCCAAGGGCCTTACAAAACACCTCAAACAGTTAATGCAAATCCACGTTACCAGGCCTATTAATGGCCTGTCATTGCCTGTCTGCAGATCACTATTTTGTGCCAGTAAGCTCTAGATTTCCTTAACCAGTTATCCTTAGCTGACATTCCTAGCACTGGTGGGATTCCGTAGGGTCCTAAAATCTGACGGGCCACCCTCTTCTCCACCCATGGAATCACCATTCCCCCATTCCTGGCCTGAGTTTCCTTCTCCATTTAATGGGGACAACATCTTGGACCTTCACTGTAGCCATGGGACATTCGTGTCCAACTGTTTTCGGAGCTGAATAACTCAGTCAGACATTATTTTGAATTTCTCATTGTCTCAATTTAGGTTTCAAACCAATTCTTACAATCTTTCACACACATGGCAAAATGATCAAAAGCCATTTGCAGCTGGTTTTAAATGTACACCAGACTTTACTGAAACCTGGTGTTTCTGCCCCATTTGCAGAGGACTTGGCAGGGAGGACAGGATAAAAACTGCATTTCCCCTGTCTCTGCTCCCTTGTCTGCTAATGTGAAACCTAAAATACTCCCCTCCATTTTGGATCAATGTCACATAACCTCATTTCCTCAGCTTAAGAAAAAGCCTTAGATTTTATATGTTGCACTAAAATATGTCAGCACTGCTCGGTTAATAAACAGTGCTAAATCAAAACCAGGCCCCAGTTCGTAGATCATGTGAGCTATGTCAAACACGGGGAGTGATACCACAGCAGAGATGTAATGGACAGGTTCCTTAGCCCGGGTTTATGGCTGTGAAAGAGAAAAACCTGGTGTTCAGTCACTTCTCATTCACCAGAGGCTGTCACACAATCTCTCACAGCTTTTTGGGTTATGTTTATTTTTCCTGGGGTTCCCAAGGGCTCTACCTTCTGATCCCCCTGCAAAACCTCCTCTGTGACTACCCAAAGGACTAAACCCTGACTTACAGCCAGAACTTGAAGCTTTTACTGCAGGTTAGAGCAGATCCTTACCTGATAAATCAGAATATCCCCCGTCCATTTCCACCCACAAAGGAAACAATTTTCACAATTCAGAGGAACAAGGGGTTGCTTTTCTTCTCCATGTTGACTTTTCCTGTGTGGTGACTGTTAAAGCCAAGAAACTTCTCTCCCTCTCACCTGTCAGCAGGACATCCCAGCAGCTTTCAGGGCTGGGATTCAGCACCTATGGCCACCCTGGCCTGGCAGCACCACTCCCTGCCACAGCCAGGCCACACTGCAGCTCCTGTGGGCTCGTGGTGAAATTAAAGGAACCAATCCCATCAGACCGTCCTTGTTAGTGCCACCTCCTAACCAGCACCCCAAATTTGGGGGGAAACAATGAGGAACACATCTTAGAGGCTGTCACACGTGGTCATTCATTATTCCCATGTTTCTGGAGACCACCTTGAGCAGGCCCACAGAGACCCCATTTACTGCCCCTCACACCTGAAACATGAGCAGTTACTGTGTACCTTTGGAGATTAATAGTGAAAACGTTCCTCTCTCACTCACTGCTGGGAAGAAAATGTTTTTGGAAAGCTGTTCCTGTCATTTGATATTGTCCAGTTTTTCCACTGAGAAAAGCCAAATGTGAAACCTACGGGCTGGTTCAGTTTTTCCCTTGGCAATACACAGCTAAAGGCTGCTCAGTGTATCCATACACCTCCTCCTGCTGCTCCTGAAAACTGCCATGGATGAACACAGGGCTGCCAGCATGCAGCCAGAGCCAGGCACAGTCCAGGGCCACCTGAGTGTCATTCCTAGGGGGATACCTAAGGGAGAAATCTCACACAAGTGTTGATCCAGCTATAAATACTTGCAGCATTGCAGCAGGAAACATCCCAGCTCTGGGAGAGAGGAAGGACTGCAACAGTGCAAGAACTCATCCCTGCCACTCTTA
This sequence comes from Dryoscopus gambensis, assembly GCA_013389985.1. Classification (NCBI taxonomy): domain Eukaryota; kingdom Metazoa; phylum Chordata; class Aves; order Passeriformes; family Malaconotidae; genus Dryoscopus; species Dryoscopus gambensis. Next base: position 292,021 of record WEIT01003775.1, read on the forward strand.
ACTGAAAAACAGCCACCTAAAAGTTAGTTTGAGTTCAAACTTTCTGCTGTGGTGAAGGGAGAGGGAAACTGGCATCTCTGGAGGGCCATTCATCCCTTCCCAAGATACCTGTCTGAGACAGGGAGGGTGGATTGATGCTGGAGGTGCCAGTGTCTTTCGACAGGGACTATAAAAGGAGCCTTGATGATTATCTCGGACTTTTAGGCGGAGTCAGTTAAGGTGAATCTTTGTTGGACTGAAATCAGCGGTGGTTTCGCCTTTGCCTTCAGTGGGGCCGGGTTTTCACCACGGTGATCTGAACAGATTAGAAAAGAAAAACAGAACAGGGAAACACATCTATAAGGAAATGAAATATTTATTTCCCCCGATTCACAGAGAGCAATTAAGATATAAAGAGATTAGGGGAACTCTTCACAGTCACTGAGTGGGCTTACATTGAACAAGAAAGGAGGCTTTGGAGCCTGCAAGCACAACTTGAGCTCCCAGCCACCCTGCCTTCCTCCCAGGAAAAGCATCATGCAAATGTGAGGAGGAAGGAATTGCGGCAGACATGCCATCTGGGAGGATGATGGACAACAAGCTGACTAGGAATAAATAGCAAAATATAATAAATTCCAAACCATGCCAACAGCAACTGTTGTGCTATGAATTAACAGTGCTATTAAATGTTTACGCACACACTTCTGTCAGCACCTGTCAGCATTTATGCAATACATACGTTGGCAAATCTGTATTACGTTATTTCTTGCAACTGATCTGCATTAATACTGCCCGTGCACATGTTCAAGCAAATTGCTACACTTCTTTTTGACCTATCCATGTGCAAAAGGTGCAGCAGTTCACAGGATTTTATGCCTATGCAGCAAATCCGAGGTTTATGTGCCAGGCAGCAGAGCAAGGCTGGGGGATAGAGGGCAGCAAAGGAAAGAGAAAGAGGAGCAGGGAGGAAGAAGGGACCTGGAAAGGCCCGGGCCAGGGCTGGAGGATGCCTGAGGAGATGGTGGTGGGTTTAGGGCAAAGCTGGGTTCACCCCAAACCAGGCCAGAGAAGGGGAATCACACGATAAAACTCCTTGAGCAGGAAGAAAAGGACAGAGGTGGGGGGAAACCCCAAAATGCAGCCCCAAGCTGCAGCCCCAGCAGAAAACACACCTGGCCAGGGCTCCTGCTAAACTCGTGCTGCAGGGATCAGTTATGCCATAGCCAGTAGGATGGACTGCTCCTACTGTGGAGTAGTAGGAGATGCACTAAAATATTCTGTGGAGTGCTCTTCATTTAACTTTCCCTCTCTGATTCCTTCTTTTTGCTCTCCCCTCCCTTCCCCCAGCCCAGGGCGCAGTAGCTGGGGTGGAGGAGAGAAAAATGTGTAATTAAGGGAGTTGCCACTTGCTAAAGCTGGAGCAAAAGAGAGGGTTTGTGGTGACAGGGCTAAATCTGGGACCCACCAGTGGCTGCTAATGATGAGAGCTGTGGTTGCTGTGCCACCCAGGCAGGAGCAGAGGCAGGAAAAGCTGGTGGTTGCAAAAGGGGATTTTGTGCCCCACCTCTGCTCCGTGGGAGAGGATTTTGGTGGCTCAGGGACACGGGATGCTCACAGGGATTTGGGACAGCCCAGCAGACACAGGCAGGGCAGTGGGAATGGAAACAAGGTCACAAGTGATGCTTGATCTGGCCATCCCAGCTCCCCGGCCAGGTTTAACCTGAGCACGGGGCTTAGGCCAGGGAACACTGGCTCTGGTTCTGGAACTGGTGCTGCAGAGGAGGACAAACATGCAGTGCCTTCTAGGGCTGCTGCAGGACCTGGGAACTGCTCCTGTTCTCCCTCTCCTATTTGTGCATAGACACCATGAACTTTTGTCTTTTTACCCTCGATTTATTTGAAGTACTAAAAGCAGCAGCCAAAACAGATATTTAAACAAGCAAACTTTTCGAGTTGCTCCTCCTGGTCTCATGAGGAGAAATTTTTGTTGATACTGAAGCCACAGCAGAATCCCAGCCCTGCTGTGATCTGTGGCGGGATGAAGGACAGGCAGAGTTGGCTGATACCAGCGGTGTGCCACACAACACCCCAGCAAGATCAGCTCGAACTCTTGGTTTGCAAAGGCCACTTGTGCTCAGCACAACCCACTGAGATCTAAAATGTGTGTGGCCATTTTTCTGTGTGAATTAAACAGGATTCAAAGAGAGCATGGAGTGAAGAGACATACCCTGGCCATATTTACCCTCAGTCAACCACATTAACTCATCACCTGTATTCCTGTGTCTTTAAACACATGATTTGGACTCAAATTAAAGAAGGGCTTTTATACTTTACCTTGGAATTAACATGACAAGCGATTAGCAGATCATCAAGAATAAGACTTCTCTTAATAGTGCTAATAAAAAGGGAGATATTTTTAATGCAGTTCCTGGGATTAATAATTGCCATTCTGATAGAGTCAGAACTTCCAGCATGAGCCATTCCCTCCATGGCCACAGGTGCAGATGGATGAAGCAGCTCAGAGGAGCTGAAGTTGATCACATTTTCCATGTAAAAGGGCACAGTAATTAAAACTGATGAGGGTGCTGGAGCCAAAACACTGCATTTTGGTGGGGAAAAAAACCCCAGATTTGTAATCAACAGGGGCAGCCACAGGAGAACCTTTAAAATCCTAATTTAAAAGCACTTAGCAGTAGCATGCTATGCTCCTCCAGGTACTGAGTACGAGGACATTAAAGGAGAGGGAGGAAGTGTCCCTGGAAAGTGCTGCTATACAGGGGACCCTTCAGTGGAATTCACTGGAATTTTCAGTGCTCACACACCTGAAACTCATGGGGTTTTTTCTTCTGTTTAAGGAAGGCACAGAATATTTTAGTGCATCTCCAAGATTGAGTGGAGAAGTGAAGAGGTTGCTGTTTAAGATTCAGTTTTGAGGACTGAAGTCAGCCCAAAGGGATAACAGCTCTCCATCCCCATCCTGGAGTTGGAATATCCTTTCAAAGCAGAAACATTAAGTTTAATCATATAAGTGTGTATTTGTGTCTTTAAATAGCATTTGCTTTGCTGAAAAAGACAGAGAGATCTTGTCTTGAGGATTAGTAAATTGATGGCACCTAAAAGCTGAATTTCCAAACGAGTTCAGCCCCCCAGTCTGCAGAGCAGCTTTGTAGCACAGAGTGGTTTCTGTTTGTCTAAATGAGTGTTAAGATCCTTGGAAGTCTTTACTCCTGGTTGTGGGTTCTGCATACTTTAAAACACGCCCCTGGTCTCTTCTAACACGCTGAACCCCGAGGAGAAATACCAGCAGGGTTAGAAACCACCACCAGATATATTTTGAGCTTGATTGCCTGTATTATCTTAACACCCTGTTGCTCCAAACCCTCTGAAAACGACATATCTCATCTTTCTATTGTTATTACACCCAAAGGATATGTCTGCACCGCAGTGCTGAGCTGCCCATGCCAGCTCCCAGAGCTCTCTGGAGCTGGAAGCGGGCTCGCTCCGGCAGCACCCGGCACATTTCCTCGGCAGGAGAATTTGGGCTGCTCCTGCTCTGCTGAAGGTGGCTGTGAAAAAGCAACGGGAGCTTGGCTTGACTCTCCTGGCAACACACAAATGCAGCAGGGCAACCACTCCTGATTAGCTCGCTCCCACACCATCTGTTTTCCAAGACTACATGGACTTCCTGGCACAGAGATTCCTGTTTGAGGATAGGAGCTTGTGTACAACAGTTTACCATAACCAGCAAAGCCGAGCTGACACTCCCTCCCTCAGAGACAGCAACAGTTTTGCTTGGGTTTCTTTGGTTTTGGTAACCCTTTGCCTATTTTGCATCGCTGGCATCACACTGCAGGGGGGCAGCTGCAGAGATTTCTGTGCTCAGGGCAGGTTTGCTGGCACAGAGTGGAGCATCTCGTGGGTATGAGATGTCAAGGCTGAGCTGGTGTAGGAAGGAAAAGCTGATCCCCAAAAACTGAACACGTTTCAGGCCTCTCTGCAGCAGCTCTCAGGAGCTCATCAGGGCTGGAGCCTCCCCGGGCTGTGGGATGAGGGGGGTGAGGACCTGCAGATCCCCCAGTGCTGCCCAGGAAGGCTGGGCCCAAGGCAGAAGCCTGCACAGCCCCTCTCCTCACACTCCTCCCTCGGTCTGGCAGTGCTGGAGCAGCCTTAACACAATGCAGAACCCAGGCCAAAACCCAAAGCCACTCTGTCTGTCTAACCCTGTCTGGCAGTGGTGCAGTACATTATTACCTTCTGTAATTCCCCCAAGTTATTTAGGGCTGTCTCCTTATTATCTCGATATCTTGGCTCCCATAATAATTACAGACCCAGTTTTACAAGGGCAATTTTTTTTTCTTGATTAGTTTCCAGGATTCTGTTGTTGCATCAAAGCTGCTGCTCGTTTTTGTGTATTCCTGACAGATGTCTACTGGGGGAATTACAGCATGGGCACGCAAAGAGGAAGCCATCACGGTGAGATTAAGGAAACAAAGAGCAGTTCTGTGAATTTAAAGAAAAAAAAGAGGCATTTCTCATGCACGTGATGCACACCCAGCTGGCCTGATGAGCACACACACACACTTTGGCACTTGATCTTCCGTGATTCCTCCCAGCTTTTGCCCACCCAGAGCAAAACACATTACAGAAGTGCTGTAAGAACATCCTCTGGTCTGTGCAAGGGCATGGAACAATTAAACTGAATTTGCCATGTCTAATTTCTTACTCTTTCTGCTCTAGCCAAACCTCTAACAGACCTTCACAAAGGAGCTGGTCCTTAACTACACTTTTCATAGCGAGGAAACTTTGGTGAGAAGTAATGAAGTGGCCAGTTAAAAGCAACTTGGGAAGCAGCTGAGCTGGGAATAAAGCAGAGGTCTGCAGAGCCCTTCCATCTTCACCACAAGCTCACGTGTTTGCTCTTCTCTAAACTCAGCCTGTCCACAGTCCTCTGTGATCTGCTGCCTTCACCAGGCCTTGGCCAAGAATAAATAACAACAACAAAACACCCTGGTTATTTGTACTACAGTGGTGCCTAAAAAAATACTAATTATCCCTAGCAGCGCGGTGCCTGCAGGCCTGAGGTGAGACTGGCACCCCATTGTGTGCTAGGTGTTACACAAAACAGGTTATAAAAAGATGGTCCCTGCCCTGGAGAGCTTATAGGCTAATTATGCAAGAGAAGGAGTGGGTGGAAACAAGTTCAGAGAGAGAGAGAGAGATTCAGTATCTCCCACAGCAGAGCTCGCTGAGTTTCCTGGCCTCTGAACTGGTGCCTAACCCACATGGGCTCTTCAGACAGCAGGGTCCTGGTGCTGCCTGTTGGTCCCAAGCAACAACTGATGGCTCTGAAGCAGCCTTGAAATGCGTGTCTGGTCTCTATCCCGCAGAGGTCAGGCCCCAACAGGGTGTCTGAACAGTGGGAAGGGCCACGGGGCCACTGGGAGCCGTCCCTGCCACCACCACTTCCAGCAGCAGCCACCCCTTTGCCATGGAAGGGTGGTTTTAGCCAAAGGTAGACGATGGGACTTGTTGGACAAAGAGCTCAATGTGGAATGGCAAACCCTGTATGTTAAGGGCTCGTGATGAGTAGATCAAACCGTGTGTCAAATAAATCACCCACTCAGTCCAGAGCCATACATGAAAATACAATTAGAGATTAGCCCATGGAGTGCATAACTGGCAATATGTCAGCTACAAATCATTTTAAAAGCATGTAGCTGATCTAGCCTCCTTAATTCCTTGAGTTGTTGATTCCAATTATCAGCAGCCAAGTAGCAAAAGGTTTTTTATCCCAGAAGATTTCTTACTTTTGGATACAATAAAAGTCAATTTATTCGATGATTACTAGGACATGGGCAGTTAATAGGTTGCGTCTGTTCTTTCTCCCCTCAGATACTTCAGAGTGGATCCATTAACACATTTACAGAGTAGACTTAAACAATAATAGTGCTGCTCCTTCTCTGGGGGTACCCAAACCAACCCACTTTTTGTACAGGGCTCTGGGATGTTTTTTACTATTACAGCTCCAGAGGAATTTACATAATTGGTTATGAATAATTTGTAACTTGTCTAAGAGTCTCCATGTAGCTATCTGATTTACTACAGCTTCCCACTCCAGAACCAGCAGAAGATTTTAATACAGTTTTTAATTGCGAGATCATAATTTAAGCATATCAGTGCAGCCTAATGCAGACGGGACGTGAGACAAACTCCTCTCCACAGCCTCCCCCTGTTCCTGGTATCGAGCTCCAGCAGGGCCCTGTGAGTGCAGCAGGGCAGGCAGCAAACAGCACTGCCCTAAGTGCAGACCTCTCTTCCCTCCTTTATGTGTTTGACTCCAAATTACCTGCTTTTTGCAGGGAGGAGGGAAGAAAAACCCTTGTGGTTTAGGTGTTAACCTCCCGCTGGGGGTGTCTGTGTTCGGGGGATCCCTGTGTGCACCTTTGGTCATTCCTTTAGTCTGACCACAAGAGCAATGATGCATCCTCCCCTTGGCTGAGGCTGCTGGAAGGCAGGTAGGGAACACTCCAGGGAGGGACGGATAGTCTAGGACCAGGTTTCTAGGGAAAACAAATAACCTTCATCAGGGCTGGGGCGCTGGGGGAATTGACAATGCAGTGCGAAGGACTTGGATTTTGGAAAGAAATCTGCATTTAAACTGCTCCTAAGCACTCTCTTTCAGGAAACTGTCCCTGTCATCCAGGGAGGGATGGATAACAAAACCTCATTTTGCATAGGTACAGATAAGTCTCTTGCCTGTACAGAAATCAGAGATCAAGGCCAGCAGCTGAGGCAGCCTGAAACCAGAGGAATGAACTGGGAGAGCCCCTGCACGAAGGGTGTGCGCCATGGCCTGAGTGCTCCTCCCCACCGGGGCTTCACCCTGGGCCAGGTGTCCTCTGCTCTGTGCCCCTGGGAATGCTCTGATGCCTCAGTGTTAAGGTTCCCATGGCAGACCTTGACCTGGATCTGGGAATTCTCCTTTCCCCAGGCACCTCATCCCACAGGAACCAGCCTTCTGCCAAAACCTCCCGCCGGTTTGGAAGAAATCAGCCATCAGATCCAGAGCCACTGAGCACCACAGGCTGACTACGCTGGCTCTGTTTCCTAAGAAAATGGCACCAAAAAAAAGATTCCACGTTTTCACTCCGTTGGAAGGAAGTCTAAAGCACAAGACTGCAACAAACTTTCTCTCATTTTTTCCCTATATGATTTTTTGCTTCAGCAAATGGAATTTAGGACTGGGTCACTGAATCAAATCTCTTGCTCCCACAGGAAGTCTTTTCATGTAGCCCATTTAATTCTTAATATTTCTGCCCCCTAGTTCAACAAAATCACAGGAACATTCCTAAATTTGTTTAACTTGAGGCAACTGCTAATCTTCAGCTGCCTCCAAGTGACATTTCCGAAGACAGAGGCCATGCTGGTGTGCCTTACAAAACTCAGGTTTAATACAAGATGTTATATCTCTTTCTACAAATTTCACTATGCAAAGGGTAAATAATTGCTTGAACTCAGTGTTTAGTCAAGAGAGCATAAGCTTCATTGAGGCAAGTCCCCAGTGAGACTTAAGGATATGCCTAAATGCTTCCTCTGGTTTGGGGACTGAACAACTAATTGGCCTTTGCTGTGATAGGGCCTTTACTGGATTTTTCTCCTTCAGCTACACTTTCTTTTAAAAAAATTAATCCCATCAAACTACTGAAAGAACCACCTCACTTCCTTCAAGTTTCTTCCCAACATGTATAAAAAAGATGGTTTATTGTCCTGAAACCAAACCCATTCCAGCCTGTCAAAACCTTTCTGTAAGGCAGCAGCGAGCTGAATAATACATTTCACATTAAATTACACAACTGTGTCATCGGGCTAACATTAAAGGTAAGTCATTAATAAAAAGAGAAAATAAAGTGGTCCTTAATTATACAAGACATTAAAAGGCTGAGTGTTTTGCTTCTGCGGCACCCTCACTTTGTGAGAATAAACGTTTTAAGAGCAGTGTGAACTTTTCTCCATGGAAATCGCAGCTCTGAGATAATCCCTGCACCCGCTAATGCAGCTCCTGCTGCTGCCGCCGTGTCCTCGTGCCCCTCCTGGCTCCTCGGGGCCAGGCCTGTGCACGGAGCCAGTCTGCAAAGCCCTGGCTCACTCACACACGGGTTTTGCTTTTGTTTTGTTATTGATGGGGGACATTTTCGAAAGACTCAGGTGAAAGCACTTAATAGCTAAACCCCATTGATTTTCTGTAAAAATAGCACATCTTGGTGCTTTTGACAAACATCCGGATACACTTTGGAAACTGGAGCCTAACAGGATAAAGCCAAAGGAGCACAGAGGGAATCCAGGCATGGAAAGCTCCGGGTTAGGGCCAGGTAACGAGGATGGTGGCAGGGAGAGAGGAGCACTCGCAGGCTCACGGCCACTTGTGCATCAGCACACCCTGTCCCTCCCGCTGCCCAGCTCCCAGGTAAACCCACACCTGGGAATCCCCACAGCCCTTCTTCAGTGAGCAAACCCACACGGGGACAGGGTGACTTCTGCACATCTCCACGCACGATACCTTCTCTACCCCGCAAGTGACAGCAGAAACTCCTCGGAGCCAGAACTCCTCCAGGAAAACCACAGATTTTAAGCTTTTGGGGACTGCCATAATTTTTTTTGCCTGCAGAATACCTTTTCCCAGCAGAAAAGCAATCCTCTCTGCATTCCCTCCTGGCTCCTCCTTTCCCCTCCAGCTTCCAGAAATGCAAAGCTCCTATGCTGAGACCCTGTCACCCCTCAGGGACTGCGCCAGCCTTGCCCTGGGGCACAGGACTGAGAGAAGCACCATCCTGGGAGGCTCCCTGGGACTTCGTGGGGTTCCCCTCCAAGCCTGAGCTAAGGAGAGAGCACTCAAGCAGCAGCCCCAACACTCCTGCAAGCCCTGCACAGCTCCCATGGGATGCCCACAGTCACCACCCGGCAGCTGTGCAGGGATACCCGGGAGGGTGCCACAGCAAAGCCTTGGGAAAAGAAGGGTTAAGGACACCCAGGAGTATCCGTAACTTGTGCTAAGGATAACCCTCCTCTGCCCACAGAGCTCAGCTAAGTGGAGGAACTTTGCATTAACCTGCTTTTGAGGACTCCAGTCAGGTAGGCTGCGGATCCTTCCCCGGGGGCGGGTGGAGCCCGACTTCTCCAACAAAAACAAATTGGAGGGAAAATTTCCAAGGAAACATGAAAGGTTGTGAAAAGTGTTGGTTTGTGTGGAAAATTTTTGTCCTATTTTTCCTGAAAAACCAAATGCCTAAAAACAAAAGTATTTTTGGCCAAACCCCTGAGTTTTTCAGTATTTGAATTGCTGAACCATAAAAGAAGCACTTTTCTTGGGAACGGCAGATCAAAAAAATCCCCCTAAAATTAATTTCCTTTTAGTTTGCATTTAAATTGTCTGCTTTATTATGGCACTAATTCTAGCTTTTTTCTTTCTTTTTTTTTTTTTTTCAAGAAACAAACTCTTCAGCATTGCAGTTACACCGAGATTCAGAAGATCTCTGTGTTGTGGATACAGCCTTTCATCAAGGAGACTAAAATTTTCCACAAAGTTTCAATGCTGGGGAGCCATTTAAGGCTTTGACTCACGTAGCCAAATTGGCCAGGAATTAGTTTGTAAAGAAAACATCAGGGATTTAACCATATGCACGTCTCAAATCCCGCCTCTACAATCTAATCAAGTGGGTTTCTTTCTGTAAATGCCAATAGAATATTTAGTACATATTAAAGGATGCTAATAAAATTTACAAGATGAAATGAGATTCCTGCCACGGACACAGTGTGTGCCCCTCCTTTGCACTTTCTGGGCTCCAGCAGCACAGTACAACAAGGTGCACAGGGTGTATTGAAATTAGTTTGAAAACTGGAGGGGTGTCTGGGTGATTTCCTTGTTTGATGGCACCCTCCCTCTGGTGCCTGCTAAATCATCCTTGCCAAACATTATTTACCCCCGGAGCTAACGAAAATGCTTTGAAGAGCAAGTCTCAGCATACCAAGTGTTAAATATTTCACATGTGCAGGGGTAGCCTTCACATTAAAAGATGTCTCCTTTACCTCGGAGTAATTAACACATTTGAACTATCCTGAGGTTAAAGGGAAAAAAAAAAAGGTATAAAACCAAAACAAAACAGAAAAAAACCTCAGCACCAGGTAAAGACCAGACACCTGAAGTTCACCATGCAGTACATCCAGCAGTGCTAACCCCAGGAGATCATGGCATGGGTTTGGTGAGTGCCCTTCACAGGGAGAACCCAAAGTCTGTCTGAGCTTCCCTTCACTGCAGAGAAGCTTTGCTGAACTCAGAAATAGTCACTCCGAGGTAAAGAAAATAAATAAATAAATCAAAGAACCTTAAAAGGGGTGGTCTCCACCTCCCTACATAAAAGCAGCAAGAGACACACGCCCTGAGAGGGTCAGCCAGGGGAGGTGGGACTGGCTACCATGGGATACAACAGAGCAACACCTCCATTGATTCTTTTCCAGTGACACACCAGGAAATTCACAGCTCGTGCCAAACCATCTCCAGTGCTCAGTCGTGCCTGGCTCTCCCAGCAGCACACTTCCTGCTCCTCAGGAGCCTTCAGCCAGGAGAAAGGAGCACATTTTTTAGAGAGTCCCCAGCTAAAACACCAACAGTGTGTTCTGGCTCCATTTCAGATCAACTTCCTTTCCACCTCTCACCCCCAGCCTTGGAAACAGAGAGTTGTGATTCATGTGCAGACAATGCTGTATTTCCATTATTATTAAACACTTATTTCTCCTGTTTGTGGGGTGGTCCAGGAATTACTGCATGTACAGATCCCCAAAACATCCACACAATTCTGTGAGAGCCTTTCCTAGGGCTGGATGGGAGAGCAGAGGGCTGGGGATGGTGGGAATCACCCAGAATATCAGACAGAGCCTTGGGCTTTCATGTAGAACAATTTTGCACCAGTGCAGCATTTTCCATTGTGGCCAAGATGGAAATCAGGAAACCAAATAAATCCTGGAGGCCTTGTCCATACAGCCTTGGGACAGGACTCCCACCAGGTGGGCGAGGGTGTCCTGGAGTTTTCTGAGCAGCTCTGGAGCCCACAGTGATGGGCAGAGCAGTTCTGGAGCCTTGGTATGAGCAGCTGACCAATGGAGCAGCACCACTGCCTGTGTTGCTGCCAGGCCCTTCCCGGAGCCGCGCCCGGCAGGATTCCTGGAAGCTGCTCCATGAAGCAGTGCTGGCATTGGTGTTCTGCCATTTCATCAGCCAAGTGGCACTGAGTCTGTGCCCCTGACAGCTCATCAATGAGGAGGAATATAATAACCACAATGTGGTGTTTTACAGGAGATGGGCCTTTAACCCAAGGACCTGAAATTCCTTTTCAGATGTTCATTATGCTACAAATTCCACACGTGTGGAGATGGTCACAAATATCCAGATCACCACAGCACTGTAAACTCATCTCTGTTCTCATTGTATAGACAGGATCTAAGATGCCATGGGCAGGTTAAGTGTCCTGGTTTAATTCCCAAGAATAATAAGGGTAGGCTGAAAGTAGGTCCTCAATATGGAAAGGCTAAACCAGGATGGGTTCTCCAAAAAGCCTTCCAGAAAACCTGTCTGGAAATACCACAATGAAAGCTACAATGTACTGAAAATAGAAACACACCTGGTGCCAGGCCTGAAGGTCAGCCTTTTTAAATCCTGAGAAGCCAGTGACAGACTCCAGTACAAAACCAGGAATGGGGAGTGCCTTGGTGAAAGTCAGCACCACCAAATATCAGCAGGGCCATGGTTTCACCCTCTTTCTGTGCCCTTGCCACAAAAGTATCCTGTAACTTCAAAAATGGAATGGAATTCAGGTGCCTAAACTCCCCATGCTCTCACCTATCCATGCACTCCAATCCCACACATGGATTCAGGGTCAGCCTCAGCACATGGAGATGGAGCTTCACCCTCCAAATCTTTCATGGTGCTTTTTCCAGCAAGTCTGTCAAAGAGCTCAGATAAGGAATTATTTCCCTGAGCTCCCAATTCAGTATCACCGTGCCTGAGCAAGCTGCTCAACTCAACAATTCTTGTTTCAGAGTTATAGAGGCCAAGCCTAGCTAATCTTTCTTTATAATTCATTCCCTAAATCCCTGAATAACTTTGGTTGCCCCGCGCTGCCCCTTCCGCGCGCCCCAACGTGCGCCGCGCTCCCCATAATGAGGGAACTAAACCCTCACACAATGCCCTACGTGTTTTATTTCCCGTTCCCCACTGATTAATGCTGAATGCTTCCATACAGAATATCCACACGCTTTACACTTAATGCTTCAATATCTATATATATATACTGCAATAACCTTGCTGCTTTACTTTACAGCTGCCAATTTGTGCAGATGGCCGTAGAGTATTAGTCACCCCAACATTCCCTTCCTCCTCTTCCTCCTCCTCCT
>WEIT01003775.1:304592-401278 GCA_013389985.1 Dryoscopus gambensis
ACAGCCTTGTTCTCAGTCAGCATTTCACATGGCATTTCCTTTCAAGGTATCCATGGCTATTTTTGGCCCGAGAGTTCCTGGTATATTAAACGCAATGAGCCACATCCTCGGCTGGTGTAAATCTGCACAGCCCTAATTCGGTCAGTGGAGCTGGGCCAATTCACAGGAGTGGAAACAGTCCCATGAATCTGTTATCAGACCAATACATTAAGGCAGCTTATTTAAACTACTTCTGCTCTTGTTGTATTTATTTACAGATAACCCACAGCAGGTAAGGCTGATGGTCCTGCACCACAGCAGGGAGTGACTGGGGATAAGGACAGACGCCCAGACAGGTCAGTCAAGCACTGCTCTGGTATTACTGAAAAACCTCCTCTCTTTGGTCTCCTTTTGCCTCAACAGCAATTTTTTTCAAGCCCCAAAATGGGTGAATACCATTTCAATGTAAAAGGGAAGCAAAATTGTAGCTAAAAGTGAACCTTGCCACACCTCCCCATCCTGAACTGTTTCCTGGTTGCAACATCCTCTATTTTCTGTCCAAAAGCCAATTTTTTACCAGTCTTTAGGCTGGCCTTTCAGAGCAGCCTGTTTCATACAGAGTCTTCCCAAACACTTGATAATCCAGCTCAACAGCAGCTCCATGTACCATGCCTACAGCCTGGAGACACTGGAGAGGAGCAGGGCACAAGGGAAAAAACCCAACCCATTAGACTCTTCCCTGAGTTTCTTAATGTCTTGAGGTGAATGATTTCGGCTGTAAGAAAAAGCCTCCTGACAACAAGATCTATTAGTGTATGGAATAATCTTCCAAGGGAAGTGATGGAAACATTGCTGCTTGGCACACAGCTAGTGTTTGTCCAGACTAGTTTTTAAATATACAATCCTGAATTGGCAGAGGAAAAGTCTAGTCGAGGTAGTTGCTCTTATCTATCTCCATATTCCAGGATAAATCAGGTCATCTCCTTTGTTCTAGTCTAAAAATTGAGGAATGCACTTAAAACAATTCATGCAGTTTTAATCAGCTATGATCTCCCTTTTATGATCCACATGGGTTGTATCTTATTAAATTAGATATATCTAGCTGTTTCTTTTTAATCATCAAGTTCCTCTAATATAAGGCAGCAGCATGTCTAGCACAGCTGGCACAACCAGGGCTGTGAACACCTTCGGGTCTCTCCCTGGCTATGCCCCAGGCTCCCAGGCAAGTAAATAAACCCCTACTTAAAAATAAAATCAAATCACTCCCTAATTTGTTTTTTGTCACTCAGAGCCTGGGACTGACTTTGAGAGGTCATGAGTGTTCGTGGCTCTGGATAAAGTCACCAGCTGAGGGGAGCTGGGGTAAATTTCTGAGAGAGAAGCACTCAACGGCATGGAGATAGCACAGCATTTTTGTGGTATAAAAACATGGAAAAAAAGATCCATACTGCAGGCTGAGAAGCATACTGCAGACTGAGAAGCACTGCATTGAAAGAGAGGGGATTTCAGCCACAGTGTTCTTTTGGAAGAGTAAATAATAGTTATAATGTTCAAAACTGGGAAGGAAGGTGAGTCCTGCAGAGAGTTTTGCTTTGAGAAAGATTTGTAGCTGCCCCTCCTGAGGGGAAAAAAACCCCTAAAGAGATAAAAAGGAACACGTGCTATTAGCACATTCCTTTCTACTGGAATGTGAGGTCTTCCTCCCAGTGCTCCCAGTCCAGCACCCCTGCCTCCCCCAGCAAAGGGGTCACACACAGGATGTCAGCGATGACCAGAGCCCCTTCAGTGCTGCTCGTGCCTCATCCAGCTGGGTAGGACACGGAGGCAGCACTGGGAAATGACAAATTCCTGCCCTTTGCCCTCCTGAGGGCTTTGCGTGCGATCCCAGGCACAACCCAAGAGCACACAGCCCAAGTGGATTCCAAAGGGCTCGTGGATATGATTCCCTTTGTACAGGCCCCAGTCCTGAGCAAGGCCCCTCAAGGGGTGCATTTGTCCCCACCACCCTCCAGTGCAGAGAAACCTCAGCATCACAGATCACCAACTTAAAGCATCTGCCCTCAACAGATAAAACCTCACGTAGGAGGTTCTATGAGATTCTGCCCCTTTCTTACAATATTTAAATCATTCATTGAATTCACCAGAAAGACATTTTTTTAGTGGCACAAAATTGTTTGAGAAACAATAAATATACATTGGGATAAATGTAAAAAATGATAAATAAGATACAGAGCAGCCACTCCAGCAACCATAAATTTATTTTCTTTCCAAGGTCTCTATATCAGATCTTATCTCCTGTAGGAGACTGGTTTTCTTTCCCTCAACTCCCTAACACTCATCTATTGTTTTGAAAATGAAAAGCCTGACTGCAGAACAGGACGTCTTTAGAAGAACGTGTCTGATATGAGAAAGTCACAGTAACTCCAGTATTGTTTAAGATTCCAACACTGTTACTTAGTTCAGTGTCTGCACTGTTACTCAGTGTCAAATTTGGTCAAATTGTGATTAAAGAGTGTGCAGTGGGTCAGAATACAGGCAAGATGCAATGGACTTAATAGAGGCCACAGTCATATTTGGGGGCATTGAACAGTTTCTTGAGCAGGAATGCAGAATTGAAAATAATGCAGGTTTCCTTGAGTAGTTATTTTGTAATTTTGGTAGGGGCTTGTGACCTTCTTCTAAACATGATGGCAAGGGGAATTCATGAAATATATCAAAGCAGATGAAAATATTTTGGATTTTATCAATTGTACTCTGTAGCTGCTCTTTGTGCAAAATAACTTAATTCCTAACTTGATATTCAAAGGGACAAATGTACTACTCCCCACAGTGAGGAGGTGCTCACTCACTGGTCTCTGCAAGCACTGTCTGTTCTGATTTTTGTGTCTGGAGCACTACTGCATTTAGTGCAGGAGTTCCACCCCTAAAAGTACACGTATGGATCTTCGAGTTCTCGGGAAAGCCGAAGCTATTGGGGGCTTCCTGAACTCCTCGTTATCGCTTTGCAGCATCTGGGTCGTGGTCAGCTGTTTCATGTTACTGACTTCTACATTTGTTTCTGAAGAAATTAGCACAGCTTCCTTCAAATGCTACATTCTGCAGTGGTTTTGGTTTTGATTGGAACATCTCGTTGTTCATCTCGAAATCAAAGTCATTTATGGAAGCTGCAGAATTTTAATGTTCCTCAGACTCAAAAGCATTTGTTTAACCACCACCAGACAAGGAGATGAATAAGAGAGACTGTCTGCTCTTGATTTAGTGGGACCAGATTTTTAGAAGAGCTCAGCAACCAGTGTCTGTCTTCAACACACTTAAAACTGCTTTGGACAGCCTGGGTATTTATTAGTGCTGAAATGAGAATGACTCTCATGAAAACCATGACCTGAGTGAACTGGACAGTTAATACACGCTATGTATTTCTATATTTCCATCCGAAGGAGGGGATTTATTCATAACTTCAACCTGCAATTTAAAAGCAGCTTTTGAGTCTCATTATTTCTGCACTGGTTTTATCGTTCACCCAGAAGGCCCATCTGCACCACTGCTGAGCTGCGAGCTGCGTTCCGGAATTGCTGCCTCCTACAAAATGATATACAGGACAAAAACAAAGAGACAGGATCTTCTTAGGTTACTTTTGTTTAAGCCCTACACAGAGAACAGAATAGATTAAAGCAGTGGGAAAATAAGAGATCAAGTCTTGTGATGTGGCATAGGGTGCTCCCTCCAGCCAACCGCACTTCATTTCTCTCCACTGCTGCTTCCAAGCGGTTTTCTAGGATACCCCTGAGCAGAACTCATTGTAATAACTGGAGGAAATAAATTAATGGAGAATTACCGCAAGGTTCATCTAAGAGGAGTTTTGATAAACAACACTTCCAGGCTGAGATATTCAGCACAGCCTGAGGAATGTGGACTTTCCCACTCCCGTCAAACCGAGCGGGCGTCGGTGCCTCTGAGTCAAGCTGGGAAGTGGCTGCCACAACCACCAAAAGCAATCCTGCATTTCAGGTGCAGTCAGGGATCAAGAAGTGCCCTTAAACCGAAAATTTCTGACAAGGCAAGGGGTGAAACAAAAAGCATCTGACCCATCCAGCTGGCACTGCTGCCAGGCTCAGGCTCAGCAAGCAAACTCCGAGGGGAGTTGCACCCTCTGCACTCCCAGTCTCTGTCAAGAAAATTGTGCAGTCTTCAGATGGAGGAGACAGAAAAAGTGACAACAGGGGAATCACAGCCCAAATGCCACCCCAGACGCAGAGAGATGGCCCACACATGTGCAAACCAGAATGAAAGCTTATGAAAATCTGGTCAAATTAAATGTTATCATATTGCTTCTGTCTGGATTCTCCCCAGGCAGAGTCCCCCCTTGGCAAAGGGATAGCTCATCCCTGAGCATTACATTATTTAAGTCTTTTCCAGACCAAGATTTAGGCAGACCTTAATTGGTGCTGGGCTTTAGGCTTGCTGTCTGTATGGACAAAACATTTCCCACTTGAAATTATTTCGAAACCACCACTGACACCTCTGCAGCCACAGGTACACCAGGTACTTCTGCATTTTAAAAAAGCAATACACACACCCCTGGCACTCTGAACCCAGGTTCTAACTCATTTGTACCCATAGGATGCTGGTGAAGTCATCATGATTGCACAGGATAAATGAAGGTTGACGTTGGCCTGTTTAAATTAGGATTTTTTTTTAAAACCTGTATATTCTTCCCATTGCTAAATCTTCTACAGAGGCTACTAAGGCAGAGAGCTGCTGAGCTAATCCTCTTTGACTCCCTGCCATCCTGGCAGGTACAGCAAAGCCTAAGGTAAAGTAGAGCATCAAAAGGAAAATTAATGTCTTCTAACAGCAATTAGAGGAAATTATTTAGATATAAATCTTGTTTTATATCTTCTCATACTTGTTTTTCAATCTTTCCCCTTTGATTTTTTTTTCCTTTCAGGCTTTTCAGAAAGAAACATTTAAAATCCATCCTGTAAACCAGTGGCATAATTAGCTGCATGTTACACCTGGTATTTTACTCTTCTACAGAGTAATTCCTTTGAGCTTTCTTTTTTACTAAGCCCCGAGGTCTCCTGAAACTGAATCTACTTGTTCTCTCATCTGCTGGCTGACAGGAACCAAAACCCGGGCAGGGACTGTGGGGTGCCCTCCTGCCACCCTCTCTGGACCCCTCCAGCCATGGCAGAGGGTGACCAGAGGTGCCAGGTGTGCCCAGGCCTCTGAGGGCAGGTAAATTCACCTCCTGGTTGCCAGCACTTGGCCTGTGCCGCGGAGCAAAGCATGTAACCTAATTGTGCTCTGATAACATCAAACAAAGTCTCTCTGATCCAGCTCCTGGCACGAAGCCACCCTATCTGGGGTCCGATCTGACAAGCCTGCCGATTGATCAAATCATTATCTGCTGGTGTAGGTGTATCATCTAACACGAGCCAAATTCTTCCAGTTGCTGCTTCTCTCTTCCAGGGAGGATACAGGGCTGGGGCCGGCGCCTTCCCCGTGGTGCTCAGCTCCTGCTCACCCCGGGCAGGCCCCGCTTTCTGCTTCCCAAAAAGAGTTGCTGTGCCCACAGTGTTATCACAGAAAACCCGCAAAAACAAGAGAGAAAAACAGTTCTCTCTTCTCAGCACCGAAATCTCCATTTCCAGAGACATCCCAGCACAGCTAAACCTGCTGACCCTTCCAGCTTTGCCATGTCCTCCAGGCCTGCTCATGTTGTGCAAAGAGTGGCACTGGAACTTGTGGGCCCTGTTTCCACCTCCCTGTTACCACTCACAGGATGACTTGTTGGGAAAAATCTCAGCTATTTGCACCTCTGCAAACCTGATCTCCACATGAGCCTCCCCCTGGAAATGCCTTCCCCTGGAAATGCATCCCTGTCACTGCCCACCAAGGACAAGGCGTTGCTTTTACGATTCCCTCATAAAGCACCAGGCTTCTTAAACTCTGCAAACAATCTGAGAATACAATTTCCCTCTGAGCAGGAACGCACAATTACTCCAGCTTTTGAGAAGGATGAATTGGATATGTGTCTGGAGCTACACCTGAGGCCTGAAGGGCTGAAGGCACCCAAGGCAGACAACAGCAAGGCCCACAGAAACTGCAGATCCTACCAGGTAACTCTTCGTTTTGGGCAGCTTTGCTTTTGTTCCCATCCCAAGAAGGTGAGTAGAGCAAGGTGGAGTTAAAAGTTTCAGGCGGTGGCCCTTTCTCAGAGAAAAAAAGGAGGCAGTGACAGAATCATAGAATGTCCTGAGTGGGAAGGGACCTGCAAGGACCACTGAAGTCCAGTTCCAGTCAACCACACTGCAAAACTCTGCAGACACCCCTTGGCACTAAGCTCCTGGTGAAGCCATTGAGTTTGTGACATATCCCATCTCCTCAGTCCCCAAGGAATGAAGAAGACACAGGTGGATGTTTTTCCCAAGAACAAGCATTCTTCTTCTTTTGTGACCCTCAATCTCAGAGCTACAGAAAGGGCTTGGCAGGACCAGGAGATGCTGGACCCATTTTAGCACCACTGATTCAGGTCAGCATTTCATCTGGCCACCTCATGGCACTTCCCGGAGTCCTATTTCAAAGTAAGCTATCCAAGGTAATTTATTTGGTTTATATGCTTTATTTTATCCACATAAATCATGAAACAAAGTCCATAGGGAACAGCCACTCTATACTTATCATAATATGTAACTTAGTTCCCCAGAGACTGAGTATGTACAGAACAGCTAATAAATGGTTCAAAAAAACCCTGGGTCATTAAATCTTGTTTTATATCTTCTTGTTTCCATCAAAGTATGCAGGAGTGGAAATTCTCTTTCTAAGACAGGCTCCTACTTTTCAGCCAACTGGGAATAGAGCCAGCTGAAAAGAGAGAACCCCACATACAGCACTGACAGCTGTGCACAAAATTCATGAGCTCAAGAGACAGACTGCTGCAGAGACAGGTGTCCGAGATCTAAGTTTAGCTTGGAAGATTAAAACAGTATCTACTAAGAATGCATTTATTCTAATCCTCTCTGTGCTAGAAACTACACATGCATCACTGATGTACACATCCTGGAAACATCCGAGATATGTCTTTCTTGTGTAGGATTTTATCCCATTGTGTTCAGGGATAAAATAGGGTAGTGCTAAGACCACAGAAATGCTTGAGCCCAGAAGAGAGATGTTCCTGATGTCTGAGGAAGGGCTGGGAGCAGTCAGGATCCACGGGCACAGAGAGGTGGGGTCCATGCTCTGCCCACCCTGGCAGAGAGCAGCCCCACCCCAGATGTTCCCAACACAGGGAGGATGTCTTATGTAAATAAGAGCTGGGAGGCAGATCAGGTGTGGCTCTTGCAAGACAAATGTGCTTGGGAATTATGTATGATTCCATGTTTAGCTACCCTGGTACAAATCCAGAGTAATTCTTTTGATCTTCAGGCAGCACTGCTCTAAATACACTTTAAATGGAAGAATGTACCCACTGTCCTCACAAGAGCCAAAGGTACAGGAGGACTCGGCTGTGGCACCTCCCCAGTGGAGCTACAGGTTGGAGGGAGGCTCTTCCCCTTACTGGCCTGACTGGGTGAAGAATCCACTTCCTTGTGACAACCACAGATAGAGCAGAGCCGATTTTGATGCCTTAAGCCTGTAGTCCCTAAATTACAGGGGGACAGCCTGGGAAGGCAGGAGATCCAGGTTTTAGGTTCACAAGAAACAAAGGATGAATCACATATTTAGGATCAGGTGATACAGTGCAGTTGCATTTATAATTGTCTATCAATACAGGTAGAAATTATCATATGCTAATAGAAGGAACTTGATAATTTGGGTGACATCAAAGTCACAAAGTCAACAAGACAGGCTTAATAAACTTCACTTCCTTCACTCAATAAAACACGGGGCAGGTGCTCACCTTTGGAAAGCTATAGAGCAAAATTCCTGGGTTCATAACAAAAATTTACAGATTCTTTCCCCTCAAAACATATTGAACCATAATGATGGAATTTTTAGAACTATTATCGCTCCCAAAGAAAAAAAAGTAAAAGAGGGCAGGATATTTTAAAAGGGCAGAGTCACTCTTTGACCACAGGCTTCATTTACATCTGTCAGTTCCACAGATTCAAGGAAGTTCCCCAGTTTTGTTCGGGGGAATGGAATTTCACGGTCACGAAAATTTGCAAATACTTGTTTAATTCAGCACTTTCACAGGGAGACAACATATCATTCCTAAGATCTCATGGCAAAGCTGCTCCTAAGGCTATCACAGAGATTACTGTGTTGGCGCCAACCGGCACAAAATTACAATACATGGCTGGAGCTGCCATGCAATTCCTGCAAGCAGCAGTAATCCCTATCCTTGCATCACCAGCCCCAGCGAGCAGGAGGTCATGTGATGGGTGCTCCAGACGGCGTGGGGGAGGACAAGAGCAGGAAGGATGTTTTTAATTTATGTATTTAACATATCTCTAATGGGCACCTGAGAACTGAAGCTGCAGAGTAACTTTTCTGCAGCCTCTGGGGAAACCTCTGTGGGAAATTGGCTGGGCAGAGAGGGGATGTGGAGGAGAGGAACCGGGCACAACTGCAGCCAGGAGCTAAACCAGCCCAGGGGTGGCCACAGCCACACAGCTGCAGAGTTTGTAATTCTGAACATCCCCACAGCCTGCAGAGAAACCTCTGCTCACTGGGGAAGAACGCCCCATACCCACCGTACCCATCACCCAAGGCTGGGTCAGGTTCTCCCACCACTCCAGCATCCCAAACACCTAGGAAATAATTACAATGATAAAAATAATAATGATAATAATCCCTACAACCCTCCCATGTGGTAGGGAAGCACTGGCTCTCCCCTCAGTGCAGAGGGACATGAGGGCACAGACTGAGCATTTTTCCTCAGAATTCCCCACAAAGTGTGGCAGACTTCCAACATGTGGTGCTTTCACAGCAGGATCAGCTTTCCATGCCGAAGACTGATTTGGAGGGGGAGCAGTGGGAACTCCATGGGCTGTACTCAAAGCCTCCTCCTTGGGCTTTCCCACAAGCACATGGCAAAGTGACTCCCAGTTAACAACTCATCACAAAATGAAAAGCAACTTCCCCTCCCCTCTGCTTTCAGGGCAGCTCATGTGTGAACTGTTTAGCTTTGTCTGCAGGCTACTCAGGGCTGGGCCTTTGGGGTTTTCTTTGTGGATTCCTGCCCTAATACAATGGGAGACAACAAGAAAAAAGAATAAAAAATCATCAGTCCAACACTGATATTCATGAACGTCTTTCATGTGTTTTGGCCTTGTTGAGATTCCTTGGTGATTCACATCTGTTCCTACCCTTTCCCTGGATCATCCCTGGGACCCCAGACCCTCCCAAATGCACCACGGCCTCAGGACAGCACAGTCCTGAGGTCCCACACCTCACAGCAATGAGACCCTTCAAGGAAGGGTTTCCTCAGGCCTGTGAGGTTAAAGCTTAAGGCGAAGAAGCACGAATATGGATTTGAAATGGAGAAAACAACCTGGGCAGTGAATCCAACAGCTCTGTCCCAGAGTCAAACCCCAAAGGTCTTCTTTCCAGGGCTTGGGGACAGCCTCACCACTCTGCTCCACCCACCCCTTGTCAACAGAGAAAACAAGACCCCAGTGAGCCACCAGGCTCATTGTCTTCTCCTCTTAACATATTACAAGGCCACTAAATTAAAAGGAATGCTCTTTAATTCTTCAGCTTTCAACCCTTCCCAAGCACTGCTTCTTTATGGATTTCAAACCAGTTTGACAATACACGGTTCTTTTGGTGTACGTGTGAGTTTTGGAGCAATATTTAACAACTAAATTAGATGTGTGCGTAAAACACACACAAGGCTGCCTAGATATTAGGTGGAGTCTTGTTATAGAAAGGCAAGAACAAAGACTTTTATATTGCAGCAGGCAGGAGCAGCCCAGGTTTGTGCCCAGGTTCACTGCTGGGAAGTGAACTAATAGCTCGGGTGTTTTAGGCACCATTATTCATGGCTTTTGCATTAAGCCATTCACATTCTTTTAAATTCCATTTTAGGCTGCCCCTATTATTTTTAATCCCTGCCATTTCCAAGGCCCGTGTGGCAGAGCTCTGCAGTGCTGGTGTGGTGGAGGCTCCACGCCCAGGATCACCATCCCTCGGTCAAAGCACAGAGGCATCAGCTCAGTGTCCTGTGCTCCCTGCAAGGGAGAGGGAGCTCCCTGGCCAGAGGCCAGTGCCCTTCAAACCAATCTGCACATGGCCTAATCAGAGCTGTGGTCGGCTCAGTATCCTCAATTTGTTGAGTCACATCAATTTGCTGAGTTTCCTCTCCCTTCAGAAAAATACACAAGTGCCGTTTTCTAAACATATTAACTCTCTTCAGGCTATTTTGTTGTGTAAACAGAAAGACAAGTGACTGGGCATTGCAGGCGAGAAACTGACGCTCACTGTAGCCTGAATTCTTTGCAACTTCACCAGTTTTGTTACACTACTTTAATGTATCTTTTGTTTCATGATGCCATTTGAGAATTATGCTGCACCCTTTTTCCTAGACAACTCCAGCTTAACGACAGCTGGAAAGAAACCCACTACACTGCAGGGGAAGGCCATCCTCCAGTTAAACAGAAAATGTTGTACATCTTCATCCATGCTCAGACACCCTCCCCAATGCCCAGAATGCCAGTGGGATTAACCCTGGGGTTTCCAATTCCACCACGATCCTAGAACCTTTGCTCAAGCACAGGTCAGAGATCCTCCCTCTGCTACCAGTCCTACAGCCTGGTGTTCTCCTGAGCCACGTCTGCAGCCAGCACAGGCACGAGGCACAGAAGCCAACCCACAACAATCCCACCATTCCCGCTTCTCACCACCCCTCTGCAGCTCTGCTGCTCCCTCCTGCCCACGGGAAAGGCAGGCTGGCCTCAAAACTAATCCCAGGAGGGCCCAACTTGCAAATGAGGAGGGCAACATAACTGGCTTTGCTGCAGGCTGCGAGAAACAACAGACAGGCTGGTTAAGGTGACTTCAAGGTCAACATCAAGTTGGTGTTGACATTCCCTTTCTCTTGGCTTTTTTGCTGGTGCCTTCCATCAGCCTCTCCCCATCACTTCTGGGAAGTGCCATCATCTTGGTGGCTGTTCTCCACCCCAGGACTGGTTTTGGGTAGGGCTCTGTACACTGTTAGTGGAGCACACCACAAAACAGGATTATTCCTAGGCTGCCTCTTCACAGGATGTTTTTCATGCCACCATGCACATCTTGTACCAAGGTAAAGATTTTCAGCTTTCTTCCCTCTGTACAGTAAAATCTAAAGCCCAGTATTTGTTCCCTTTTGTGTTACAAGATCACAACCAAGCTGCCAATCATCTGGCCAAGGGGGTTATGCAAGAGTCAGGTTTACTGTAAAGTTGTACAAATTTTATAGGACCACAAACACTTTAACTACCATGATGCTTAAAACTCAAGAGCATTTGGAGAACAAGGAGAGTTATTCAGGCTCCACACCATTTTGGCTGCGTGTTTTCCAGGTGTATGATTTCACCACATGGAAAAACACAGCCATTGCCAAAGTGAACTCATAAAAACCTTTGATGAGTAAAGTTTGGATAAGCACAAATCATTTGAACCGACAGTTGGTCCAATTCTCAAAGGGGTTTGGCAGACATAATATAATTCGTGGTTTCACACACAGGCCATTTTTCCCTTCCCTCCTCCCCGCCCCCCCCCTCCAGTCTTCACAAATTCGGAAGATGTTGTTCTAGAAGGTGCACTGGGTTGGGTTTGCTCTGTTTTTCTTTTCCCCTGAAGGGTTAGGCACCACACTCTTGCAACTCAAAGCCATTTGGGGCTGTGAGTAAGCCAGCAAACAGGTTTTCCAGAACTGTGTTTAGATAGTTGCATGATCTGCCTAATAGACATCAAAAAAAAAAAAAAAAAAAAAAAAAAAAAAAAATTAAACTCTGGGTCTCTCACCACCCATTTGCTAGCAGGCAGGTAATATAAGGCAAAGGCTTTAACAATCTCTTCCTCTGACACATTGGAACATGTTATTTCAAGATGTGTGGCGTCATTTAAGGCTGTGCCATGAGATAACAGAGTATTTACATCTCAGGGCTGGGAGCAGGGTTGCTACAGCTTTTAAACATTATTGACATAATATTTTCTTTGATAAACAATCTATCAGGAAATTGTCATATTCATAACTGAGGTAATGCCAGGGACTGAGCAATCCTACACAGTGCAGGAAGCAGCTAGAAATAACATTAGAGAGCACAAACACAAAGGAGATGAAAATCCTGTTCCTAAAGGATTTTGTTCAGTCCTTCTAGGGAGAAAAGAGTCCATTTACCACTCCCACTGTCCTTCTCTATCCACATGGGTAGATCCAACAGGCAGCAGAGCTTGGGTCTCTGCAAATACAAGCAAAACTTACTTGTTCCTCCAGAACTGGAGTAGAATGCTCATCCTGTCAATAGAAAATTTGAAATTCACCATTAACTAGGAAGTTTTGGCTATTTGAGCAGTAAAATCCTGTGTTCTGTGATGCAAAAGAAAAATGGATAAAGATCAGATGTTTAATTTCTCTAGCATGAATTGTAATTCTCAGTAGACTTCATGCACCTCATCTTCAACAAGTCAGCACGTTATCTTCTCTTTGGGGCAACAGACTTTCAGCAAATCAGTAGGGCTTTTTTCCCCCATGTTTCACATGAGGAATTTTTCCACAGTTCAGGAGGAATTTGTAAACTGATGTTTGCTATTTGTAACTTCCCAATGTCCAAACAAAATGTAAAATATTCGAATTGCCAAAGTAGAAACTTTGGGTGGTCACATGATGTGTCTCTGTGCCTTGCTCACGGGTATAAAAGAGAATCAGCAACACACAGACCTTCTTGAAATTAATGCACTCCCCATGCAAGCTTTGCCATATTTCCTTGTAAGCCTTTCCAGCAAATACTCCTGAAAATTCATGCCTGCAAATTCACTGGATGGAATAATCAGGGTAAGCACATGCAAAGCGAGAAGCAAACTGAATCACCTTTTTTTTGCTTTTTTGAAATTTTTAGTATTTGCACGATTTGTCACAATCCTCCCTCTTTTACCCTCATGAATAAATCATATTTCCTCCTAGAGAAACTCCAGGGATGGGACAGAAGTTGCCCTCAAGCAAGTCAGAGGCAAACCCAAACCAGAGGTGTGGGCGACAACCTCAAATCACCATCTTTTACAGTGAGGTCCAGTTTTTCTGAGAACCACAGCTGCACTGCTGGGACAATTGTCCTTATCCTTGAAAACATCCTCCATGTGCTCGTGCATTGTGGGGTCTCAGGTGTGCCCCTGTAAAGTGCACATGCACTGGGGAGGTTGGGAATGAGCTGGGCCTTCCCTCTGTCCGTAGTGATGCCTCGAAGTGGCTACCTGAAAACAGAGGCTAGACAAGAATAAGAGAATAAAAGGGGGTATTTATTTGAAGGGCCTTCAAAGGTACACCCTGGGCAGTCAAAAGCCTCCACCCAAGATGGACCCTGGGTCACGGGTTCTTCACACTTTTGTAAGTTCAGTCCATTTGCATATCAGGGTTAATTCTCCAATTATAACTTCAGCTAATGATGTAATTACCCCAAGTTTGTCCCTCCTCTCAAGGCTTTAGTTCACACATATTGGGGCCTGGGACAATTGAGGTGTCCTTGGAGAGCAAACCTAGAGAGGGTTTGTTATGTCTAACCAGCATGAGAGAACAGCAGCTAACAGGCCACACAGAACTGCAGAGTTACACACCAGGCAGTGCAGGATTTGAAAAACACAAAAGTTAAAACCTAAGGCATCAGTAGGATTTAATCCCAACAAACTCCCCTCAACTTCAGTCGAGGCCCTAAGTCGTGACTTGCTGCTCTGTTCAGCTTCCTGGGCTGTTCTTAAGAGCTCAAGCTCGCACAAGCCTAACAATTCCCCTCACTTTTACAAGCATATTCATGTTTGCTGTCAAACGCATGAGTTACTTTTCTGCAGGCTATTGCGAGAGAGCAACCAGTAATTACTGCGACTGCACAAAACGCTTTTTTATTTAGAAATGTATTTCAAAATGGCTTTGGTGATTATACCATCGCTCTCCCAGACTAGGTAGTCACTGGCAAACTGTTCTTCTGCTCTGGATTTGTAGAAGGTCGGTGCATTCTGATTTCCTACAGAATAATATTTCCTCCGCCCTTCCCTTTCCATCCTGTGTGAACTGATTTTTACCTTCTTTTTTATTCTGTGCCTTTAGGGGCTTAATGGAAGATTTCCAAACAGGAGGAAGTGTCTTAAAGCGCAGCAGAAATGCACATTCAGTCATTACCGAGGCTTTACACCACGATTTCTTTGTGGAGAGAAGCTCCAACCCACGGCCTCCACAGAGAGCCCTTGGGAAAGGCACTTCCCTGCACGTACTCAGGATGGCACCAGAGCTGGATCTCGGGAGCTGGGTTTGCAGCTGGACACCCCACAACAGCAGCTTCCAGAAAAGTCTCAGCATTATTAAATACTAAACACGACACATGCTTTTGATAATCCAACTTTTATTTGGTTATCTAAATTTGAGTTCTGAACACCTTCCAGAAAAGTGTTCTGCCTCTCTCAGAAGAGACCCCCAAAGCCTCCAGATTTCTAACAGAGAAAAAGTAGTTCAGGAAGCAGGAATTCAAATTTCAGCTCATTAGTTTCATTTATTAAATCAAATTAATAAATAGGCAATATATATTTATAGACTTGTTTATATAGCAACTTACAAATATGACATATTAATACACCATACTTGTTATATAAAATTTTAATAAGTATTAGAGGAAAATTCTCCAGGCCCCCAGTGAGTTATCCTTTCCACTGAGTCCCATGTTTACACTGACTCCAGCTGTTTCTTTGGACATCAGTGAGGACTGTCAATAGGACTTTTCCCACACATGGTATATAATTACAAGCTCAATCCTTGAGTGACACCAGATTTCACAGATTTAGAAACTACATAAAATCATACTTCTCTAATTAGCTTTTAATCAAGCACAAGCAAGTAAACATTTAAACAGCTGAGCCCAGATCCCCCTTTTAGAAAATTGCTTCCACTGACAATTAGTGTTGTAAACTTTTCCTATTGTCCTTTTGCAAGAAGAAAATATTGTTGTTATTGAAAACAACTAAAGGAAACTTCACCTTTTCATCCCTGGTTGTACAAAGGAATAAAAGGACTCTTTATTTTAGCCAAAAAAGAAAATAGGCTGGGAACTATTTTGGGGGTTGAAGGATGGTAATGGGCAGCTGGGACATCACTCTCACCACGGGTTAGAAGGTGAAGGATGAAGATGGCCTGGAAATGGTGGTTTGGAGTGGTCAGGTCTCCTACTCCTCTGCTGCCCCACACATTTCCACATTTCTAAATGGACACTATTATTTACGCAAATCTCTAGCTCAGGTAACTCACAGAATCTCACCACTGTTACAGACCCTTCAGGATGCAGGACCATCACAGAAATCATAACAACACCTTACACAGGGACAGAAAACTTTGTTCAACAGATCTGCATGGCCCATTTCTCTCCATTTTTCTTTCTTTGTGTGAAATCCTCAGCCCTCACAGAGCACCTACTGCCTCCCTGGGCTTTGATTCCTCTTGTTTATCCCTTTATTCATGAATGAAAGCATCCTTAGGCAGAAGGTGTTGTCCAGATCAGAAGCAGGCAGAGTTTCTCAGCTCAAACTTTTATCCCAGCCCAAAGAAAACAGGCATATTTGGGTCAATAAAAACATTGCAAATTTATGTTGGATTTGTCACTTCAGCTGAAAAAATAAAAGTCATCAACCTGAAAGTGCTTACACATTTTCAAACTCAAATTAATAAATTAATTTCAATTAACAAGAAAATATTGCAGGCACTTCAATTATGAAGAATTATGTATTGAGTTAAACAGCATTTTATTTAGCGTGAACCAATTCCCCTTTTTGGTCCCTTCACTACTTTCACCATCCCTCCAGAATCTTTTTAAGAAACATTTTCCTTGCAGCTTTTTGGAGCAGACTGCTCCGCCTGTTTATTCCCTGCAGCATTTCAACTCTTTATTGCCTCTTCCAGGAAAATTTGTGCCTACCAGTATCAAGACTACTGTAATTAAGAAACCAGAGGAATTCTTGCTGGAGACAAAACTGTCCCATTTGCTGGTAAGA
Source organism: Dryoscopus gambensis (assembly GCA_013389985.1). Classification (NCBI taxonomy): domain Eukaryota; kingdom Metazoa; phylum Chordata; class Aves; order Passeriformes; family Malaconotidae; genus Dryoscopus; species Dryoscopus gambensis. The sequence goes on from WEIT01003775.1 coordinate 320,745, forward strand.
TCAGGGACAATCCAACAGGTTTTGTTGTATTCTGGGAAATACAAAGCAGCTGCGGGAAGCAGATTTTGCCCATGCCCAGCCTGCTGGGACAGGAGCTTGTGAACATGCAGCCTCCTTAGCCAAAAAACTTTTTGACTCATTCAATCCAAGAAAATGTTCCTTAAAAAGAAAAAAAAAAATTAAAACCCAGATCCCCCTCAGCCACTGTCACCCAGGGGTCAGAAACTACTTAAAATATATAGATGGATCTGAAGGAGTTTAATGGTCTGTAACGACAGATACAGAGCCCCTCCAGCTGGATGTCACAAAAATTAGAGTAGTCACTTTACAAGGAGATGTGGCAAGAGGGATCCTTTCACTGATTCTTCCACCAGAGATCCAGCTAATTACCTGCCAGATGGACACGGACGTGCTCAGAGGGGTTGGCTCAGTGAGAGGGGGTGTTTAACATCCCCTGGACTGGTTTGCTGCTGTCCCCTGCCAGTCCTTCACCTCTGATTCCACATGAACGCTCAGGCTGAAATGCCCAGCTCTGCTAGGACATGGATATGGATCCATTGGCCATTTTGGCAATGCTCAAGGACATTTCTGCTCAGTGGTTTGCTCTCTTAGCAGCTGGGGACTGGCCAGTCTGCTCAGCTGGGCTCTCAGCTGCAGCCCTTGAATGTGGAACCTTCCCTTAGTGGTCCTATCCACCTGTACAGCCATAAAATGCAGCCTCTCCTGGTGGGAAGAGGCTCCAAGTCTGGACACAACAGAGTGGGACAGGTTTGAGGAGGTTTGGCCCACAGTGAGTGGAGGAGGGGGAGGATTCATCACTAATGTCCATTCACGGGAAAAACACGGGGTGTTACTTGCTCCCAATGCTTCTCTGTCCCTCTCCACCTGGCTACTGCCTCTCCAGCAGAACAGGCTGGGATTGCTTCCTTGGAAAGAGCTGGGAGATGCCTGTCTCCTTTCTGCATTCTGCAGTGCCACCTCTGAAAGGAAGGGAGCCCCTTTCTGAAACATCCAATACAGGGAGAGATGTTCAGAACTGCATGAATGGTTTCTTAAAGGTTTGCAACCTTATGGCAGAATTCCCAAAAAAGGGGCACTGCACAGGGACTGTGCAGCACTGTGGGTATGATCTCTCCAGCCATGGTGGAATTGCTCTGGCAGGAGCATAACACAGCACAGGGAACACCTGCATGTCCAGCACAGTTTGGGACGAGATTACTTGCAAAGCCCAGCTGTGTAGTCCTAGTCAAGAAAACCCCTTCATCAGGGAGAACAAATGAGGCAGAAACATCTCTGGGGCTCATTCCCACCACTTCCTCCTGCCCTCCAGAGAAACCAGCCCATTCCCTCCCAGGCTGCGCTGCCGTGCTGAGCTGCATCACACCCCGGGCTTGAGGGATTACCGGAGACCGTGCGTGAATGGGGAAAACCCCTCCTGGTTGCAATAGGCACCTCACCCTCTCACCAAGACACGGCTTGGGCTGGCAAATGTGGTCCTGTTAAACTGAGCAGCACCACAAATTACAGCGTGCAAACCTTAATGGAGACCACACCCTGGAGGAGGGGAGGGAATTGGTGTGCAGCAGCATGACAGGGCTGGACAGAGGCAACGAGACAACAATTTCCATCACATGAAAGCTGCTAATTGGAGTTTAACTTGTCTAACCAGCCCCTCTGCAGCACATCGACGACAAATTTGCTACCACCGTGGAATTTGTACTCTCAGGTCTGCATTCCTGGTTTGCCAACATTTAATGTGTGTTTCAGGTGGAGCCAGGAAGGGCTGTCGAAAAATTGATCTTTAATTGTGAGTTGCAGACCTAAGGTGGGAATTCAGCTGGATAATTTACAAATGGGAGGTTTGAGGATTGGTGTGGTGGAATGAAATTTGCTTCATCAGAATCCACAGCTCATCAAACTCAGATCCCTGTGCACAGACTTCACAGACCCAAGGAAGTCAGTGGAATCAATGAGTCTTCAGGACAGAATTTGATTAAGGACACTAAAGAGTATTTCCAGAATCCGTGAGTTTTCCTGGAATTCTACACAAAGCCTAACCTTGCAAACAGGTGTTGTGGGATGCAGAAGACACGGGAAAAGCAGCATGGAAAAACCAGCACACGATGTCTCTCTTAGGGGTGGAATACCACAGATGGAAATACAGAAATGGGTGATGACCCTGCTACAGGACAAAAGAAACTGTTCCAGCCACACCTGAGCATCCACACCAGAGACCCTCCTCTAGCCAGGCACTGCTGACTGAACAGAGAACTTTAAACAGCAGCAACCCAGATAGAGACCCAGTCTGGCTCCTGAGGTGCTGTTGACCCAGAGCTAAACTAATTAACCCGTTTCCTCTTCAAGTGTTCTCAAATGCCACTTGGCCATGTCACTCCACACCGGAGAACTCTGAAGCAGACTAATTACACTGGCAAATGTTTGATAGAAAATTACATTCCAATGGCATGGACTGCAAGAGGTTACCTCCCTCTCCACACAAGAGGCCTGATTCAGGACTCTGGGGCAACTCCCCTTTAAAGTCAGTATAATTCTGCAAGTCCAGGAAGCATGAAATAGAGAAAAAATAAACTTATTTTTGGCACGCAGGCCAGATTCATTTTACCAGCAGTGCCCCTCTGATGCTGATGCAGCCCAAACGTGGCTGGCGAGCCCATTACAGCCTTGACTGGCTCAGATGTGGGCAGGAGGAGGGAAACACCACCTTATCCTCCATTGACAACAGCCCAGAGGCACAGCCAGAATTTTAAGCAGCTAAAATGCTAAGCATTGAAGTGAGATTCTGTCCCAAAACTTCCTGTGGGTTACATTTGCACCTCAGTTTCTCTACCTGTAAAATAATAATTACCCAACACACCAGTTCTTGTAGGACTTAATTAGCACTTGTCAACCTCTTAAAGCTCCTCAAGGGAAGAGGAGATGTGCACCACAAAGTACTAATTAATGGATGAAGCCTTTGGAACAAAGTATACGATTCTGTTGTTGTCAGATCTAATAGAGTCATAAAAAAACAGGGCTGGAAGGGATATCAAGAAGTAACCTAGGCTGTCCCCCTGCCCTGAGGCATGATCAAGTATATCTAAATCAGTCTTGATAGATGAATACCCCTAAATCTTGGGATGCTGGAGCTGTGGATTGAAATAGATAAAGATGGCTTGTGTTACACATGCCTTGGGCTCCGTGGCTCTGCTGACCACAGACAAATACGACACAGACCCCTCCCTCACGTGGGGCCTCTCCAGGGCTCTCTGCATGGCCTGGGAGAGGCTTTGCTGCGCCCACAGTGAAGGTACTGAGCCCTCAGACTCCTCATTACTCCAGCTCAGGAAAGAAGGAGCCCCATTGCAGCATGAGAGCCCCAAACCTCAAACCTGGAATTAATGAGACTCTCAAACTGGGAAAAACAGGGAACAAAGCAGAGCAGTGTGAAAGGATCTGCTCGTGGCTGTGAGGCGCTTCAGCCAGCACCAGAAAATCAGTGCAGGTCACCCAAGCCTCACACATGGCTGGATTGCAAGACTTCCATTCCATAATACCTTTAGATCATTTTTGTTACGTTTTTCCCACTTTTCTTCCCTCTCTGCAGTCCCCAGAGTCCATCTAAAATACCATTTTTGGCCTAAGGTATCATTCAGATGTGGCTGCTGAAGCATTGCAGAGCCTTAAGTGAAAAAGTCCCCTTTTTTAAGCTACACAAAGATTTTTAGAGGGTTTTGTTAAATATTTTAATTATAAAAATGTGACAATTCAAGCCATCTTTCCAAGACATACATGCAAAGTACAGTAGGAGATACCTTTTATTTCATTAACTTCATACAGGAAAGCTTTTGAAACTTATACTTTCTTCATCAGCCTGGTGGATAAAAGCTAAGCCAGGCAACCGATACAGCACTGCAGAAGTTTATTAAATTAACCAATTAAACTGAGGCAATATACAATTTACAGAGGCCAAGGCAAACAATAGAAGGTGGAACACACTCCCGGGGCTGAGGCGATCGAGTCTTGTCAGCATTTCCATTATGAAGCTACTTCAGAGTTATTGTGGGAGGTGTGTAATAAAAAAAAAAATAGCTTAAACCACTGATTTCAGTCATTCTTAGGGATTCCCAAACATGCCCAGGCGGATGGAAGAGCAAGATGCAAACCAGTTTTTCCCTAATTTTGTCACTCAAATTAGAAAGGAGGTGTGGCCTGGGGAAACAGGTTGGCAGTTCCAGGGAAACAAAGGGAGGCTGGTTCTGCACAGTGCCCTGCTCCTGGCCGGGTGAGAATATGACCATAATGAAGGTGATTAATCAAGTGCAGCACGTCTGTGTGGGCTGAGACAGAGCCTGCCCAGCAACAGAGCCCTTTATGGGGATGCAGCAGCATCCTGCCCTCACAACAGCCACCCCATACCGATACAAATCACAAGCACAGCAAAGCTGTTCGTGTCCCCAGAGCTGAACCACACAGGAGTACTTGACCCATGGATTTGTCACCTGTCCAGTGCTAAACAGCAACCAAAGGGAATACTTTTCACAGTGGGCAGAATCCAGTGCGAGCTGAACCCCCTCAAACTTTTGGGTGGTTGGCATCAGGTTCAAATCTCAGTTTTAAAGGTTGCTCCTTCCCTGTATAAACTGTGCAGATTCTTTGGGTAACAAAGATCAGGTTCTTTGGGTAACAAAGATCCAGTGGTTTCACGTTGCATTTCACAGCATATGAAAACCTTTTCATGAGGTGCAAACCTTTTCACACAGAGAAAAAAAAAAGAAAAAAAAAGAAAAAAAAAGACTGAAATGGAAACACTGACACCACATTTACTGTAAGAGCGTGATCAGCAGCAACCATAATTCTCCTTCAAAAGGTTCCACCCACAATGCTTTCTTTGGCCTGTGCACCTTGTATATTGCCTTGGTCTAACTGGTTAATTTAATAAGTTTCAGAAGTATTTAGTTGCCTGGCTCAAGCAGTTGGACACAATTTAAACCCAGGTAGCCTGGCTTGTGACCACAAGTCGTTCTTGGGATGGCATCTCTGTGGTTCAGCGCAGCGTCCCAGCTCTGCTCCGTTTCCCCTCTGGAAGCCAAACAAGCCCAGCTCAGTTCCCAGCAGCACAGAGCAGCCACAGGGCTCCGGGGAGGGCAGCAGATTGACAAACCAAGGGTAAAGTGAATTAGCTGAACCCCCTCAGTCCTGCAGCTCTGCAACAGAATTTAAAGGAGCACTGGGAAGGCACAGGGATGGTTTGGAAGAGACAGGATGCCCTGGCAGATAAGGACCAGCCTGGAACCCAGGAGACCCACTGCTGTTCTGCCTTTGCCAGTGGCCCACCACATGACCCTGAAGAAGCAACTCCATAAGGCTTTTTTCTTTTCCCTGTTGCTCTTTTTCTGCTTTGGTTATAAAGTTTTCCATGTGGTTTCATCATCCTGTTTGTACAAAATATGTATTTGCATAACATCTCACACAACAAGGCCCTGATCTCAGCTGGGGCTTCTAGACACAAAAGTTATGAAGAGACATATTAGCAAATTCAGTGTGTTTCAATGCCCATTATGAGTATTTTGTAACCAGCACTGAAGATTCTACTGTGTTGTTTTGCCAAATGACACAGGACAGAGGAAGGTCCTGCATGGAGAATGTTGGCTGATCCTATTCCTTGCAGGCAGGACCCGAGGGGCATCTTCGAGATGGAAAAGGAATTAATTATTTTTAGGCTAAGAGCAAAATCCCAGAACAGCTGCACAGCTCCAACAACCCAATAAAGACACTTTTCTACCCCAACCTCCAGTTTCACCAAATCTTCTCACAGGACGTTGCTGCCTTCAAATCCAAATTCATTGGTTTGGCCTCACATGGACACACTATTCAGTCCTAATCTAACCAAAGGCTGTGACTGAGAGAATAGCTTGTGGACCATTCCCAAAATAAACATTATTTCTACACAGTGTGTCTCCGTTTATACTCATCTCCAAAATGGTGAACAGCAAATGAAGAGGAGAAAAGAAATTAAGACAAGAAGTGACCAATCTTCCAAGCCCCAGGTTTGCAGCTAAGAACTGTCTGACCAGAGAGCTGCAAAAAAAGGCATCTGAGCCAGCAAAGGCACCAGCAGGGGCTGAGCCGGAGCCTCAAGTCCTGGCAGTAGCAGTGGCAGTGCCCCAAGAACAATACTTAGAAGGAGTAAGGGCAGTGGCAGCAGCCCCTGGGGCTGTCCAAGACCTAGCAATCCCATCCTTCTCCCTGGTGAAGGTGCAAGATTCCTGGCAGCACCCAGGAGTCTGGTCTTACAACCTAAAGGAGGGAGAAAAACCAGCTGTAACCTTCATCCCCTTCCAAAGCCCCACAGAGTGCCCCAAAAGAGAGGCAGAATAACGACGCTGGCAGCAACCACTGGTGAACAGCAGGAAAGAAGCAGCATTTTCAGGGCTTGAGTTTTTGACGTTTGTCCTGTGAACTGAACTTAAATGCAGATTGGACTTGGGTGAGGCAGTTCCACACAGGCCAGGAAACAATAATGGATATGCAAGTTGTCATCATCTACCTGGTAACTCCTGGGGGTCTCGAAGACTCCTGCAAAGCACCCACTTGCACAGTGCCAAGAACCCTGACAAAGTGCCACAATTATTCCTAAGACAATCAGATGGGCAAGTGCAAAAGCAACTTCTTCAAGAGTTTATTGAGTCAGTGACAGAATTTGGGACTCAGCCTTCAGCTGGTGTCCTGCATCCCCACCCCTGGTTCCTCAACACATCCCACAGTGCCAAAGAGCACCATCCAGCCCAGGCTGTGCTGACCTGCTCCCACTGAGCTCAACGGAAATTTGCCACAATTTCTGCAAAATTTGCAGTTTAGGTTCTTGCCAGGCAAAGCTGTGGCATTCCCTGCACAGCTGCTGTATGAACAACACTCAGTTTGGGAGCTGGGCTTGCAACGCTCGGTGCTGTGCAGCACAAGGTGCAGAACAAACCCTCTCACACTGAACATTCCTTCTCGGCAGGCTCCAGCTGGAGCTGGATGTTCTCTTCCTGATCTCAGTACCTGGGGGTTTTTAGTTGTTTTTCTTCTCCTACTTTGAAACTCTGTAAATTAAAATTGCCCTTTTAAAGGGGAAAACAGGCTGGATTGAGTCAAATCCCCATTCCCTTTGGTGACTTGCTGCACAGGCAGCTGGGACAAAGCTGGCTGGGATGTCAGATTCCTGGTGCTTTAACACAACAGGGCTGTTTCCCCCTCAAGTATTTCTCTAAGAACTCAAAGATTTCCTTCTCCAGCAAACACCTGAGCAGAAATGACTCACTCACCGTGTCGGCAACTGGCACAGAGCTCTCAGCCCTGGTGCCAAGCCTACATTTATATTGTTGAAACACTGAAGAGGGGAATTTTCCTTCTGTGGCTTCCAAAAAGGCTTGTCCATATCTATTTCATAGACACATAGAATGCCTTGAGCTGGAAGGGACCCACAAGGATCATCAAGTCCAGCCCCTGGCCCTGCACAGACACCCCAACAATCCCACCCTGGGCATCCCTGGGAGTGGTGTCCAAAGGCTCCTGGAGCTCTGGCAGCCTTGGGGCCATGCCCATTCTTTGGGGAGCTGTTCAGTGCCCAGCCACCCTCTGGGGGAAGAGCTTTTCCCTAATATTTTGCATAAATAGTAGCTTTATGCCTGTTTTTGTTAAGAGGGGTAAGAAAGAAATTAGGGTAAAGCATATTTGTAAGACCAGCCATACAGAAAAGTCATTTTTTTCAAGCTCATGAAACATTATAATGCATCTATCCCTAATCAAATCACTTTTTATTTTTTCTGCCTGACTTCCTTCAAAAATACTGCATATATATGATCATGGTGTGCATGAGCATGCATCTCTAATAACTTTTGAATGAGTTGGTTGCTTTCAGCCCAATTTGAGAGCGAGACAGGAGTTTGAGAGCTGTCACGTTGCCACAAGTTTCATGAAAACAGGCGACTGGATGGAAAAGAGAGGTCCAGAGGCTGGAAATGGGCAGAGTGAGCTCAGCCAGTGTCAGACACCTCAAAAATGACATTGTAAAGGCTTGGAAAAGCCTCCATGGAAAGTTACAAGTGGCCAAGAGATAGAAAGTCACAGCACACCAAGTACTACCTGAATATTTATTCTGAACGTCGTCATAACAAAAGTCAAAAAATGACCGGCCTTCAAGATACAGCACTCAAAGGAGCAGACAAGACAGCTAAATACTTCAAAGAAAGCCTACAAGCAAAAGTCCTATTCCTATTAATTTTAACTAAATCCTGGGCTGGACTCTCCTCTTACACCCATGTAATCATTAATTTCAGAATAGTGATTTCTGATATACCCCATGGTGAGCCCCAGATCTTACAAATCCACTCTTTATTGCCTGAGCAGTGCCGTTGAAAATCAATAGGATTACTCATAATGGTAAAGTTAAACACCTGTGAAAGTGTCTGCAAGGCTGAGGCCTAAGGCCTGGCCCAGGCACAGCTTTTGTACTTGAAAACCTGGTTCACTTAAAGGTTTGTTTTGTTTTTGGTTTTTTTTTTTTAAGAAAACAAGAGAATAATTAAAGCCATACAGCCACTTTAAAATGGACACATTTTTATTGCTATAATGGGAGCTCCCAACAGCACAGCCATTCCCAGGTCAGTTGTGCTGCTCCAACTGCACTCCTGGTGTAGGGAATTGTGCCAACCCTGTTAACAGCAGCCACAGATTCTACACTTCGAGCAGCTCAAGGAGCAGATGCCAGCCCGCTCTGTCTACTCAAAGCTCTCCACATAATTCATGGAAAGCACCTGAAGGAACAAGCAAGACCCATGTTTGAAGGACATTTGGTCTGGAGCCTGTCAAAAAGTATGAATTTTTATTTTCTCTCTCCATAATTTTCTTGCTCTCCTCTGGGTGTGCACCCATAGAAAAAAGAGCAACACCAAACACACCTAAAAAACCTTTGAGTCAGACTTTCATGTGTGCAGAATTAAGGAAGGTGAAAAAGATCAAGATTGCCCCACAAGAAGACAACAAAAAAGGAGTGTGCATTCTATGGAAAGCACCACAAACTTTAGGAGATGCCAGGAGGAAGAGGGGGTGGAACAGTGAACTAACATGTCTGGATTGCTAAGAGGTTAAAAAAAATGTCACACTTTCAAAGAAGAAAAAGACAAAAGACACTAAGAGTAAACAGGAAATTTGGGAAATCTATTTCACTCAAAGTAGCAAACATCTGGAATAAATTGTCAAGAACTTAAGACCATCAAAGCAAAGTATTAATGAGGTTAAGAGGCAGCTAGACTGGAGGAGGAGAGTGAAGAATACAGGGACAAAGGAAAGAGATGGAGCTGAGAGAAACCTGGAGGCAACAGCCACTTTAGCCAAAGGGCTTTGTTTCTCCCTCTGCCCAGTACTTCCTTATCTTCTCGTTGCTCCAGGGCTAAAATATGGGGGTTTTCTACTGGTTTTTGTGTTATAGAAAGGGAAAGATTATTCTTTTTTTTCCTCCCTCTAAGAATTCCATGCTGGGATCGTGACACGGTACATCATTGTTGAGCCTCACAATGTTTAACTCAGAGAAGCACAAGAAAACCAAGCACATGCTACCCCTTCCGCCAAGAGCAGCTTTCTGAAATCTGAAGTCCTCATCCCTCCTTTTCACACTTCAAATTAAGAATAATTCTTACTTTTGTTACCAAATGTTGCTTAAAGAAGAAAAACCTCCTCCCTTTAATCAAAGGATTTAGCAAACCTCTCCATGGATTCAAGAGCCGTCTTTTAAAACTTTTGCATTTAAAGTAATTCAAACCAGGCTAAACAACACCTTTAAAGATGACAAAAACCAGTAGGCATAAATGAATAAGGAGTCTAAGAAGGAAATACTTAGCATGACTTATCCTTTAATATCCAGATCCCTCTCTAGTAGGGATAATCAGAAAGCTATGTTGGCCCTTGCTCAAAAGAAGGGAATGGTCTTCCATCTCTGCCTGGGCTGTTATTAACTATATTGGTTACATTCATGGTCATTAACATCCTTTAAAAGATGATCTTGGGATTTCATTTTCCACCTCCCGTTATTGAGCAATGGAATATTCATAAAACAGTAGATGGAAACAGCTGAGAAGAAAAGAAAAGAAAGCCTCCAAGTTCTCATCCCTGCCAGTTAAATTACACTAAACCAAGGATTCAGCAGCAAATTGATTCAGGAGCAGCAGGATATACACACACACGAAAAAGCACACTGGGGGGGATGGAGAATAATAAAACATGCACTTGCCTGTCCTCTGCTCTAATAACCACATGCAAACTTCAGCCAAGCCTGACAGAGTGGGAGAGGTTTCAAAGATACGAAGTTCCTGTGGGTTTCACAGCGCAGGCAGCTGGGTAAAGGATGAAGATGCATTTGAGGGCTCCACCAAACTCAAGTGTTTAATAGACACAAGAGAATCCACCCCAGCCTTCATTGTGGTCTAATAGCACAGGGCCCTCCTGCTGTTTGTTATCAGCCAGGCACCCACATCTGAGGAGTCGATGTTTTATTGGGAACATCTGCTCTTGTCTCAGTGAGAGCAGCTGAAGCTCTGCCTCAGCTGCTTCTGCTTTAGCTGTTCCCAAATCCACCCTTGCACCTTTCTCCCCACAGGGAACCAAGCAGGGCTGTTGGGAGGTCCCAGGGAAGGCTGAGGGGCACTTGCTCAGAGCCCCCATGCTGCCACACAGCATTGAGGCTTTATTTTTAACCCAAAGCTCACCAAATATGCCTTGGTACTTGCAAGGAGGAGAAGAGTTTTGAATGACTGGACACATTCAACTTACCCAAATTATTCAGTAAATTTAGCCGCCAACATAGTGGTCATGAGATGGGGCAGTGTCCTCTTCAAGGAAGCAGTTCAGACCCAGCACATCACTTCAGAGGTCTGAAGTAGCCTCTGGTCTGTCCCTCACCACACTGAATGTAACAAAAGCACCAAAAATCATAGTCCTCACTTCAGCCCTTCCACAAAATGCCACCAATACCCACAGCAGTTAAACTGGCCCAGGCCTCTTACTTTCCTCCCAGTCCTAACATGGAAAACCAGTGGCAGTACAGCTTTGAGGAACTCGGCTCCGTTTTTCTCACTGTTTTGACTTCAAGATTTAAACATAACTAGAGGGAGCCATCTGGAAATAAAAATAAGGATTTTTTTTCCTCCCTCAGCCAGGTCCACGGCCTGGAAGGGTCCTGCCATAAGGACACACTGCCCAGCACCCCAGGCCCCAGGGCTTCACCCATTGCAGCAGGCACAAAACACAGGAGATCTTTAACAGCAAAAGCAGGTGGTTGTTTTTCCAGGGACTTTAATGAGTGTTGTAGTGGCTGGAAAAGGTGATAAGCGTTCTATGTTATATGAAAAGCCAGGGGGTTACTTTATATAATCAGCCACAGCTGACTAAACAGGGCACTGAAAGTCACTCACAGCCAAGGGAAGACAAAACAACAAAACCCCCACAACCTTCCCATCCCACCTCCCCAAAGAACCCGTTCCCCAGGCACAATCCCAGGGTTGTTCCGAGGCCTCCAACCCCCTAATTAACATTCTGCTTGGAAAAAACCACCGGCTTACCTTGGCATGCCGAGGCCTCAGCTCCACCTTGGCTGCGCAGGAGCGGGGACAGCAGAGCCAGGGCTGTGTGTGGACAGGAGCAGCCCTGGGCCGAGCCCTCCTCATCCTCTCTGGCAGCTTTCTTGGGGCAGGGGAGCCCCTTGGCACTAACAGCCCCCCCAGGTGTGGGACAGCTCCGGCTGCCCTCCGTGCTCCGGTGTTTTTTCTCCAAAGGTATGAAAACACTGGCGTTAAGACAGAAGTTTCAAACACGTTGCATTAAATACTTGCCAGTTGTCTTCAGCAGCAGCTCGAAGGCATTGCAGTGTTTAACAAATCAGGATTTAATTTAGCAAACCTGAAAATATTTCATATGGACTTACGAGCCTGCAGTTTAATGTAAAAGTGCAGGTGAAAAGCTCACATTCACCACAGGGAGAGGGGCCCTGACCAGAGCCCTCAGCTGGTGGCTGTAGCTCAGGGTGGGAAGGTAAAACCTGGTGGCATTTGGTGTCCAGGGCTGGCACAGCCACAGCAGAGAGGACACTGGGGGGTCACTGCCAGCAGCCAGGCTGTGACAGCCTCGGGGGTCTGCCCACACTGCCACAAATGTGTTTCACTTTGGAACAAAACTGGACTTTTCCACCTTTTCCAGGGCAGTAATATACAGTATTTCAGCATTACCTGTTTGTACAAACCCAGGTGAACTGTAACACCAACGTAAAAAGAAATCACTGGTATTTCCATAAGGCTTTTTGCAATTCCAGACAAAATATGGATACTTGTACTGCTTCAGCACTTGATTCACACCAGTATTATTTTTCCAAGCATTAAGTTCTGTCACAGCCTTTGCACTCTCAGCCTGGTTGGGGAGGGGCACAATCCTTGCTGAAACTGGCTAATTCCTGTTCTACAAAAAAATAAAAAACCCCTTTCTGGCTGCTATTTAAACCGCATCCTTTTTACACTGATAGCTTTAAGGCACTGGCTTACCAGGAAATTCATGGAGATTTATCTCTTTCTGGCCTGATAGAGGAAACACCTCCCCATCCCACCCCACTCCCTGGTAATGAACTTTCTACTCATCACAGCTGTGGTGGTACCTGCAGCTTCCAAAGCTTAAAGGGACAAGGCTGTTTGGATCTCCCCTCACTTGTACATAAGCCCTCTTACCCCAGGAAAGGGCAGCTGCTGTCTTTTAATCATTATTAAAAATAAATTCCTGCCTGGCCTGGCATCTGAGCTCTGTATTCCTGCTGAAGCAGCTGACCAAACATGAGCTTGCTCATATATTTTGCAAAAAATTTTATGTTTCTCGGGTCAACAGGCACATTAAGCAATCATTTAAAGTGAAAGGGACAGTAAGAAATGGCAACAGTTCACCAGATAAGGACTCGAGTTGCTGCCATGCTTGACCTTAAATACCTGAGTTAGCATTCCCAGGCCCCTGCTTTACAACTGGTGGAGCTGGACAGATGCTTGCAGGGGCTGAATCAGAGGAGAGAGGAGCTTAAGTGCCACAAAATGCCTGCTCAAGGACCCTTCTCCCTTCAGCCTCTGAAGAGAAGTCCTGCCTCCTTCAGGAGGAGCCTCCTTGAATATACACCACATCCAAGTGGCCAAAGTGAAGTCCATACATGTGAGTATTGAAGTTCCGTAACTCTGATAAAACTCCCCAGATTTGTGTGTCAGGAAACTGTTGTTTCAAATACTGTGCCCACATGTGCTCCAAGCATCCAAATTCTGGCTCCGTCCTATGGCTCCCAAAGTCTTGAGTTTGGAAAAGGGCTCAGTAGCAGGGAAGGGACCCCAGATGCTGCAGCTGGACAGACAGCTGTGCGCAGCATCAACATCCCAGGAGTATTCCTTCATGAGCTGGGAACTTGTACCCTGGGTTCAGCCATGGCCATGGGATTTGCAGACTTTTCTGGTGGAAGCCGTGGGCTCCCCTTCAGGAATCCAAGTGGATTTACTCTTGCCTATAAACCAGCTGGGTTGAAGTTGTTTTTTCCCCATTCAAAGTGGGAAATCCCCTCTCCTTGGGCATGAGCATTGTCAGGATGGCTCAGAGAGATGTGGCGCATGGACATCCCGCTGGTGACCACCTGAATTCAAACAGACTGATGAGGAAATGAGGTGAGGCCCACAGGTGCAGAACTTTCTCTGTACCTGCAGGCAGATTAAAGACCAATGCCCCAGAGTACAGTTAAAAATATGTCCAACATGAATTATCAATGATAAAATCAGGAGATACTTCAAGGCTGACAAGGGAGAAGGAAAAGGAGGAGGACGAGACTGTCCCAGGATCAGATACTGTTCAATATTAACAGTTTGGAGGGTGAGACAGGGAACATGCTAAATTTGTGGATGATAGGCAATAAGCTAAGGTAGCTTATGTCGAGTTTGGAGGACAGGGATAGAATTCAGAACAGCTGTAAATTGAAGGGGAGATAGAAAGCCAGCAAGGAGGAATTAAAGATCAGTGCAGGTTGTTACATGTTAGAAGAAAGTGAAATTCAAGGACTAACTGGTCAGGCTGCAGCTGCTCCGGAGAGGACCCAAGGTTCAAAATGCAGCACGGATTGATCAGGTGTCACCACCTGATCATTGTTCCAGGTGTCACCCCAGTGCAGGGCAGTGTCACCTGGGCTGTGCGAGCCATGCTGACCTGTGTGACATCAGCACCACAGGGGATTGCCCAGGCCAAACCTCGTGTCAGAGCAGCAGCAGCTACAGCAGGATTCCCAGGACCAAATCCAGCCGGGTTTGGGGTATCTCCTGAAATATTTGGGAGCTCCACAACCTATCTGGCCAAGCTGTTCTGAGATTTGATCACCTTCAGAGTCAAAAAGGTTAAAGGGGCTTTCCTGTGTTCCAGCGTGTCCATTGCCTCTCATGCTGTCCACGGACACCTCTGGGAAGAGCACAGATTTGTTGTACTCACTCCCATCACCCAGGTCATTGATGAAAATGTTAAACAGCTTTGGCATTGTTTTCAGATAGAAAAAGGAGGCTCCAGACAATCTGCACCTCGTTAACATTAGTGAAAATTCCAGGTATGTCCTCAGACAACCCCTGCTGGCACATTACCAAGGTAACAGAGGCAGAGGGAATCAGATCTGAGGAACTTTCTGGGATAGACAGAAGAAGCTACAGGGGGATCAGAAAGAAGCAGTTATTAAGGAAGAGAGGTCTGGAATAAACTTCTACCCACATTGCCTAGAAATATTTGTAACCTTCAGTGCTGCAGAATCACAAGGGGGGATTGGTTCGTTTGGCTTTTTACAGACAACGAACCTCTGAAATAATTATTCCAATCTTGCTGGTGCTGGAATTTTGTGTCCAAGTTGGCATAGGATGTTTAAAAACCAAATATGCACAAATTTAAGGTAATCCTAAAGAGAGCAAGAAAAATTAGGAGTGGAGAGAAGATTACTGGGAGGAAAAGTTGGAAAAAGAATATTGAAAAAAGAAAACTAAACAGGCTTCCACTGTGCTAACGTCATTACAGAGAGGATGCAAAGGATGAAATTGGCTTAATTTGCAGACAGAAAGATTTAGGTTAGGGGGAAAAAATGCATAAATCTAAGGCTAGCTTTGGACTTGAGGCTACCTACAAAGTTTAGACAGGTCAGACAAATGTTTGTAACAACAATCCTGCCTCTAAGCAGAACAACAAACTGGGGGAACTCATGAGAACCTTCCTCTGCCTTTTATGACAGTCTATTTCAAAGGCTGCTCTATCCTTTCACAAGGTTTCAGAAAGGTTTATGGGATTAAACTTTTAAGAGTTAATAAAATACATTATCAATTCTACCCTGCTTCTTTTCTTTGTTTTTTTCCCATCCAAATAGTAATTGTTTGTGAAAGGGCTGACACTGAAGAGCAACTGCCAGGGTTCATGCAAGTTCAGTTCCCATCTGATCATTTTAATGATGCTTGGTGAAAATCTGTTTTGTGGAATTAATCTGAGCCCTTTGTTGCCTTTGGTTATTTGAATCTGCATCCAAACCCCATGAGCACAGCCCTATGTACCCCTATGGAAATGGAGATTGAAATGAAATTGGGGTTGATACAGGCTTGTTTTGAATCTTGAATATTTTCATGATGTTTATCTGAACATTTGTCCTTCCCCCTTATAGAAGGGGAGCATTACAACCCCCAGTTGTCTTGCATGATAGTCCAAGGGCCCACGGTACAGAAGTCCAAATGAGCAACCAGACTGGTGGCATAGCCCAACCCAAAGATCTCCTCAAGCAGTCCGTAACAGGCACCTCAGCTGCACTGCCCTTGAAGTGCCACAATTCCGGGGTAACAGACAGAAAAAAAAAAAGGAAGAAATGGATTTTGAACCAAGATAAAAGTGCAGCAACAAGGAAGGAGCAGAACTGCAAAAAGCCTGTAGGCAGACAGGGTCAGATGGAACCTGGGGCTTTGTAAAGCCACGAACCACTTCAGAGGGTCTCGAGAGCTCTGGTGGTTGAGAGCACCGTGGTGGTGCATCCCTGTTTGGTGCTGCTGCAGGGATCACAGCTGCACCCTGGTTTGGTCCCATCAGGAACTGGAGGGAATTTGGGCTGAATTCCAAGCAGAGCCTCTGGTTTAGTTTCCTCCAAAAAAAGTTACCCAGGTTGCTCAAGGTAAGTGAGGGCAATCAAGTGATTTCCTTCAAAACTGCAGTGCTCCAAACTAAACCTCTCCTCATGGTAAAGCCTGGCTCAAGCTAATCTGCACTCAGGGGGTCCTGTGTCCATCCTCCCCACAGCTCCATGCTCCTGCCCCATCTGCAGGTGTGAGGGAGCAGCAGCAGGGCAAGGTAAAGGGACCTTAGCAATACCCAAACAAGGCAGAACTAAAGAGGGCAGTCCGGTCCAAGAGTCCAGAAAGGAAATTTAGGGAGCAAGGAGGTTTCTTCTCAGTCAGAACCTGTTGTGCATGTTTGAGCCCTTGTGCTGGCTGGAGGGAGGGAGGGGGTGCCGCCAGGGGAAGAGGGGAATGTGGAACTGCTCAGACCAGACCCCCATCAGCCTGAGAAGTCACAGAGCTGCACTGGAAGAAGTCACGCAACAGTTACAGATGAAAAAGGACCCATCAAAAACTATGCTTTGATGGAAAAGTGTGACCTCATCTTTCAAGAGCATTATCATCAAAGTTTTTGCCTACCAGCTTGCATGAGGAAAAGTAAATCTCTCTAGATTGAAGGCCAAAGGTAAGCCTGTGTGCTGTTTCATCTCGTCTTCAGTCTCATTCTGAAATCTTTACATAGTGTAAGAACCACAAGCACTGTCTGACATCTGATGCCTGAGTGACTTCAGCTCAGTACTCATTTCGTCAGGAATGTGATTTTGTGGGGCTTAGACAAGGTAGCATTACACTTTGTACGTGTTTGTGCCACACAAGAGCATTTTACAGACCCACCTCTCAAGAAATTTCCAAATTAAGTCTGCAAATGAAACATCCATTTTGCAGCCCTCTCCGTCAGCAGCTCTGTTATTTGCTGAGAAGAGCTGTCACTCGCTTGGGTCTGCAGAAGAGCCTGAAGTAGAAACTCCTAAATTATCTTTTCTGTTGTGCCCACCAAAAAATCCTCAACTTCCATGACCTCTCACTGCCAATCTACAGCCCCATCCCCTGGGCAGTGGTCATGGACCTGTGAGGAAAAACATTCTGGGGAGAAAAAACCCATTGAGGGAAACAGCAATTCAAACTGGGCTTGTCCAGGAAAGCTCAGCTGGTGAGTGAGCCAGGAGGTGGAAGGACAGTTCCAGCGTGGACTCTTGCATTGAAGTTTTCTGAGTCCCCAAAGCCCAGTGAAGCTGCTCATTGTGCTGGGAGGGACAGCTCTGGGTGTTGCTTCAAGTGTTACAGGAACAGGGGGCAAGAAGTGCTAAAGCCTTGTCCACATGTTCTGCAAGATTCATGCAAGAAAGGAGTAAATTTTGTCCCTAGCTGTGTCCACTGATATTTTTAAGAGATAATTCCTACTAGATACAACTGGGAATCAATACTGGAAAAACAGTGCTGGTGCAGGAACATTCACACAGGGTCTGCATGCAGGGGGGAAGGGGGAGATTTATTTTATGAACTTTCTGTGTGCTAAGAGCCTTCTCACTCCAGTTCTCTATTACTGAAGTGCACAGAGTGCAGGATTTTGCTGGAACAACAGAAAATGCAGGTAGGGATGAATGTCACATCCCTGAGTCATGTAGATGTTAGAGCTTTTGCAGGGAATTTCTGCCCCTATGGGCGAGGGCAGAATTGGACACGTTGCCCTCAAGTTCTCTTGCTACAAAGATGAAGAAGATGGAAACACAAAATAAGTGGCTTGTTGCTTCCTCTCAGTGTCTGTGGGACTGTGGCTCCAGCAGCACTGATGCACAAGGAAAGCATTTTCATGAGCTGTTAAAACAGCAGAAGCTTGTTTTCCTTTGGCTGCAGCATCCTCCTGACTCCCACGCAGGAAGTGTTCATGCAATATTCCACATAGGCAGAATATGTCCAGTTCCTAGAAGTCTAAATACAAGAAACTGTAGCCCATTTAAAAACTAGGCCAATCTTGGATTATAAAAGTGAGAGGTAATCTGCTTTCATGGGCTACAGTTCCCAAATTCTCCTCTTTGCCCCTAGATTTGATGATCTTTGACAAAACACATCCTTGCAGTGCGTGTCTCACCTGTGACTCAAGGATAATGGCCAGGGGTGACACACCAGGTGTTACTGTCATGTCATGGGCAACCTCCTCCACATAATAAAGATGTCTCTGAAGGGGGAAGTTCCTTACTCCTGGCTTCTCAGTGCACCTAGTTATTTTTACTGTGAGAAAACAGCCAATATTCCACTGTTTCTGCTCATTTGCACCAAAGCAAGTGAGTCAAGTGGTTTCAGAAACTGGCCACATCACTGAGATGAAGAGGGCACATTGCATATTCACAAGAGCTTAAGACTGTTTAATTTAGACTTCCATTGCTAGGGGCTGTGGAATGGAACATAATTCTATTTGCCAGATACTCTTCCTGGTGCAGTAAGTTAGCGGAATTCTCAATTAATACATGGAGCTTATGTATAAAAGACAAGAGGTTAGGTAAGACAGCAGTGCCCACTGGACCATCTGGTGAACATTAGATTTGTCAATAAATCACAAAAGCACCAGTTCATCAAGAAAATTCCATTTCAAACCACTGACAGGAGAAAAAAGATGGGGAAAAATCCTCACAAAATTGGTATTTTGATATTTTATAAAAACAGGAGCATTAAATAACTTTAATCTTATTTCAATGGTTTTATTGGTTCTCTTCTGATGACCACATGGCTTCACATCCTGGATGTTTAGCCCTTTGTCTTGTACACAAGAGCATCATGAAATAACTCGGTGCATCATCACCTGCTCTCAGTCTTTCTCCTCACCATGGGTGATAACATAGCAGAGGTTCTTATAGTCGAGGTTCCCAGAGACATCTGGAGGGAAAGCAGCAAACATCTGGTTGATCTGCCAAGCAAACAGAAAGAAGTGTCACGGGCTGTGGACAGCAACATGAAAAGCTTCTCGTTTTCAACCCAGCTCAGCTCCCTGATGCCATGGTCCTTTAATCACCATGGGAAAGTTTTCCTTAGGCTCAGTAAGACTGAAACAGGAGTTGGAACACAACTGGTTAATAAAGTCCTGCTAGAATCCCACAAGTCCCCTGTTGAAGAGAGCTCTCCCTGAAACCCAGGGAGATAAGCCCTGGTTGATAAATGTACAGTCCAGTCTCTGTTCTGACTGGAACAGACTGTCCAGTCTGTTCTGTCCACAAACCAACTCCATCTACTCTTCTGAAAATAAAGTCCCTCTAAATTCCTCCCAGCCAGCAGAATCTGTGCTCCATCTCACACAAGCCACCAAGTCAGTACCTCATTTCAGATTTTGAACCAAATAACTCACAGAAATAGAAACCAGAACCCAATCCCCACCCAAATTCACTTGGACTCCAGTAAATCCATTGCCCAGCTCCCCATGGGCAAGAACAGCACGAGATAGGCCACACTTGCACTTGGATGAGAGTCCAAAGAATCTATTTGACTTTGATTTAGCCATGGAGCTCTTCAGAAGAGATGCTATGAATTGTTTCTAATTGCTAAAGCTGGCATCAACCTCCTCTCGGTCTGGATTTCAGCTGAATTCATGCATTTAAGGAGGGGCAAGGACTTACTGCTGAACAGGAGCTGGAGCTGGATTTCTATTTTGAATAAAGTTCCTTACCTCTTCTTGACTGAACCGGTCTGCCTGTGTCATAAGCATTTCTTTGATGCTGTTCAAATAAAACGAAATAACCTGATTAAAGGGTGATAATGGCACATGACAATTCAGATGGCAAGATCCCTCCTGAAGTTGCATGAAAGAAAATGTGTGTGACTGCATAAATTAGAGCTGTTAATCCTTACATGATATTGTAAGAGATTTTCTGTGGGCACCCATCAGTGTCAATGCCTCGCTCTGCCAACTTATTTCGCTTTTGTGACATTTTATAGAGGTTTAAAATTGTTTAAGGTTATTACTGTAATTGAAATACAGCAATTTTGTATGCTTATCTTAACCTAAAATGGTAGGTTTCCTCACTTGCTGTTTAAATTTTGGATCACATAACAAAACCAAAAGAGAGAATATTTTCTGTAAAATCTGAGGATGAAAGGAACAGAGCATGAAATGAGAAAGAGGACTTGAAAGAGGACTCCAGCCGCTATTCCGAATCATCATCCGAGAATCCTTTATTTGCATGCAGCCATTCCCAGAGGAGTTGTGGGACTGTGTGAGACCTGTTGTATTTCACGCTGCACTGTCTTGATCTGGAGTTACAGCACTGTAACACGGAGCTTATCCCACACACAATCTGCATCCCATGCAATTACATCAAAGAGCATATTTTGGGGGCAGACTCTCTGCCGATTTACCCTCTGTTTTAAACCCATTGTGGGAAGGCAGTCGAGCCTGTAATTTTTTTTTTTACCTACGTTTAGAGGTGAATAAAAAAAGCCAGGAAGAATTATTTTTGTTTCTAGTCTAACCCCTTTAGATAAAATGTCTTTATACTTCTCCCAGTTACTCGTGTGCTGAGGGCAGCACATGCACCACGTGCTGGGATATCCACCGGTATAAGCTCAGTTATAATCACATAAACATCCCTTCAATAACACCAATAATTTCCCCTTCCTGTAGAAGAATTCCTGTATTAATCTCCCAGTTTTCATTCGTGCAGAAGAGGCAGAATTGTCTCCTTTTGTCACGACCAAATATATTTCTACATTACCAGACATGATTCTGGAGCAGTAAAACAAACTGTAAAGCTGTGATAGCAGGTGAGCAGTCTGTTGTACAAAAACAAAAGCTGAGGCAAATATAGAAATCTGGTTTGGTTTGTAGATTTGAAAAAAGGCTGCTTTTTTGAAGAATTTGTTACGGGGGAGTGAGAGCAGCAGCTCTTCTGGAAGAAGCCCTTTCTGCTTTTTAAAGGGAATATTTAAAACTATTTATAATAGAAATCATGCCTGAACAGGAACACTTCCAGGAGAGAAAAATTCACCTACTGTGGGTGCAGATGTTCAGGCAAAACAGTAAATCCTCCCTGTCTGCTGCCATACACTGCACGTGTCCAGTGAGAAAAGGCCCCCAGACAGAAGTGCACTTTGCATGGCAAAGCTACAATGGCACTCATGGCTCTGACAAATGTGATTTTTTTCCAGTAAAAGGCTTCTCCTACAGCTTGCATCAGGGGCGCACACACTTCTGCAGAGTCTTGTTGATAGCAAGTGCACATTTGGAAGCCCAGAAAGAGAAAACTGAAAAAATAATCTTCTGGGCAATGAATAAGGATCTTACTCACAAGGACCTGTGTGAAAAATCTGTGCAAGCTTTGGGAAATACTCAGAAGTCACAGCCAGAGTTTAAGCTATTGGATATCTTTTTCCTGTGTTACTTCACCATTCTCTTTAGTTAGCAAAGTTTCTTCATCTCTTTGTCTCAAATTTCTGCTTCTGCTCTGTTCCTCTGGCACATTTGGTATGTGATTGCATTTTTGAAGTCAAGTTCTCAAATGATCAGTGGTCGCCAAGAGCAGAGAGATCATTCCCCTCAGCATAAATTGATTATTGGATATATATATGCCCCAGACAAACAGCATTAGCAAATGTAAATAGGAAGTGTGATCCAGGAAGGAGCTTGGTGAATAGAAGGAAGCAATTTTGTCAGAAGTCACAAATAAACTTCATCGCAAACAGGCCTGAATTAAAAAGAGATCTGGGCACTGTGTGTCTTCTATTCACATGCCTAAAGTATTTAGGGGAAAAGAAAAGATCAAATATCTAATTATAATCTTCTGATGCACAGCCCAGTAGGCTCTGGCACACTCATAAGGAAGAAGGACTGACTAAAGGATCTCTGCACATTTTCCATTATTTATTTTATAGGGAAACAAACACTCACAATTTCCAAAGCCAGAAATTATACACTNAATTTTTTTGGAAAAAAAAAAAAAAAAAAAAAGAAATCCATTTGCCTTGACTTAGGAGTCTGAATGTTATCTCTTGAACTGGCTCACATCAATTCCTTCTACAGTTACAAATACAGCAACAAATTGTTGCATTCTGATATTTTAAAAACCTTCTTTAAAATTATCTGTGAAATCTCTAGGACACTTTTGGTTTTCCACTGGGTTTGTCCTTCCTACAGTGCTGTCTTGGAGGAAAACAGGTGAGTGGGAAGGAGCAGAGCTCTATGGCTGCGAGAAGACACATCTCTAGCTCAGCCAAAAACCTCCAAAGTCTGACATGCCTGGGACCTCTTCCATCCCCCTGGGTCCATTTTCATCTGAAAAGTTTCACTGGCCTCAGCATCAGGCACAGTTGGTGTTGGCCTGACTCACTTTGCCTCACGAGTGGCATTTGGGACTGAATCATGCAACCTTTCCCAACACTGCCCCAGTTTACACCAGCTGAGAATGGGACCGAGAGCATTTTCTCTCTTTGACATCATGCTGTAGGAAGGGTTTTATGTGTGGTATAATGATGCAGACAAACAAAGTCCGTCATTGAATTTGGAAGCAAGTTATAAACTCCTGGAGCTTCTGGAAAGGTTAGAAGGCTCCATCCCAGCTACCGTCCCATGGACTAAGTGAGTCACTTCCAGACTAGAGGTGAAAACATGCAGAGGGAAGAGACATAAAAATCCCCAGAAGGACGTTAACTCCAGGAACATAAAAAGAAGTTCTGATTAAAAGGTCAGCACGGCTGGTTTTGGAGAGAAACATTCCAGGATTTTTTAATACGGAGAAATATTATTTATTAGCATTCACTGTCGCATTGAAATGGCTGCATGAGCCAACAGAAAAATCATTTCAAAACTTCAAATGTCTACATTTTGGAAGCATATGAATAGAAGTTAAACCTCAAAGACATCCACGGAATTGATTTAATGGTTTGTTCTGTAATGATCAACATTGCCCTCGGGTCTAATAAGTAAACATTATGCTCTGTTGTGGTGATGAACTAAAACAATTGTCTAATGTTAGCAGTGCAGTGGGGGTGGGGACAAGGTTGACCTTTTCGATCAAGGAAAAATAAAATATTTCTCTCTCATCTTCATTTTGGAGTGTGATACTTCATTCCTAATTTGCCCCAAACTCCAAATGGCTTCCAGCATCCAAAGAATGCAGAATTGGACACAGAGTGGCAAGCTGCAGATTTTGTATGCAGGGTATCGTTACAGAGAGGGATGGGAAATATAACATTTCATGGGTTTTGGAGTATCAGAAGTTCGTATTTCAAGGCTGTGATTTCACTGGCGTGAGATCTGCCCTATTTGGCAACAGGCTACATTTATTCTGTTGTTTGAGTCACTCTTGATATGATCCCCTGACTTTTCTTCCCAAGCTCTTTGGGTGATGTTAACCCCAAAACAATCAGGACAACTCTGCTTTCTGATTGATTACTACATCCACTTGTGTTTTAATTAATTTGGAAGTTCTTAGTCAAAAGACTGTCTCTTTCCTTCTATTTTTTGTATTTCAAAAGTTCTCACACTCACTGGGGTACTGCCATAGAAAAGCACATTGGTAAAGGAAAAAATATTGTACATGAATTTTATATTTTCAAGTAACTTTCATCAATTATTGCAGATAACGTCATGGAAATCTCCACAGGGTTCTGGTCAGAGATTACCACAACATAAGCAGAAATAATTGATGCAAATACTATTTTGTAACTCTCGGTTCCCTGATAGATTTCCTATACATATCATGCTTTATAAAATCTACCTGAAATGGCTGCTGCAGTAAGAGCATAGACTCCAAATTCACCATGAAATTTCAGCATATGAACAAATCTAAACGTATGCATAAATCTAGGTACATAAAACACTTCTCTGGAGCCATGGGTCAGACCTCCTCATCCACTGCCCTGATTTGATATCATTTATCTCACTCTCCTGAAGTCCTGCTTGCACCATTCTGGCAGTGCTAGGGGGGTTCACATTTGTGCAATTACCTCTTAAAGTCCTTTTACATTGCTTTGTTGGTGCAACAGGATATGAATACAAATTAGGTTCTGCCTCCTTTATTAAAAAAAGCCATATTGACAATAATTGCCAGATTATTAATAGTATTATTTGGTTTGGCTCTCACCATATCTAGTGGAATTTTACAGCAAATTATTTCTAGAAGCAGAAGGCTCAAACGATAAACACATAAAAAGGAAAACGTCCTGTGCTAAAAATCTGCCTGTCTCAGATTTAATTAAATTGATCACTTTTTTAAAGAGGGGAGTAGCTTTCCCGTTTTAGTCAAGCACTGAGAGTTAGGCAGCAGACATTCATTTTCATTTTACATATGGAGTTAATTTACAAAGAGTCATGTGTCGATTTATATCCAGACCTTCAAAAAAAGGCTATCTAATGGCCTACATGTGATTATATTTCCGCTGGCTCTTGCAATGTCTGAAGACAATAACATCTCTTTTTGGTGTACAAATACATTCATACAACAGTCCAGACTTTTAACTCTGGCTTAAAAAGCTAAATATTTCTCTGCCTCTTAAAATACTGTGAAAAATGCAGCTTTTAAGCAGTTCTTTAAAACTGTGCAATTATCATTATTGTTGTTATTCTTCTAAAGGATTTGAAATAAACTTACTAGTCTGCCTTTATGCGGCCTTTTCCTTCTGGGTCGAAGATCTTAAAAGCATTCAGAATGGTTTCTTCTGGGTCCGTGCCT
This sequence comes from Dryoscopus gambensis, assembly GCA_013389985.1. Classification (NCBI taxonomy): domain Eukaryota; kingdom Metazoa; phylum Chordata; class Aves; order Passeriformes; family Malaconotidae; genus Dryoscopus; species Dryoscopus gambensis. The sequence goes on from WEIT01003775.1 coordinate 345,559, forward strand.
GAAATTAATGAAATATAATTTAGAAGCCTGGATGTATTTCTCTGGCTGCAGAATACTTGCTAAGTGATTGCATTCGCTTGAAAACAGTGCAAAATGGAGAATTCTGCAGTTGTGGGTTTGGAGACAAAGGTTCCCTAAGTCGGCAGCATTTGTCATGTCAGATAAACAATAGAGGTGAATAGTTCAATGTTCAGAAGCTTAAAAATAATAACTCATATCTATTCTATGTCTGCAGGAGAGAAAACTTCCAGGAACTGGTCTCCAATATCAGTACCCAGAGGATTAGTGGCTTTCAGAAACGAAAATATAACAAACTGTTTCCCTCACTGGCTTCCTTTAATCTTGCACTGTACGTTCCTTGTAAAAACACTTTTTGATGTTACTTGTTCTTGGTGATATAGTGAAGAGGTTATTTCCCTCACTAAAGGAAATGGAGCTCATCATAAAATCCCAATGCCAATGGAATGCAATGGAAACAGGATGATCAATGTGAGATGTTGATCTGCACTTATATCCCATTGTGCCCTTCCCCTTAAGTGTCTCTTCATTAAGTGTTACTTACAGAAACAGGGTGGTTTAAAGCACTAAAGTGTGGCCACAAGATTTTGCTTCTGCTCTGAGCTGGGCCACAGATTTTTGGTATGACTTTAATATCCTTGCCCCTCTGTTCCCAGCAGTAAAATGATTGTAATGGTCTTCCTTTTCTTCCTTCCATTATCTATTCCATCTCGTTAGACTGGAAAAAATTTGTGTCAGGGACTCGTTTTCACAGTGCCTTAATCTTGGCTGGGGCTTGTGACTATTCTGTAATACTGCAGATTCTGAGTACACTCATTTTCAACCCACACCAAAGGATACACTGTGTACTGTATCTGACTGTTCCCCAGTATTTCAAAATACTACCGTAGTATGCATAACACAAATCTTTGTAACTGTAGGAAACCAAATTTACAAGCAGATGAACTGATTCCGTGGACAAAATGAAGCTATTTGGTATGCTGAAAGAGTGATTAAAAAAGGATGTAACACAAGGGATTGCAGATTCAAAGTTTGTTTCAAAGTTTGGCAGAGGTAGAACCAGAACAGAACCCAGCCAAGGTTCCCTGCTCTACAGACACTCCTGGTGCCTTCAGAGTTTGCTTTGTTGCAAGGATTTCACAAGGATTAGCAGGATCCTAGTGGATATAATAGTGAACAAACCTCGGGCTATATGGCCTCCTTCTTGCCACACAATGGCCATGTATATTTTTTTGCCAAGCTGTAGGCGATGTATTCAAAGTGCAATGAATCTGTGATCAATACAAAGAGCATTGGTGTTTAATGAGTGTTTTGATTGTCCCATGAAGAGAAACATCCCCCAGCTCCGAGGAGAGGGCTGCATTTTAAGTAGTCACCACTGTGGGGGGGATTTTTTTCCTTACTGTGTTTTATATTTTCTACTCTGTCATATCCTTGGACTTTGGCTTTGAAGAGAAGCAATGCAGCAGGCATTCTTTATTGATTAGCTGGTAAATAAAGTGGTTTCTTTGATGTGCGGCATCTCTGTTTTCTGTACAAATTGTATTATTCTGACTCCCTGTAGAAGCAGCTCCATGTGGTTGGCATTAACATAAACCGAGTTTTGTTAGCTGTTCATCTGGCATCATAATCTCAACATACAAAGCTAAAGCTCATCCTGAAAATCCCAGCTTCCCCTTTATGACAGAAATCAATTATAGCAAAACAAATTTTACTTAGAAAGCACCTTTCACCAAATTCTCTGAGTGGTACTTAGCTAATAAAGAGTGTTGCAAAATTGCCATATCCACTTCCTCTAGCCCTTTCTCCCTTTCTAATTGCACTACAAAGGCTCTTCATCCCAATTAGTTTTGATTGGGAATGTGCAGTCTTTTGGCTCTGCTTCCTTTGCATGACAAACCCAACCAGAAGGGCATGACAAGCACAGCTGTGATTTTCCCTTCACCAAATGGAAATTAAAAAAAACCCTCCTCCTTTGCTAGTAGCCAACAGGAAACCTGCAGACAAGAGGGTTCTGCTTTGCCATTCACCTTCCTGTGCTGGCTCTGCTTTTAGGCCACAGGATTGGCAGGGCCAGAGGCTTTGCCAGCTCCAGCAACTGTTCGGGGCAAGGGGGAAGAGGGGAGAGGAGGAAGAGCTCGTTTCCATGCTCAAAAATGGAACAGGCAGCAGTGCACCCCACACAAAAAATCACATATCCCAGGAGGAAGGTTCTGGAGCAGGGCACTGCCTAGGAAGGTTCTGGAGCAGGGCACTGCCTACTCTTCCAGAAGACACCTGGAATGACCTGGTGGAGGTAGCACAGACAAACTGATGTCTGGGGAATAAAATCCCCTCCTCAGTCAGCCTTCTCCATCACCTCTCATGCTTCCCAGACTTCCCGCCCTCTTTAGCAAGAGTGTCCTTCTTCCAGGACCAACTACATGAATTCTTTCTTTCAGACCTCTCTGTTTTCTATTCCAAGCATAGAAAACCCTTCACTGGAATTGTGTTCAGAAATATAAAGCCAGAGTCCAGAAACAAAACAGTAAGTGTTTTTAAGAAGATAGGATCAGATTTTTCCATTTTTCTATTCATTAGTTATTTTAACAAACTTCTGGAATGTGCTTGGCTAAGGCCAGCCCTGCTTTGAAGGCTTTCACCTTTCTCTTATGCCTGTAGGAAGATGACTGGAGCTCTGTCTTGGCCTCACATCCCCTCTCTTGAAGTTTCCAGCCATTAACTGGAGAAGAGAGATGACTAAATTTCCAGCTCACACAGCAAATTTTCTACCCACATTTCCTGAACTTCCCCCAGTGTTCCCTATATATGGCAATGGGTAAAATCCCTCTCCTTTATCATTGTAAATCCACTGAAATTTAATTATTTCAATTTATCCACTCCATTAAGGGTTATTCAGTGAAATCTTCACCTAATGGCACAATTGCTATTGACCTCAAGTGACACCAAGGCTGGGTCACTGGGTTATAATGAGCACAGAAAATGAGGGAAGCCCACGTTTGCTTACTGTGCCAAAGGAGTGCAAAAAGGGTGGGTTTTTTAGAAATATTTAAAACCAGCTAACATTGGGAGTGCTATGACTAGAGCACGAGCATGAGTTCAGCCCAGGAGCCTTCTGATGGTGAATAACTCCCCTGCACTGTGCTCCAGGCTGCTGAGGTTTCATTACTTTCTGGACCTCAACTCACCACTTTCATGTTAGCTTGGGTAAGCTAAATCAGCCCTTTGAATTGTCCTCTGCACCGTCCCTTAGCCTTTCATTCTTCCCCTCTGTCTGCAAAACTGGAGATCCCTCCTTGCCTCTAAGCATTGTTCTGTGGAGACATTATTATAATTTGCAAGGTGCTGAGATATTTCGGTGCCGAGGATCTTTGACAGATACCTCTCCAATCCCCCAGAGGTGCTTACCTTTCAGCTTTTCCCCAAACATAGTAAGGAAGACAGTGAAGTTAATAGGACCTGGCGCCTCCTTCACCATCTCTTCAAGCTCTTCATTCTTGACATTCAGACGACCTGCAACAGAGATCATTTTTCATAATAAATCACAAATCGTGTTTCAAAAAACGATTCCCGTTCATCTCCGCCTACTGGGGAGCTCAGGGCTCTGTGCAACTTTGCTAATAACATGGTAGAACACAACTCCCGAATACCCCAGTGCAAAAGAAATTGGCAGAGCTGGCTCTGAGATCAAAGGGTGACTGAAGGAGCAAGAAGGATAAATAAGACATGGCCAGCAGTGGACGAGAGAAGGGGCATTTCCAAATAAACTGCTTTTTGGTTTGGAGCTTTTTGTTTCATCTCAGGTGAAATATGGGCCCCACAGATATTAATATAGCAGAGATCAAAGTGACTGAAGTGAATCCAAGGTCTCAGTCTTTGCCCTCCTATATATTGAGACACCTCTCTGAGTAGAGGGCAGATGCATGAGCTGAGTAGTGGTATCCCTTCCCCATCCTTGTGCAGCCCTATTGATGAGAATTTAGACCCTGGCAACCCTCCTCAAATCGAGTGGTAATTTGCTGTGAATGTACTTTATAGGCATGGAAAGGCTTCACTGAACAGGAAAGATAGCAGAACTTGGCCTTAAGAAATAAATATTTCAGGGTAACAGTAGCTACAGGCCAAAGTTTGCAAACCTCATTGTCACAATAAAGAGTTCAGGAGCTTCTGCTCCTTGCACTGACTCTGCTGGCGTCTGATTCCACCCCGGGGAGCACTAAAGATTCTTATCAAGCTCTTTTTAATAAGCTCCAGATGGCAAAAGCCCAAATGCCTACATCACTGTTCAAGCCTCAAATGCTGCAACAAGGATACAACTCCAGGTTTGGGCTGATGAGCGCTTGAATTTTTTCTTTCCCTGGGAAGATTTGCTCTAATCTGCTTGATATTCTCAAGATTGTGATAGCCATGGAATGGACAATACCTAATCTCATGACATGCACATTTCACCCCACATAAACTCACAGCACCACAGAACCTCACATGAAGCCCTCCTACATTTGTGTGGGCAGAGGGGCAGCTAGTCCATGACAGCAGTGCTAATCAGTGGATATTCCATGGCTCCCAGATGAAAAAGGTGCAGCCTGGGAAGCCTGGATTCGGAGGCAAATCAGAAATGCCTGGCATGGACCCCTGCTTGGGTGGGCTTCTTCTGAAATAGTTGCAGGGGGGGGATCAGACCTTCACTTCACTCCCTGCTCAGGAGACTTTCCAGCTGGAGATCTGTGGCAGTGAGATCCCAACTACCACAGGCAGGAAGATCAACTGAACAGGTTTCCTTTTGCCTCCTGTGGATCTCATTTCTTCCCCCACTGTCATTCTAATACCGACCTTTCTTCTGTGCTTGAAATGAGCCAGCATATCTCTTAAGTATTGAATTATCAGTTTACCTAGTGCAGCAAATGTGTCTCTCAAGTCTGCTTTGTCAATAAAGCCGTCCCTGTTCTGATCCATGATGGTAAAAGCCTGTGGGAAGGAAAAGGAACATGTACTGCTGTTTCCATTGCACAGGACAGTACTCCAATCGCACACATCAGTCCATGAGGGGATGATATTCATGCTGTAAAAAGGAATATTTAACTTCCTTTGATTCCTCCACATCATTGCACTTTCCTCACTTTCAACACATTACTGTATCTTGGCAAGGGGCTTAATTAAACCCACCCAAACTTCTTCTTACTAAATTAATGCTCAGTGCAGCGTGCATTGGGCTGAAGCCAGTGCTGGCAGCTCCAGCCATTCAGCTCTTAACCCATAAAAGTGTGAATTAGGGAGGCTTTAGTCAGGGAAATTTAGCCAGGTTGCTCTGTGTTTATACCTTCCCCATACCCCATTTTTTGAATGAAGCTGAAATGTTTCTGTAAAACATTTCATTTCTGTGGATATCTCTCTGCTATCAACCTAAAGCTGATTCCCCCTGGGCCTTAGAATGATCCATCATACAGAGATAGCTGAACTTTCAACAGTACAAAGAAATGTAGGTTCTGTAAGATTATTTATTCAAAGATTTTTCCCCTTTCCAATGTACTGCATCTTTGAGACCGTGCTGTGTGCTCTGACTGACACTGATGTGCTGACCTTAAATACTCTTGTCAGGCAAAATTTAACTTTTGATAGAAAAAAACCAGTTGGTTGGGGTTTTTTTTCAGCCAACACAGGCTTCGTGTGCTCTAACCATTGTTTACAAAGCCAGCCAACTGCTCATCTATCTGTTTACCCATTTGTGTGTCCACCTCTTGGCTGCCATCACACTTATAATGTTTCATTGATTTAGAAAGATTTTAATGACCTGAAATTCCCCTGGCCATGCTATGGGGAATATTAGTTGATCCTGGCATGACTCTGAAGCCGGTTATCTGTCTGACAGGCACATCAATATGGGAGTGTATCTCTGCAATGGCCAGGAATTATTCTTTATTCAGACAGTGCTCCCCTGAGAATACAGTAACTTGCAGAGTTTTAAAGTCTGCTGCCCTACAGGGTGCACTTCTTCCCAAGAACAAGTTATCTCCACATAACTTCAGGTATTTTCACCTCCAGGTTCTTGCAAAGCCCCACTGCTCACAGACCGTTTTGCCCATGAGGCTCCTTTCAGCACCATAATCCTACATTTACCTTCCAAACCATCCCCTTACAAAAAATTAAGCCCAACTCTTTAGAGATGCTTTCCTCTTGCTTTAAATGGTGATTCCCAAAAATTTGGAAGCAAAAGAGAAAGAAAATATGAAGAGCAAACCTGAACCCAGGCAGCTCAGCCTGATGCAGGAAGAGCATCAGGCATTGTAATGGGTGAACTTCAAATAACATAACAGCAATGCTGAAACATTTGGTGAGCTGGTTGAAATCTCTAGATAAAAAGGTTCTAATCCAAACCAGCTTTTCAGAAATACTTGTCCCAAATATGCAGTACTTAGACACAACATGGTTTTGGGTTTCACTCAACCACTCCACTGCCTCATTCTTTTGCCATTATTCTGCCACCATCCTCCTAGAAATGCTCCTGGTATTATCTGATTTAGAGAAGATCAAATAATGGCATTCCATCCAGTTTTTCTTTTTGTTGATGCATCTTCAAACAGTAATCCTTGGAGAAAATAAAACAGAGGTTCCTAGGATATGGAGAAGAGGTGGGACAAGAGAGTCAAACACGCTCCCATTGACTGTGGAGAAATGATCAGTGGTTCCAATTCATTTAGCTGGGTCATATTCCCAGTCCTTGCCATGGGGTTTAGTCTCGTCCATCACTGAACTTTCTGGTGGAAATCCTCAAGGAAAGTAAACTTGAAAGCCATGTGAAAGCACAAAATGAAACAGTAGACATTTATCACACTGGAAATTGCTTTGGGAATATGAGTTAGAAAATATGGGGGAAAAATCATTAATTTAAAATGACAAACCAGTGCAAAATGTGATGGTCTCATGGACATTCCAGAATGTCCACACAGAAGAAGAGCATATACTCATCAAACAGATTATTTGTCTTTAATATGCTCCAGCTTTTGCCACCCCAGCAGTTTTAGCTCCTCACAGGTAACTGGTCAGAGAACCTACAGTGCAGGGAATGCTAAATCCCTTGGGAGTGAAAGATGCTTAGTTCACCTCCATTGTTGTCTTGTTTTATTGGCATTTGTGGGGAAAGTCAGATGAGGGTTTCTTGGCATTTTCATTTCTAGTTTGTGGGCAGTATTAGAAGGGCACAGACAAGGATTTGCTGTTGCTGTTGTGGAACAGAGCAGGAATGAAAGCCCTGGTTCAACCTGGCATCTCTATTCAGGACACTGCTTGAGCACGTGAGACTATTCTTATTTTAAAATACCACTTAACTTTAAACATGTGCTCAAGTGTTTTCCTGAATCAGGGCTGAAGTGGGTGAGATGATACTTCTCCTTTATTTTGGGGTGGGGGCTTGGGTTCTTTTCAAATAAGTCTAGAGCTTGAAACAGGGGAGGGAGTGAGGGAAGCAAGGAAAGAAAGAATGAAAGAAAGAACAAACAAACACACTAGGAAAATGATCTACCAGCCAAAACCACAGGGATGATTCAGAAAACAACTGTGTGTTCTGTTAAAGCAGATGGAGAATTGAATAAGGATTACAAACAAAACCTATGTTATTCATTAGCAATAACAGGAGACTACAGAGAACAGCAGAGTAGCGACCAACCTCTTTGAACTCCTGGATCTGGGTTTGTTCAAACATAGAGAAAACATTGGAACCACCTTCTATCTTCTTCTTTGCCTTTTTGGGAGCCTGTAATACAAATAAGAAGATCAAATACATATCCCTTTGTCTGTTAAGCACCCATGAAAACAAATTACATCTTCAGCAGAAGGTAAAAAATACACAGTCAAGTAATACAAGAGGATTGTGCTTTGTTATCACAAGGTTTTAAATTCAGTCTTATAGACAGATAGATTTAGATTTATATATATGATTGAATATCTATATATATATTTATATATGGGATAAAAATTGCTGCCTTATTAACAGATTGAGGCTTTTTGCCACTCTCAGCTGTGTCCTGGAGCCCGACAGCTCAGACAAACAGGACAGCTCGTCACTGCGCTGCCTTAAACAAGGTGAGGGACCCAAAGTGTGGCTCAGCATCCTGCCTGGTGCACTGCTTGCTCCCCCAGGAGCTGCCTGCTCCTTGGGCAGGGTCACCGCCCCCTCAAAGGATCACGGCCCGTTTCACACAGGGACCACTCCCCTCCCACGCTGGCTCTGCAGACTCAGGAGTGATATTGCTTGGTGTGGAGTGGTGTCACTTGGAGATATGAGCTGGAATTCCCAGCCTGCTGTTCTCAAGAAATTCCAGAGTTCAGGTAAGTGCCTGCAAGGATTCCTTCTTCCCGGTTCCCGTGCTGGGATTGGCAGCCAGACTCCAAACAAGGCCCTGCGTGAAGACTCAGCTCAGGAACTATAAAGGGAAGTTATATCATTTCCTACTCACACAGAAATGTTTAGAAATCTGCTCGGTCTGCAGCAGCACTGACAGAACTGATTAATCCTTCCCAAGCAGGAACACCTTCTACTCTTGGAATCTCTATTCCTGCACCAACCTACGGCACTACAGTACAGTACCTTACCAGACCATGTTATTTTAATATTCAAGATAGTCATCTTAAATGAAAGGGCAGGACTGCTTTTATCACCATTCTCAAGTCTGGAGGCTGAGACAGAGAAAGACTGGGGAAAGAGCTACAATGATATCTAAGAATCTAATGCTCACTAAAAATCAGTCAGAACTAGACTTCATTAAATATCTTTGAATAAGGGTGCAACCAGCTTGCCTAAGACAATACAGTTCTTGTTCTGCAGTAAAGAATAAAATCTGTGATTCCAAAGGATTACAGAAGTGTTTTAACCACAGCATTATCCTTACTTGGGGCAGGATAATGAGCTGCATCGCCTTTTGAGTTCCCTTCCAGACAGATTACTTTTTTCTTTATCATTTTTACTTTTAAACTTCATTATCATAGTCCCACCTGGTTCTCGTGTCACAGAAAATTAGTCTTACTTAGTTTGGGCTATTCTGCATGAAACAGAAGGCAACTTCTACTGTCTCCTTTCATCAAAATAAAAAAGCCTGTGAAAGTTCAAATTCAATACTGATTTCAAATATCCTGAGGAGCAGAGCAGCTCAAGGAAATATTCCCACTTGACTCTGTTTGAAGCATACATTGTCTGATCAATTTAATTTGCCAGGCAGATTTCTGCACTCAGCCACCCTGGTTTAGATCCCAGGATATGGAAGGGGGGAAATTAGGGCAATGTTAGACACTCTCCCACATACCCACACTCCAGACCTGTCAAACTCCTATCAGTTAATTCAGAGAACTAAAATTTGGAAATAGGAATGGAAATTAAGTGGAAAATATACTTGTAGTGAGGATAAAAACAAGGATAGAATGCCACCACAGGCACGGAAAAAAGAACTTAATAAATGGAATGTTTAATGAATGTAGAAATATTGATTTTGGAATAAACAGATTCCCTCCTCCTCCTACACATGAAATAAGTGTTATTTTGAGCAGTAATGGGCAATCTTCCACATAACGTGAGGTGCCTGGTGGAGGCTTTCAACACTTCCAGATCGAATGGAAATATTCAGAACAATCCTACGTATTTACATGTATTTGTTCCCTGAGGTAAAGGGAAAGCAGATGTTACCCAGGGAGAGCACTGCCAGCTGTGGGGGGACTGACCACAGGGCTGGGGGCCTTGGCAGGCTGGGACAGGGCAGTGGGACTGGTCCTGCTGGGCTCCTGGAGCTGCTCCTTCTCGAGACAAAACAGGCTTTGCCCTCCTCGTGGTCTGTTCTGCTGTGGCCAAACACGGCATCCATGTTCAGCCTGAGAAATATTCCCTGTGCTAGCAAACCATCTGCATCTTATAAGCTATCTCCACAACCATGGACAGTGAGGTCCAGCTCTTCTAAATGCCAAACACTGGCAATTCCTCCATTATTTCTCAGTTTATTGGGTTCTCTGGGCTGTAAGGCTTCAAGCAAGGGCTGTAGCTGTAAGGAAGGATCAGATAAATGCAAAAGCTGCAGCTCAGTATCTATTAGAAGCAGACCAGCAAGTCAAAACCCACCAAAAACTGGAAAAGCTTCTTTGTATTAGTGAAGTTGTTTTCAAGGCAAAGAAGATTGGAAACTGATTATAGAGGGAACAATTACTGTAGTATTATAGAATCATAGAATGGTTTGGGTTGGAAGGGATCTTAAAGATCATCTTATTCCAGCCTAGAAAAAGTACTAGAAGAATTTATCCTAATATATTTGTTCAATGTTAATCTCGGTGGTTTGTGGTCTCCAGGGATGACAGAGGAGATCAGTGTCCATGTTGTTCAATCAATCTTTAGGTTTTGTGCCAAAGGTGTGGGTATGGATCCGATTTATGACCTGCTCACTTGTGGAGGGGGCTGAGACCACCAATACATTTCACAGGGGCCCATGAACAGCTGCCAGCTGGGGTTGGCCTTCCATAACCAGGTTCAAGCTATGTCTTTTAGCATCCGACATACAGAGCATCTTGGATTACCAGTTCCCAGAACTGGGAATGCAGCTTACCTGCCCTAAAAGGCCAGGGAATTCGTAATAACAGAAAGAACTGCACCCCAATTTTGCACAAGTTGTGGGCAGGCAGGTGCTGTGAGGAAGAAGGCTGAGAGAGAAGTAGGTGGAGCAGGAGCAGAACAGAGTACATTGTCTTTCTGCTGGGTAAATGGAATTAAAAGACAGCTCTAAGAGAACAGAAATAGGTCTGTGTTACAGAAAAGAATAACTCTGAGAATAGAATAGTTCTGTGCTGCCGTCTGACAATTCCAAACACTCCAGAATTTTTTAACGAACACAATCAGGATTCTGACTGCAGACTATCTCTCTGAAAGAATGGCATATTAAAAAGAATATCACAGAACTGAGAAAATATATGGCTTCTAAACTGCCAAGGATTTCATAGGTGACCCACAGAGGAAGAAGCGCGTGACTGACACATCACTTCTGCCTGCCTTGATTTCCCCACTCTTGAAACCAAAGTGTGCCAGGCTGCACTTTGCAAAGATAGAGCAGCTCTCATTGCAACATGTGCTGTGAGACTGACATACAAAACGTGCCAGATGAGAAACTGAAGAGCTGAGCGTCCCCTGGGCTCGGATTCCGAGGCCTCAATAGCACAGCAGTGGGAAGAATGTTGCAACAACTGAACAAGCCTATTAATATTCCGGCCTGAGTGTATTAATCATCCCATTGTGAAGAAAACAACACTTCACTTTAGAGGAGAAACCACAGGCTTGTCGCATATCACTCATTTGTCTTACCAGTGTTAGCACTCTTTCAGTTAGCCTCGGTTTTAAAGGGTCTCCTTTATGTTGTTTTGTTTGGTTGGTTTTGGTTTGTTTTAAAAGTTTTAAATGAAGAAATGGAGCCACACTAAAATCTGGTCCCAAGAAAACTCTGTTGTACCAGGCATTTGCTTTGAGCTGAGTTTCCTTCACTGAGGTTCTTTATATTTCTCCTCCCTGGCAGTGTCAGGGAGCCCAAAAGAACAAGGGTGTGCAGGGACACAGGCAGGCAGAGACAATGGGTGTGCATAGCCTTTGCCTCTCTGGGTGTAAGAATAGGGATCCATTTTTTATATGCTGCAAAGGTGGGGGGGGATGTTCAAGTGAATCAGAGGGAAGAAATCTGATTTCAGGGTGACCTAGAAGAAAAGGGGGTGGGGAATCAGTTTCTGTCTCTACATACTAAGGAGGAAGGAGATGAAAATACCTTGTTCTTACTTCAGAACATGAGGCATTGTTTGCCCTGATAAATTCATAAAAGGTTGGTGCTAGAGCAGATCCATGACAGTGGATTACTGCAGAGCATTATCATCTCCACCCCTCAGTGTGTTTTGCAGATAACCCAGAAAAATATGGAAAACCAGGCAAGCTGCTGCAGAGTGAACAAGGTCCCTCAGTGGCTGCTCAGGGGCACACTTGTACCCTTCAGTAAGCAGGGAGTAACCAACCTCCACTTGGCGTTTCCTGCAGCGCAGGGATGTCTCCACAGGCAGGCAGGAGAGATGGGCAGCACTCTGCCACAAGCCACAGCTTTGGTTTGGTTTGGTTTGGTTTGGTTTGGTTTGGTTTGGTTTGGTTTGGTTTGGTTTGGTTTGGGGAGGTCACTTCCTTCTTTTGTCCACCATGCTCTAAGCCCCTCAGAAAATACTCTTAATAATTAAAGATGACACAGTGTGGTGTTCCTGACAGTAAAGTCAAAACCACAAGCAGAAACACTTTCCTACTCAGCCACTTGTTGTGTCTTCTTCTAATTTTTCTACCAGAGACAACCTCAGTGGCTAAGCAGGGAGAGAGCCCTTCAGAGAGAATCAACAAGTGGACACTGTTAAGAGCCTGATTCTGTTGCCTTGCACCCGTAAGTGTTTTTTCAGTCCAGGACAAAGTAGACATAAGATACCACCAGGTTTTTACTGTGTCACGTTTTGTACTTCCTTCCTCTGCAACTACATCTACAACTACAGAAAAGACAGAATCATCCATCATTTTGCTCAGACTCTATCCCCTGCTGTGATCCTCTGTATGATGTTAACTCTCAGTTACTATTACTTTTTCATCCATCACACTCTCTCCTTGTTTTTCATCCACTCTCGGATCTTGGTGCTGACGTTTCCTGTCTTCGAATTTTTGTTATCATCAAATACAGCTTCTGAATCAGAAGTTACATCTCAGGCCTGGACAAGGGTTTGATGCAGCATGGGACAGGATATTTGTTGATTTTTGTCTCAGGGGTTTGCTCTGCTGAGATAATTTACACTGCATCTGCACCAAACATGCTGGCTATGGACAAGTCACTATTTTTCAGTGTGGTTGTAGACAGTGGTTTAGGTCCTTTCCATGGCAGGTGAGCAGCACAAGGCCAACCCAAGTGCGTGCCTTTGAGGGAACAGTCTAGAGGAGTAGGCAACACAAACTGCTCTAAGGGCACAATTTGCATTTCAAACAGGCAGCAGCCTCAGATCATTCAAATAAACCCCACATTATCAGAACTGAGAAACAGAAGATCTTTTTATTACCTACTCCGCAGTCAGAAACAGATCCCTCCCTTCTCACCCTCACTCCATTTTGTGTGTAGTCCCAGCCTGCACACACCCACTCAGACACACCTTTGGTCCCTGCTAGATACAAAAATCCGTTGGACTGCAGCCTCCCTGCTTCGCACTCCCGGACACTAAAGCATTCTCCTCCGCCCTGCAGAAACCCCCTTCCCAATCACAGCCTCCTTTTTCTCCTGCAGACATGTGGAGGGAAGGCATTATCTCCCCAAACCCATCCCAGAGCAGCAGATAACCTCTCCAGCCTCTCCAACCGCAAACTCCTGCACCTCCATGACCCAAATTTCAACAGCTGCTTTTCCCACCCGACAAATTCTCTTCTCCTTCACGTCAACAGATGAGCAGCCCCTGTGTGCACACACAAGGCACTCACACACACGGACGCACACACAGGGACACACAGACACACACATGGATATACATGGACACACATGGACATACATGGACACACAGACACACACATGGATATACATGGACACACATGGACATACATGGACACACATGGACACACAGACACACACATGGACACACAGGGACACACAAACACACACATGGACATACATGGACACACAGGGACACACATGGACACACAGGGACACACAGGGGCACGCAGACACACACATGGACATACATGGACACACAGACACACACATGGACACACATGGACACACATGGACACACATGGACACACAGACACACACATGGACACACACATGGACATACACAAACACGTCAGCAGTCCCACAGGCAGCCCCATTTCAGCTGGTGGGGTCGGTCAGCATGGCTGTGCTGTGGTCAGTGCCTGTCTCAGTCCAGGTGGCACATTCCAGCTTGCAGAGCACACTGGATCAGAATGCAGGCTATTTTTGGGCATGCAGTTTCCCTCAGCATACAGAATGTGCTACGAGGTGTCACTCGAACTGAACAAACACGGGAGTGTTTGGGGAATAAGAAAAAGGCTTCCCTCTCCTTCCCTGTGCCTCTGCCCTTCCTTCTCCCCATCAGCACAGAGCATGCAGGGAGACATCACAGACCCAGCTTGTCTGAAATTCCCTGGAATAAACGGAGAGTCGTAGACAGTTCTCAGAACTCCATTCCACAGCACTTGTGTGGTCTGCTCTTGTTAGAAAAATTATCTCCCTGAACCCTGCCTCTCTCACTCTCATCAGCCCTGGATGTCAGAGCCTAGTAGCACTGGCTGACTTGTAATTATTTTTTACTATGCTGCTTTGTCTGCACTAATCCTTTGAAAGTAGCTTTACTGCACATCTGAAATATTATGATGCTATAAAACCTCTGTAATATTTATAAATCCCTTAAGACATCATAAAGAGAGAAAAAAACCTCCCCACAGAGTTCATCTAGCATAATTACATATACATTTCCCTCTGATTAATAAAAAATGATCACTTCCTTATGTAAAGATATTCTTCAGCTTTCTTTCATTAAGGCTATTTTTTTCTTTCCATTTTAAATCTGTTTCATGTGTCCCTGTATAGTAAGGTACCTCAGAAGAGATTTTCCCAAAACAAAAGGCACAATGAAAAGAACCACCACAGAGGATCGTCAGTTGAGCTGGGAGCGAGGAGACAGACGAGTCTCTCACTATATTTTCACGTCTCCTAACTTAAGCATTTCATCACAGAATGTCCTGGAATATCTTCAAACATCAATGAGTGTTGGTGTGTCATTGAACTAAATATGCAGGGGAAAAAACTGATAAATGAAACTTTGGAGAAATAAAAAGAGGGGAAAAAGAAAAGCTGAGACCCAGCACCTTCTCCCCACCTCACAAAAGGGCTGGCTTAGACTTTAGTGAGGCTGATTAAAGGGAAACCTGTAAATCCACAACTGAAGAGGCATAATCAGCACAAGGCACTGCTCCCTTCTGAAACACTGCTGAGGAACATGATTAGTGTGAAACCACTGACACTGGGCTTGCACTGGCTGAAACTGGAACCTGTTTTGTGCATGGATTTTAGAAATGCCGTTGAATGTGGTTTTGCCCTGCTCAGAACAGCACGTGGATCACATTCATCACCTGCTTAAATGGGATCAAGTTTGAACTAAGCTTTGAGAAAGCTTTTCATATACAACTCCCTCTCTGGTGTTCTCCACAATCAAATATTCCATAGCCCCAGGGAGCCACTGGGCAGCACTGCTCTCAGACAGCCTGAAAAGGACCTGCAAAAAGGAGCAGAATGAACACAGAGAAAATCATCTGCTAATTTTTTCTAATATTGTTGTAGTTATTCCTCTGAATTTGCAGCAGACAAAGATCTGCCCAAGCTGCGCACGGTTCCTTAGCAGGAGTTCTTTGCTCCATGGAATCACATCAAGTGAGGTGGCTGTTGAAGTCCCAGAGCTAAAAGCCAACAGTGAGCAGGGCAAAGACAAGACACAGAAATTTCTGCAGTGCTTCCTACTTCTCCCCACAGGCACAAGAGCAACACAGTCACAGCTCCGGAGCTGTCCCTTTCCCTCCAACCCCGTCACACCACAGCAGACCTTAATTCTGTCTCACACCAGCCGTGCCAGGCTTTGCTGCCCTGGGGTGTGGGTCTGGGACAGAGCTGCACAACCTCTTCCTTTCAGTGCATTCATCTATGTTCTCTGCCTTCCTCCTTTGTTAAACACACGCACAGGAGTCCTTGGGAGTTCCCAGCTCACTCTGTGGGGTGCATCTGCATTCCGGGTGTGATACTAAGATGAGATTTCATGGGATGCGGTGTGATCATTCCTGCTCTGTTTGAATAATTAGAGTCAGAAAGAAATACAGAGATAATGGGGAAGGATAAAACCTACCATGGTGCTGCTGCTCCTTCCACCCCTTCTCTGCCAACCAGTCAGCCAGCAAACACAATGCCAGTTTGTCTCTTTATATAGTGTCACCAAGGAATAAAAATATGCCTGCTCCAAGTTTAGACAATAGAGGTAAGGTTGGAAAAGTGCAGTAATTGGATCCCAATACCATTCCAAGCATCTGTTCCATGCACAGCCTTTGCTTTCACAGAAATAATGCAGCAGATAAGTAGAGGAGGCAGTTGGGATACAACTGTACAACACTCACAGCAAGCTCGAGCTGAAGGGGTTTTCCCATGTACTGCTAAATAATGAACACAGGGCATGCACTGGAAGATTTTAAGTGGACATGGCATCCTGAAAAAGCAGGAAGGGAAACACACTCCTCGAGAAAACACGGGGGAAGCTAGCAATAAATCCTGGCCCCTTCAGTAGCTCCAGAGCCTGGTGCAAGCATTCAGAGCTCCAGCAAAATGTCTGAGGCTCTGCAGAGGTGCATCTATACCTGGGGGGTGGAAAAGCACTGCTCTGAAGATGGCAATAAAGTGACTCAGATCAAGTCTCTTTTCCCTGAATCTTGGGGCCATATCCAAGGATAATGCAGACTGGTGGAGAGTTATGGACTTCAAAGCATGAAAGAAGAGCTGCGTGGTAATGAATGTGGCAGTGGGAGCAGGAGGAAACAGGAGGCAGCGTAGGAGCCACGAGGGCTGTGTCTCCCAGGGAATGCTCACGGACATTAATACACATTCCATCCCATTGGAATTACTGCAGTGGGCCAAAGCATTAACCAGTATGAAATTGCATAATTCCGCTGACATGAAATCATGGTTCCTAAAGGTCTGGTCTGTGTCTCTGAGAGTGTCTATAGAGGAACATCAGAGCATTAAACACAGCAGAAACAGTAGGTTTTTCAGGAACCTGCATCTGAAATTCTTGTGTCCATTAGTCACCCCAACCTTGAGTCACAGCAGTGCTTAACCAATTAACTGAACTGAGACATACGTGCATTTAAGTTTCTGGTTGAACAAGGACCTTGTTCTTTCTCCAGGTCCAGCCCCTCACAGTGCTGTCATCTCTAATCTTAGATCTGACTGCGTGCTCTTCAGGGCAAGGACTGCTTTAGCTGTTGTGGGGCACCTCAAACACCTACAGGGATAATTAAGTAATAAATAGGCATAATACAGCTCATCTGGCTTTAGTGCCATTGCCGTGGATGCACGTTGGAAGTTAGCCTGGTGTTCATCGTTCTGACTTAGTGACATTATACCAATCCCCAGTGTAACAGAGCATAAAGATAAATCCCTCAGTCCCTCTGCCTGCAGGCGCCTGCCGGAGAGCAACCCCAGGTTTGTGTCCTAGGCTGGGTATGGAAACCTGAAAAACTCAGAGTGAGGTTTCTGAGGAAAATCCTACACCATTTCCAAGGTTCACGGTGATAAAGTTGTATCGTGTTCACTGGGTTAGATCCTGATTCATCAAAGCTGTTAAGCATCCACTTAACTTTTAGGGAGGAATAGTCCCACTGAAATCCACAGAAGAGCTCACAAACTTTCATGTGGGAATATGGCAACTCGTTCTGCAGGATCAGTGCCCTAATCCCAACAATACAGACAAATGAGCAGCAACCTTGTCACCGAGTCCACTGGGCCTGGGATTCCATCCTGGGAATTTTGTGTCCTTTCTTGGAAGAATCCTTATCCTGCCACCCAGCCATTTCATGGTTTTGTCCCAGCAGCTCTGTTAACAGACCTTTGTATTGTTTTGTTGGGAGTTTTGTTTTCTCTTATCTAGTATACCATCAATCATCATCATTATTATCAATTTGCTCCTTAGTCTTGTAGCTTGATCTACAGGCATTTTCCAATAGTGCCTGTATTTTCTGCATTGATCTTTATCTTTTCACAGAATTTCTATATTAAATGAATCCTTCCAAGCTGTTTTTAAATGGCACGACAGGTTAGGATAAAACCCACACAATGCACTGTGTTTGTAATGCACATGTCCTGAGAGACCAGAACCTTCTCGGCTTAGTCTGTGAAACAAATCCACAGAGGAATTAAGGGAGACATACATCTGGGCTTTAAAGGTCTGCTTGCTTCTGCAACTGCCTCCAAATTATAGAAAGGCTCCAGACTGGAGAGGGGAGGGAGAGAAGGGGGGAATAACATACGGACTGAAAAAGAAAGGCTTGAATTTAATTGCCCTAAAAATTTCAATCATTCAATCTGGTAATTAGAGAGCTGGCTGATTCAGAAAGCAATTTCATTTGGAAAAAAAAAAAAAGAAGAGCCCAACAAGATAATTGATGCTAAGTGAATATTTTACCTGAAATATTAAATACCAAAGTTAAGTCTGCCTCCAGGGCCCTTTCTGCTACCCCTTTTTGATCTGTCTTTCTACTTCTTTGTATTTTCCTCTCACATGACTCAACAGAACAGGACACTCCTTCAGAGAATCAGATTGTCACAGGGACAGGTTTATTTGAACTCTCTGTGCTACGAAGGAGACAACATAATGATTTATTAGTAAAGAAAATAATAATAGGAAGTCTCCTGAGATGCAGCCTGGCTGCAAATCTCAGTGAGATTTTCCAGTGCTGAGTCTCTGTGTCTGACCACGAGCACAGTCTGATGTCCTACCAAGGGGAAGAGTTTTCTCTAGGAGCTGATCAAGTACAGGGTAACAGCTTTCTTTGTCAGCTTCACAAGGATTAGCAGACTGTTTCATGTTTAATTCTGGACTCTCTGATGCCACGAAATGATACTTCAAGGCAGAGCTCTGCAGTCCTGCAGAGCACTGTGGGTGTCGGTGTCACAGGGGTCTGATTGCACAGGTCTCTTGGCGGGATGGAGAGCGGCGCTGGTTTACTGCACACTGCTCAGGAGAGGCAACTGCTCATTCTCTAATATTTAATGGCCTAATGAACAAGGGCACCATCCCAAACACACCTTAAAGGAATGTTGTGTACCTGGAAATTAGGTAGATAATAATTTATGCTACATTGATAGATGGAGAAATGATAAAGAAAATGTACATGACACATTGGATCCTGGTTTCCTGTGCTGTTCTAAGTGCTCACCTGTGCACCATTTTCACACAAAATGTTACACTTTATTCCTGTTAGTAACATTAAATTTTAATCTTAAAAGACCTTTTTAAGTGACATTCCACATCTCTTACTGCTCAGGAAGCCCACATCAAACGTATTCAGGTGCCTTTGCAATTTCCATCTTTGAGACTGATCATGAGAATATTTCTGATCTGTCCAATATTCATGATCTAAAAAGGCAGATGACAGGTCTTGGGGACAATCCTTGTGGGAAGATGGGATGCCAGATGCAGATGGCCAAATGAAATGTGGCCTTTTTTTGCAGCCAGAAAAAAATCCACTGGTGCTGAATATGCTATGTAGGAAGTGTATAGCAAGAACCTCTGTAAGTACTGGGGCTATTGCAGGCCAAGTTTTGAGACCAACTTCATACCACGACACAACTCTGCCCCTGCCCACAGAGAGTCTTCTGGCCTTGCTCTGAGTGGATGCCTTCAAAAGACGTGGCAGTTAATCAGGTTTGGGAACATCCTGCCCATAGGTGGGAACAATCCCCTAATTTTTAGGAGAGCTGCATTGCAGCCTTCACACCAAAGGACTCCACTTTCTGTGCAAGTCTCAGAGCTGGGCAAACTCTGGGTCAGGAGTATAAACCAAGGCACTAAAGGGAGAACATCAGCTAATTCCAACAAAGCCACCAGACAGAACTACCAAGATAAGGTGGATTTCAAATCCTCCAGAGAAAATTAGCAACTTGCCTTGAACCACCCACTTTTCCTTAATCACCTTAAATTTATCAGGAGCTCCTGTTCTTTTCAGAGCCATGATGATGCTCTTTTCTTTTCTCTGTTCAGTTCTTCTCTCAGCAGCTGAATAAATTCTTCATGCAGAGGACAGGTTACCCAGTGCTGCTCAGAAAGTCTGGTCTCAATACTGTATTTTGGAGCCTGGCAACAAGGCAAATCTCAGGCAAGTGAGTCTTCTGTTCACCGTGTACCTGCAGTACAGGTACAGAAAAGGAGCTATTACAGATACTTCTGCAGAATTTTAAATAAATTATACAGTGCAAATCCCACTGTGAATCTCCTCTCTCTGTTGAGCAGAGACACAAGCACCATTTTGGAAACAGCCAGGGCTGCTGTAACTGTTAATTAAGTTCTGTGCATTTGTTGCTCAGGACACTGAATGCAAACCCCGTTCTGCGAGCTACCCCTCCCTCTCTGAGAATTCATAGCCACTATCTAATCTGACAAAAACTGTGTTCTCTTTTTTACTTGGAGGTCACTTTATGTTACTTACAGTGTGTTGCATTATGTCAAAAGGCATAACACAACATAATGAAAAGCAGACTAATATAACTCAACCTGACATCAATGACATAATATGATGTGGCTACTGAGAAATGTACTGTTGTCACTGTTTTGTGTTTTCACCTGATACTTACTTGCCATTCCAGCGTGGGGCATTTGTTGCAGAATTTGGAGAGGAAGGTTAAGGACTGAGCATGGCTGATTCTGCTGTGGCTCCCCAAATTTTTGCTTTGTGATCACATGGTTGGATTTGCTGGGGGTTCCTGCTGATTTACTCCAGCAAGAATCAGGCTCTAAAAAATCATCACATAAAGAGCAATTACATTAGGAAAGTCATCAAGTTGGAAAATGCAGCTCCTGGGAGTAAGGAAATGACAACAGTGTTACAGCCCTGTAACCTTAGCCTGGCCCTCCTGGGCAGTAAAGGAGCCTGCACTATTTTTCCGGCAGGATGTCATTTCATTTTGTAGAACTGTGTAGCAAAGCAGCTGTTCAATATTTCTCTTAACTTCTTCATGTAGTCTGTGGTCCCATATCTCATTTGCTGCACATCAAACAAATCCTTTTGTGGCTTAGGTACTTCTCTTCTTCCTGTTTTTATTTGCTATTGTATTGTTCTAATTACCACAGTAGATGTGTATTTCAAAACCAAGGCTGAATCTGTCTTCCCAATGCACCCACAAGGCTGAAATACGCTGTGATTCCTTCCTCGTTCCGCAGACAGGGAGCAGAAGCACAAAATTGCATCTATGGGCCCAGTGGGAAGTCTGTCCTAGACAAGGCTAGAGTACAAGGCAGCAAAATCCCAGCCTTTTGCATTTATTCTTTATTTTTTCTTCCCTGGCTACTTTATCCTGCCCAGATTCTCAGTGGAAAAAGCAGGCATGAGCCTTATTTGTGAGAGCCTTGGGCAACAATAGGTGAAAATGGATTGTTCTGACTGTGTCATGAATCCATCCAGCAGAACCAAAACAGGAGACCCAACAGTAACCAAAATAATTGAGTTGATGGATTATAATGAAACCCACTGTACTTTCCAGTAGAGTTTTACAGACAAATCCATCAAACAACCATCTCCAGCCTCTTCTCCCCTCTGACACAGGCCATAGCATTTTCCGTATCAGTTGCTGTATCAAGCCCATGTCTTCTGGTTGAGATAGAACATATTTTTAGGCATTGCTGTTGTGATTATTATTAATATTATCTTACGTTGATGGTGCTTGGCCAAGCCAACTGAAGCCAAGGCTTCCTCAGTGACAGAATTCATTCCCCAGTGACTCTGAGCCAGGGTGGTCAACGGACTCACCCTCACATTCCACACTCCAGCCCATCCTTCACTCCCACCTCGTGCTGCTGGTCATTCCAGGGGTGGCATCTCCACGTGAACTGTTTGGAGACCTTGGAAGCGGAGGGACAGATCACAACATTATTGCTGCAAGACAGGATTTGATGAGAATGTAATCAGTTTCTGCTGACAAAGCCTGTTCTTCCTGGCAGCAAGAAACGCTGCTGAGAAGTTTGGGTTCAGCAAAGCAGAAGTCAGGAATGGAGGGAGGTTAAAGGAAAGCTAAAGAGCTCTGGGACACCAGCTGAGGTTTAGACATCTGCCAACGTTCTGGCCAGGTATCCCCACAGAAAGGCTACATTCACTTGAAACTTTTAAAGAATGAAGGAACAAGCCCACAACTTGACAAATGTTTCTCTCTGCCAGAAATTTTGCCTGAATGTTTCTGTCTTTTATTAAGCTTTTGGTGGGGTCTACTTTGCCATTTTCTGTTAGGAGGAGATCTTATTTTCTAAGTTAATCTGCTGCATTTGTACTTTCTCTCTCTGCATCCAAACACACATGCATAATTTCTGAAAATGTTTAGAATAGGGCATGGAGCTTCCTAAAATTTCAGGGTGAGCAACTGGAATTCTTCACCTGAAATCTAAAAATGTAAGGTTCTACCTCCTCTGAAAAAAATTCAGCATAGCAAAATCCAACTTTGTTTACAGACAATAATATCTGAGTATTGACCCAGTGGCCAAATTCATGCCAGGTATTTGTGGTTTAATTGCAGGTGAGTCTCAGAGTGTGTTGGTTCACATCACACTGAGATTTGGAGCCAGTGATGCTCCATTGCAGGTTACAACACACACACACAGAGTGGAATAGAGCACACGCAGCAGCACAACCCCAGAGTACAGCACACATTTTAGGCTACACCATCCATAAGAGCACTAGAAAAAGGACTGCTGAATGAGGGGCAATTCAAGAATTTAAATGCAGTAGAAAATGCCATCTGAAATAGATGCTTTGGAAATTATGGGTATAGTAGCTTAGCATTGCTTTGCAGATATTGAATGTAGAACTTGGTAATATCCCTCCAGCACAGTAGCTGTAAATCCAGGAGCCACAAAGGCATTTAACAACTCTTTGTAAATGCCACAAGTTCCTAACTCAATCCTTTGGCACTTTTCTAAAAAATCCTAATGGGAGAATCATCACATGGCACAGTAACAGACTGCTGTTTGTGCTAATGGAACAACCCACACTCCTAAACCTGGCTTAAAATTATGAGAAAGAGCACAGCACATAAGAAAGGTGCCATATTCTGACCTCACAAACATCAGCATAAACCCACCATCACCACTTAGAAAAAGTGGGATTATTTGGGACTGACTATCATGAGACTGAGGACAGAACCTGGACCCTTTGTAGCATTCACAGAGTCATGGAATGGTTTGGGTTGGACGGGAGCTTTGAAGATCAGCTCGTCCACAGTGCTGGAATCTGCAGTTCCACTGCACTGCAGGAGCTGTAGGTGAAACGTGCAGGAGGAGGGATTGTCCTGGCAGTGCAGACTCAGTTGTCACAGTGGGTGACAGCACATCCTGCCAGTAAAGGACCTCTGGGTGGCACCCAGCCAGTGACCAGCTCTGAGATGAGCTGAGCACCTCCTGTAAAAGTCTTCTGAAAACAGACAGATGCATTCACAACGATGCTTCAGCAACTTCAGCCCTCAGACTGACTCACTGGGGACTTACTGCCTGAGTATTTTGGTGACTGTGGGTAGAACCTACAGATCCAACACCCTAAGCCATGCCTGAGTGGCTTTGCTTCCACCTTGGCCAGTCTGTGGTAATCCTTACTCTGAGCTGAGACTAATCAGGTTCTTTCAATTTAGGACCACCCCCAAGCTATCCTCATTCTGCTGGATGGATTACCCTGTTGTGACATGTCTCAACCTGCTGCTCGACTCAGTTCTCTTGCTAACCCATTTTACATTCCTGGCACTTCAAAACACAGACATTAGTTATGTATGCATGCGAGCCAACCCCAACGTACTCAGAAATGCAACACAAAATCCCCTGGTAGTTTGAAAATACACACTACAGTCACTCAAACAGGAGGAAATGCAAATGCCACACTCAGACACATTGGCATATTCCCATTTAGTCCATACAAGTATCCCAAAAGCAGGAGTCCATCCCCCAAAAGTTATGTTTTAGATGATACAAGGTTTAAAAAATAATAATAATTGTAATAATTGCCTCTCAGGTGGGCTGAATTACTCCTTGAGGAACTAGTGTTCCTCCCTTGTCTGTGAAGGAAATACCTTTAACTAGAGCTTTTTGGTTTAAAAGCAATCTGAGCCATAAATCAAACATCCTGGCCATACAGACTCTCCCTAAAGCCCAAAGCCTAAAGCTCAAAACATGAGAACAGACAAAACTGAAATAATCTGGATGCACAGAGGGTTGAATTTTTGTAAGAAACAAACTTGGCCCACATTGCACCTTTCAGTAGAAGTCAAGACCAAGGTTTCTAGAAGCCAAAATCGCTCCTGAAAGGAGGAGCAGCAAACTGGTCAAGGTTGGGTTGCAGGTTGTGGTGACACTGCTCCACAAACCATCTGTTGTCTCCTCTGCAGGGATGGAAGCTGCTCCTTGCTTGGCAAAACAAGTGCGGGAGGGAAGTGCTGTTGGCTCCTCTCTTGCACCGGAGCCCAGGCAGCTGCTGGGTCAGCTGGAGCCAGGCCCTGCAGAGGGGGGACACTGAGCACACACTCTGTCCTCAAAATCATTTGGGAAAGGCACTTCCATGGTACTGCTCAGCACAGCTGCGGGTGGACATCGTGCACCTCCTCACTGCGACAGTACTGTCTTGGGTTGCAATATGTAACCAAAAATTTTATTCTATTTCATCTGTTGAAACCGGTTGAAAGATATTTTCATCTCTTGTAACTCCAGGGGGGAAGAGGACGGGTGCCTTCTGTTAATGGGTCACTCGTTAAAACCAGATGGGGCAGTGCTTCCTTATCTCGTCCTCCACCCATCCTCCTCCAAGGGGATATCACCTGGGAATGAGCCATTTAAGGCTCTGCTTGTGACCGATAACATCACATCACCCCATTGGAAAAATGCTCCACTCAGTGGGAGGAGCCAAAGCCTCTCTACCTGCATAAAACCTGCAACTCAGAACACCAGAGCAGCTGGCTTTTCCCACCAGATTCCCCGAGGAAAACTGGACCCATCCTGTCACCACCGGACCCTTCTACAGGATCACCTCTGCTCCAACGGAGCCACAGCTGCCACTCCAGGAGTACTTACTTTGGACTGCTCCCCACACCCTGACCAACAGGGGGTCAGGTCGTGTTCTGACTCTGTCAGAGTTTCTGGGATTATTTGTTTGTTGTAGTTCTTTTTCTCTGTACCACTACCTTTGTAGTCGTAATGTTCTTAGTAAAGAACTGGTATTCCTATCCCTACATCTTTGTCTGAAAGCCCCATAATTTCAAAATTATAGCAATTCGGAGGTGGGGGGTTTACATTCTGTATTCCGGGGGAGGCTCTGATTTCCCCGGCAGTCACCTGTCTTCTAAACCAAGACAAGTACAGAGCGATGCACTGAGGAAAATGTCCTTTGGGAAAGGAAAAATGTTTGGAATCTAAACTGGAAGATGCTTACCATGAATAACTGTGGCTCCCAGCCTAACTTGCAACAACAACTGGAATACAGGTAATAGCAAAGACTGCAGAGGCAGGGCCACCACAACTTCCCACAGGGAGCCAAAAACTTAACAAGCTCCTCAGAAGACAGAACTAAAGAATAGCCACCTTTTTCTAGTTTTTACTTTTCTTATGGTGAGTGAGTAATTCTCTCTCATCAATGACAGGCACTGAACTCATTCTGTATTGAAAGGACAAATGCAAAATAACTCAGGAAATTCTCCATGTTCACTTCCAGACATAAGGATGCAGCTCAGAACTCACAGATCACGTGTATGCATCGGTTATTGAGACCAGAGAAGAAAACAAAGTCCCACAGGCAAGTCTGCTGTGAACTCCTAACCTGAGGTTCTTAAATATGCCAGGCAGAAGGCAATCCAATTTTCATTAAACTCATTAAGCCAGACACTCTTTAGCCTGCTGAGTGCCCACTTCAGTGAGGCAGGTAAATGTGCAGTCTGTTTAGACCCTATTTTTATCTCTTGTTTCATGTGCTTCTATATGACCAAGCCCTCTTCACTCACTTAGCCACTGTAGCTGTGCACTTGTGCAGAAACCCACGTGGATAAATGTGGGTTAGTGATGAGAGAGAGGTCATTTGCATTTTGGTGTTTGTCAGTGTGACATGCAAAGAGCTTCTGTGCAAGGAGGCATCAGCTGCATGTCATCCTGCTTTTGGTATTTATAATTTTATTTTTTATATGAGGAAACAGACAAATATTCAAGGCTAATAGAGGTGCAAAGAAGTACCTTCAGCAAATCCAGTTGTCACTCCACACGTGTTGCCTGCTTCTTACCAGCAAGCTGACAGATCATGGAAGAAAGGACAAACTCTGGGTACATTACTCCTTACTCCGGTCTTCAGGTCAAGGAATGTGTTATGTATCCTGAGATTTCAGCAGGAGCTCTTGGATATTCAGAGATTTTTTTAATCAACTCACTTATCTACTTGACAGAATGTACAATTTGAGTTCCTCATGTATAAGATAGGATGTCGAGGTGTCCTGCAACGTTAAGTGGTTAAAAAAAATACACCCCAGAGCTCTTCAAGTAGCTCTTTCTCATTGTAAACTGTGCTTGACTTCCTGATTTGTTTGAGGAAAAAGCCACTGAGTGTGTAGACGTTTTTTATCCCTCTTAGCCACAATTCCTTTGAGAAATCCAACAGCGAAGGTGGATACAATTATTGTAAATAATGTTGGATAGAACCCAGAGCAGATGAAGGTGGGAGGATACAGCTCAACAAGAACAGAAGTGGTTTCTAATGAGAGAGGGAATATTTCACTCTCAGCATGGCTGTTATTATGTCCTAGACATTAATTCAGCCAAGAAGTCTTGAAGAAGCAGAATGAATTTGTATTCATTGAAGTGACAGGCACTGGCATGGCTGCCTTCCTCTCTACATTCCTGATTTCTCAGAGAAGAATATTTGAGAGTTAAACCCTGTGAGGCATGAGGCACCTCACAAAGGTCTCAAAACTTGTAATACTGCAGCCTAGTCCATTCACAGCAGTACATATTTCACTTTCAGTTTTATTTTGATTATTTTCTATATTTTTCCTAGAACTGTGGGACATGATTCACCTTCTTGAAAAATGAGCCCCAATAATTAAATCAGACATGAGAATTCTTCTGCCCAGGAACACCCATGGTTGGATAGTTTCCTAAACCTTCCCCTACAGTTCTCCTGGAACTGTCCACTTTGCCCTGAACTGTCCTTTTTACAGATGAGCAACCAGCATATGAGCTGGTGTAATGGCTTACCTTAAAATCCAGAGGCTTTTCTCCATCTTTGTTTAAATCCCTGTACCCTCACTGTGCTTTAATTTTTTAGACATTCCTGACTGCTGCACAGGTGAAGGTCACCAGCCCGTCCGGCCAAAAGGTGAGTAAGTTCCTTTTCCCCTTTCCCTGCCAATGTCCTGCAAGAGCTGCAGGGCAGGATTATCGTGCTCTTTGTGAGGATGTCTTTTCACGCTGCTTCCCAGAGGTAGAGCTGACAGAAAAGAGAAGGTGGACAGGAAGTGTGAAGGGATTATTTCCAGGCTGACAGAGGTACCCACAAGTAACCTCTTCGGTGGTGCCATTCTAAACCCTTCATCTCCATATAAGAACTTTGCATTCCCAAGCCTGCTAAAATCCTGAAAGTTTGAAGTGGAATCCTGCTATGGTTAATTTAAGTCAAATACAGCCTGAGTGTTTGGTTCCCTAAAGGATCTAACTATAAATCATATATCCTTGTGACATCTCCCATATCACAGAGGAAGAATGCCCCACATCCTTTTTCTGTGTGTTTTTCTTTTCACTTGCCTTGCACACACGTCTGCCTCTCCCTGTGTCAGGAGCTGGTCCTTGTTCCACAGTTGGGCAGCACCTAATACCACAGACCCCGAGCCCACAGCCTCATTTCTGGGGTGCTATTGCGAGGCTGATAGAGAAACAACTGCAGCCAGCAGTGAAAGCTGCTTTTAGGGAGCATATTCCTGAAAAGGAGCAAATCCAGGGAAGGACTGCATGCCTGCAGTTCCAATTGACTGCAGCCCAGGCTGTGGTAGCTCGGCAGCTCTCAGCATCTCGGAGGATTTATTCTGCAGCGTGTTTGCTTTCGCCTCCAGCGTGCAGTGTGAGGAAGGCAGCGGTGTGACTGGAAACCACATCTCCCAGCCACTGCTCCCTCGGTGTTGAGTGAGAGACTGAGCGCTTGCAGACCGGCCCTTACCTTTCCCAGACGGGCGCTGCAGCGGGAATAAAAACAAAACACGGAGCTGAATTTATTTCTAGCCAGCGGAAATTTCATATTGAGGGTTACAGGCGTCCTGTGCCTCTTAAAAGCAAGTAATAAAATGCTGCTCTCAATTACAAATTGTATTTACATTTTAAACCCCCATACGGTTTGGGGGGGTGGAGGGAGGTTTTAAATGCATTAGCAGCAGCGCTGTGCCATGATTAGTTACAATTTTTTGCTCTTTGTAATGAACAATTAATGCCTCCACCTTTTTTTTCCTCTCTCTTGCAAAGTAAGCCTGTGGCTATGCCAGGTATACTCAGTAAACAAGACACAACTCCTGCCTCATGTTATGGACCAAAACAAGCAAATGCATGGAGATGACCGTCTCTAAAAGGCCCCCTGGAACAGGATTCATATGCTGAGTATAAATTCGATGACAATAATTTTTTTATGTAACTTCCTGGGCTAAACTTTTCAAAATGTAGGGACATTTAAAAGGAAAATGCAAAACGCATGCAAATGTGTACAGTTTCATCCTCCTGTGCTAGGAAAGTCAAATCCCTTCTGCCTGCCCTCAAGCACTGCTGAAGGCAAAGCGCTCCTTGTGTTGCACGGTCACAACAGGACCTGCTAAACAGTTTTTCCCCAGCGTTCTTCTCAGTCCAGTTTAAGTACCAAGAGGCCACAATTAGGCCTCCTTGGAGCCTTCTCCAGGTTGAAAAACTCCAACTCCCTCAACCTTTCCTCATAGGTGAAGTTTTTCAGCCATCAGAGCATTTTTGTGGCCAGCCTCCTCCAGCAGGTCCTTTCCTGGTTTGGGACCCCGGGGCTGGATGCAGTGCTCGAGGTGGGAATCCCACCTGAGCACAGAAGAGGGGTAGAATTCCCCCCTCAGCTGCTGCCCACGCTGGGGGATGAGCCCAGGACTCAGGGCTGCTCTTGATTCCTCCATTCCCAGCCCAGATTTATCCCAAGGGTTGCCCTGCAGAGCTGGGAGCAGAGCTGGGAGCAGAGCTGTGCTCGTTTACCACAGCGAACCTGCTTTGGTTTTATTTACAAATAATACATTTATGACACAAAGGCTATAAATGCTATTTCATTGCTTTTACTGCTTATTTAGGTATTTCCCTAAAGGCCTAATACAGCATTGCTGTTGTGTTAGTATTTCAGCTTCTGTTTTTTACAGAAGTTTAGTTTGCAGCTGAACCATTCGGCCTATCTGGGGCTGAGGCTGAGCTCAGAGCTCGGCTTTGGACGAGGAGCACATTTGGTGTAATTAGATTTGTGGGTTTAGGTGTTTGGGGTTTATTTTTTTACTGTATAACTCTGCAATAAAAAGAAATGGGTGTAATTTATAGCCCAGCATTTGGCAAGTGGCTTGTCTGGTCCAGGATTATTTTTTTTTTAATGGCTGAAATTTTAAATTTAGGCGAGAATTTCAAAGAAGCTTAGTACCCACAATTAAGGCAGATGTTCAGTGCTGCCAAGCTCAAGCATTCAAAAATCATGAATCAGGCATGAAAATACCAGTATTAACTCAAAATAAGAAGACATAGACACAAACTGACACCCACACCACCACATGGATATACAAGTACCTCTGAATAAGGCTAATATTTCATTTTGTATCAAATTCACTCCTGGTAAAAATTTACATTATTTTGTTTCCATATAGAATGTGGTATTTGTGACATTGAAAAAATCTTACAAGCAAAAACATTTTGATGTTGGGTTAAGTATACTTAAGGCAATAAAACTAAAATTATTTTTATTTTGCTTAATAAGCAGCAGTTTTCAGGGAGAACCTGGGACTAAATTAGTCTCTATGCCACAATATTGCATCAATTTGGCTTGAGACTTTGGGTTCCTTTTTTTAGCATTCTGGTATTTGTTTTCCGTATGCATTTCTTTTCCCAAGCTTTTCTCTACAATAATGAAAGCTCAAAAATTCCTGTTTTGAGTTTCATACAAGCTAAGATTCTATAATCATCTGGCTTTGGGAACTCCACACCTAAGAGGAACACTAAGCAGATAAGAATCACAAAAATATCAGGAAAAACGTGAACAAGGTGTGTTGCTTTTCTTTGTCAAGAAAGCTGAAACTTTGCTTTCTTTGCCAGACTTCAATCCCCAGCATAACAAATACCTGCCCATCAAGAGAACTTCGAAGACTTTCTGAAAAATATAATTGCTCTTTTAGGTGCCTTTGTAGAGCAAATACTCATCAGATGGTACAGACAGATGCCAACAAATAGAGAACTGGAGTCAAAACATGTTCTGTGAGCGTACCCCCATTGCACTGCACATAAATGAGTGCACTTATAGAATACATCGGGCACTCTGGGAGTGTAAATGCTTATGTTTAGGCACTGTGAAAGCGGGAAATGCAGCACTGACCCAGCCTCCTCCAGGGGTATCCCGGAGCAATGGAAGTGTGCCACTGACTTCCACCGGCCCGGGATGCAGTGCCGGGAGTGAAAAGGTGAGAGAGGCTCTGCAGGACTTTGAGAGCGTGTCCTGCATCCAGGCACAAGCGGGAAAGTGCTGATCGTACCCCGCTATCCCAGCGCACAACACCGCTGCAGGGACTGACGCTGTTTTCTTAAAGCAGAAGCCCACTGGCCCATGTTATTGTAATGCAAAGAAGTGATGCCTTGGTGCTGAAATCCCGAGAAGCAATGGCACATTAACACCATGTTGCTGGAATACATCAGGGCAATTGTGCTCTCGTGCTGTGTTACTGACTGCAGGGCATCTCAGTAACAACACTCCAGTAACCCAGTCCCCCTGCTGAGGTGAAAGAAACATCTTAATGGGAGACCCTGACATTTCTGCAGACCCATCTACATTCCTGCCAATCAACACAGCGATTGCCCTCGCATGAGGTCACAGGGAGCCCTGTAAAAACATTCAATCACAGAAAAATCCAAACCCAAGTCAAAATATAACTTACAGGAGTAGTAAAATCACACTGGGCTCCCAGCTAACTGCACTGACTGGGGAAACAATCTGGGTAGTGAAAGAAGGGCATTTCAGAGCTCTTCAAGAAAAGCTTTAACAGTGTTCTATATCATGAGTCAAAAACTCAAAAGCCTACCATGGACACAGAGCAATTCACTTGGAAGAATTCATGCAAAATGTCATTTGTTCTGGCTACTGGATCTGAAGCTACCAGGGCGTATAACTGTTTATTCAGGTTTTAAAGCAACACTGATCCTCCAGCCAGGCCTGGGAACATTTCAGCAGACCCTGCAACAGACAGAATTACCTATACAAAAGAACTGCACAAGATAAACCGAAATAGTTTTAAAAAAAGCAGAAGCCTGTCATAGAGATTGTCTTTCCAGTTCCAGTGACAACCTGCTGTTCATATTGATTTTGTATAAGTGCAGCATCAGCTGGAGATTAAACCTTGCTCCACCATGGCTCTGACACTACAAGTCCTTCTTTTGTCTCAGTCAAAGCTCAGTCAGTGTAAGGGGGCTACAATGGAAAGTTTGTGCAAAGTGAACCAGAACATGACTGCACAGCAGTCACCATGTAGAAACCAAACTGAGAACTAAACACACAACAGCCTTCTCCCCTTCCAAAGCTGGGGTGGTGGGGATCAACATGTACTCACCAGTCCAGCTGGAACTCACATTCAAATGGCCCCTGTGCTGAAAACACCAGAGATGTTCAGTGATCTGGCCTTTAAAGCACAAAAGTATTTCCATGGGCAAGGTCCTGCTTTCAGAAGAAATTTTATTCAGTACCTCCCTTGGAGGTTTTGGGTTTGTTTTGATTTTAAATTCATTTCAGCCTGAAATCTCGGGGCTTGATTCTTACATCTTGACAAGTCATTCATGTCTGCGCAGAGTGGGAGTAAGAAGCTTCCTACTGAGAGTGTCGGGCAATCTACACTCACCTTTCCACGGGCACAGTGTGCATATCCCAGTGCCTGCCTGTTCCTGCCCAGTGTGCCAGTGCAGATCCACCTCCGGCAGCAGCGCAGGCACCGTGGGGACAGGGGTGGCCAATGTGCTGGCACCTGTCCTGTTCTGCCAGCCCTGCCATGGGGCAGGAGACCTCTTGCAGAAGGCAGGACAGACCACACAGAATGTTAATTTCTTGCCCAACTTCATTAAGGGCCAGCAGAGTTCACCTGTAGAATGAAGCAACATGATTCAAGCAGGGTCTCAGCAAGCCAGTGACAAGCACTGACAGTGGAACCTCTGCCTTCTACATCCCAGAGACCAAGCTCTTGCTGCTCATTAATATTTTACATTGTTTTTATTTGTTAGTATTTTTGTTAAAGTGCTTTGCCATAGGTAGCCATCCACTTCTTGCAAACTCAAGGCAATGTCTTTCAAGCAAATCTGTGATGCTCACAACAATCTCTGTGTATTTAGCTGGGATTTCATGGAAAATTTGGGATTTCACTAAAAACTGCAGACTGTTTACAATGTTTGTTGTGCATTTGGTTTGCTGATCGTGGTTTTGGTGAAAAAAAATTTGAGTGAAACCTGATTAATCAAAACAATCCTGTTTCTGAAAGAAGACTTCGGATGTTTTCAGATTTCCAGACTAACTCAGAAAGAGACCAAATTTTGTGTCAAAACATGTAAAAATATGACTGTTCAGATTTAAATGTCAAAAATAAATATTGTGTCAGTTTGAGAAGAACTGAGCACAAAGCAGCAGCAAAATGTGAAAATCTTATCATGAAACACATAAATATTACTTCTTACCCAGCTACACAGATGCTACTACACAGCAACAGATCCCATGAATGTGGATGGGAGAATCCCATCAGCAGGAGGCTTCATCTTTAAATATTAGAAATACCTAAAACGCCAGATTGAAAGCCTAAAGGGCAAACAGATTTAGTAAATCGTGCTGATTCCAGCTCTTCCTGAAAGGCTGTACCATCACCTGTAAAGTATCCAAGGAGTAGTTATTTCTTTTTGAAGTGAACGCACAAAACTTTGAGCAGCCTATTGCTGTTTGTTTCTGTTGGGAACTGGCTGGTGCTGAGTCCGAACAGCGATTCCCATCCCGTGCCCAGCACACAGCAATGAGGTTAAATTGGTTTTGGATGATATCAGCTATATGTAATTAAACCAGCAGCCCATGGCCGGGCCTTTCTGTGCCCATGTTAGGTGTTAAATTAAGGTCTGATTAAGAGTGTGCTGCTGCAGTGAAGGTCAAGGACTAAAGATCACAAGCTTTGTTTCATCTAATAACAATAAGGACTGTCTGGCTGCCAAATACCACAACAGCCCTTGTTCTGCTATCAGACTGCTGTCCAGCTAGAGGGATCTGATTTCACTGGTATCCCTTTTTAAACCCCACTTCTAAGAGGGTTTGTAGCTATTTCATCTGTATTAAGCAGCACAGTGTTACCCGAGGCTATGCAGTACGTTCTATATGATCAAAGCAGAAATGCAGCAGCTTCTGAGGAAGAGTTATCGTGGCTGAGGGGAACAAAATATCAAGGAAGGGGAAAAAAAGATACAGAGCTACAAAATACCAGGTCATGCCACCAAAGTAAACACCCACGGGTAAGTTCAGAACGTGAGACCACACAATGGTGGAAACTGTGCACATGTGTTTGCTTGGAACAAATCACAGGCTTGTCCCACCAGCAGTCAGCAGGAGAGATGTGTCAAACAGGACCGACAGGAGATAAAAGCAAAGTGGTGAAGAGAAAAGGCAGCAACTTATTTGTTGGATGAAGACAAGAATTGGTGCATAAGGGGTTCTCCCTGCGTAAGTGTTTTCCACAAAGACAGGTCAAGAGGCATTAGCAGAGCAGTTGTCTGTTAGGAAAGAACAAAATTCCTAATAGCCCAACAAAGTCTGCTCCCAAAAAATGCCCATATCCTTCCCCAGTGAGTCTAGGGCACTGGGACATGTTTATTTCCTGAAAAGGAGGGTGGAGCAGGCAGAGCAATAAACCATATGGCCCCAAAATAATCTCCCACAGACACATCCTATTCCATGGTTGGGATCCAATTTCAGAGCAGATACTGATTCATTTTTCAAGAGTCATCTGAAGTGTCTTTCATTTGCTCCTAGTACTTCATAGACTATTAATAGAGCAGTGTCATACCTGGAAGGACAATTTTGCTGCTCTGCGAGGCTCCACACAGAAAACTCCTCACAGGGACACACAAACACACTAAAGCCAGAGTCTGGTCAGTTCTTTGTGAATTGCTTGGTACATGTGATCAAAACGGTTCCTTGAGGAGTCTTGAGGCTTTGCATTTCAGGATTGGAGTTTGTTTCCTGACAAGCTCTGAGTGAATCCCAAAAGTTTCAATGATCCAGCTCAGCATGGATTAGCTTCCAACTCCTTGCTGTTGCTGCTGACCTACAGATCTCTGCAGAGCACTTTTCTTGCTGGGAGCTCCCAGACTTCCTGGAATCTGAGTTGCATCAGAAATACAGTGAACACCACAAAAGAGCCAGGTGTGAAAAATGACTTCTTCAGAACAAAAGAAGTATGTTCACCACTGGGAGCCACTGCCTGAACTGGAAAGCAGCACTTTACTGAATTAAGAAATTCCTGTACCTCATTTCTCACCTATTTGTGAAAATACAATGAATCATGTGCTAGTCCCACCTGAGTCCAATTTTCTAATGATAACAAGAAACTTTTTCTGTCACCACTTACATTTCAGAACACCAAACCTAAAAAAATTCCAATCAAAATCAAGGGGCAGGTTTAGTTTGGTTTGGTTTGATTCACCTCCTGATCATTCTTATTCCTGAATTTTGCAAGCAAAGATTGTACACTGAGAACCACAGTTTTATTGCCATGTTAGAGATGGTGGTGAAAGCTTTTAAACACAAAGGTTTAACACTGAACATATATATCCATATTATCTGGATGACAGAGCTGAGAAGCCCTGATTAACTGCTGCAAGTCGAAGGAAGCTGCTTTTGGAAATGATCGTCCATTTTGAAAATCAAACCACAGCTGATAAGATACATTTCAGAGATTTAAATTTAAGCGCTTCAACCTGGATCCAAATAACATCAAAGTTCAGTACAGGCTGCAAGTCAGAACAGCACAGCTCAGCCCCTTGCTGGAGCAGCATGACAGCCTCATGCCCTTACATCTGTGACTTCCCAAGGTGAATTCCAGGGACTCTGTCACCAACAAGTGGCCCGGGAATGGCTCTCACCACGAACAGGGAGTGAGCTCAGGCTCCTGCTCCTGCCTCTGGAGCTGTTGAGAGAAGGATTGCTTTTGAAAACTTTCCAGTCTTGTCTCGGGGAGCTGCATTACGTTATCGCAGTATCTGCACCAGTCCCTGAGCTACACTTAAGCTCCTATAAGAGGGATTGTTGTACATATTATGGTAATGTCATTTATTTATTTTACGCAACTGGAAAATTTAAGGTCAACCACTTCACTTCTGTGCTGTGTAGATTAGAGTGTTCACAGTAACACCTGCTTACTGAACAGACAGCAAAAAAGTCCTTGTATTCCTTTTTTATTGCAATTTATTATTATAGCTTGAATGGTTCCTAGCGACTTCCTAAGATTAATGTTAATATTCTAATCAGAATCTCCCCTCTGGAGTTTTATTGTGGATTTTGAACATTCATTTCATTTAACATACACGTGGGACCAAGTCTGGTGGTTCCAAAAATATTTGTAGTTGGAAATCACAGTGATTTTGTGTTAGGCTCGGTGCCAAAGAAATCACAAATCAGAAGTCTGTTATAGAGTAGTTCTAATTTCTTGGCGTCAAAATTCCTCTTTATGTATGTGCATAGTGTGATGTTTTCCTGGGCCGTATGGCACTAACAATTAACTGAGAAATGAACTGCTTATCTATTTTGCAGGGTTTCTGGTGGAACTAGAGAGCTTGTCTAGCCGGCTGGGGATTCACAGGGATTTTATGGACTTCCTGTGTGAGCCGGAGCCTGCCCATTGGATATGCATCACTCTCTATCCCAGCTGGTGTTTTGAACCAAAAGTGTGGAGTAGAAATTTCATCCCTGATTTTTTTTGGCTGGATTGATTGTTTAGTCTAGGAACTCTCAAGGAGACTTTCTAGGTGCTGGAATTCCTCTTTTTCTTCAGTCAGCAGCTGATGCTGTATGGTGAACATCAGAGTCTAGATTCACATCTTAGTGAGCAAAGATTTATGTTCCTCCTAACGCTCCTTGACGTTAATGAGTATTGCAGACATGTATCCCCATGGATTAAGCTGAGAACATACCCCAGAGTGTGTGTGGAGTTTGTCATTAGGGTATCAGACTATTAAAACCAACAGAGAAATTCCAAGGGTTAGAAAGCAATTGGATCTCTTCCCTTCTCTCTGCTGGAGCACATGTAAGAGATACACTTTAAATCTTCTCGTATTTCCAGCCCTCTCACGCTGATTCCTGCACTCGTTTTTGGTTGTTAATGACTTCAAAGAAGAATTGATTGCCACTTTTAAGGCACTTCCCATAACAACATTATGGGAAATACGTTGCTGGAAGAGAATATTTCTGTAGCTTTATAGTGGTCTCTAATGAAGGAACTTCCATGTGGCTGGGGGAGACAAGGGAGTATTTTTCCTCAGCTGGCTGTTTCAGGGATTGGATCAATACAATGGGAGGATTTTTCCTCAACTGGCTGTTTCAGGGGTCAGATCAATACAAAGGGATGACCCTGTACCCTCCATTATCTGGGGATTGTGGCTCCATAATGAAAGACTGTGGATCCTGTGCCACCTGAGAGCAGAGCATCAGCCAGCCAAGGCTCACCCTGGCTGCAGCACAGCAGGCTGGTTCCTGCAGATCCATGTGCAGGTGCTTGCTCTCCCCCGCCCAGTGCTCCAGGTTTTGAAGGTACTTTGGGAGGCACACAGTCTGCTCCATTATCTGGACATCCTGGGGACAACTCAACTGCAACCCAAATAAACCAGACACAAAAGATAGACTCCAGCATGCAAATTCAGTCTCCCCCAAAACCATGTGTAAAACTGACCTGTGGGAGAGAGTCAGTGCAGAATTACCACATCCTCAACCTCCATGATCTACCTACCAAACAACTTTGGAGCCAAGATTCTTGGATTTTCTTCCCAATATCCCAACCATAGGGCAGACATAATTACTCTGTGTCTGGTTGATAGGAATTTTCTGGGCTGACTCTTGTCACACATGAGGCTTATTAGCCCTGTGTAATCCTGCCTATACCAGCACACTGCAAGATGGAAATAAAAACTTTATGTTTTCCCTCAGAGCCACTTGAGATCTTTTGGAGAAAATTTTTGTAGGAGAATTTTAATTTAGCTAATTTGAAAGCACTGGCTCCTGGATCAGTCACTCCCCTGGAAACACACCCACTGTTCCCTCAGCAAAAGAAAGAAAACAATACTAACAGAGATTTCTAAAATATTTTGAGATCTGTGAATATAAAGGGCTGTCTGTAAAGTGTTTAGAAAACTTCAAAAAAAAAGGTGCTACATAAATGCATATTTATTGCAGTGCTGACATTCTTGTGGCAGCTCTGAATGCAGAATCAAAAGCAGAGGGGGCAGAATGTAAGTCAGAATAAGAAACTGTCAGCCTTTAGCCTCTATCTTAAACTGCTTTGAAATGTTGCAGACATTCAGAGAATCTAGTTTGCCAATATTGTATGTCCTATGGTAATTACACCAATCTGGAATATAAATTTTCCTTCCTCCTTCTGAGAGAAGGCAAAGCTCTTAGAGATACACACGAATGCAGCTCTAATCCCACAAACTTTAGTGCCTGTACCTAATGTCAGGCAGCAGAGTTGTCCCACTGATTTCAGTGGCTCTGCTCAGATGCATGTGTGGAAACGTTTGTGTGATTAGAAGTTAATCATAATAAATGCCAGTTCATAAGAGATCCCTGTGTAAACAATCTATTTCTGCATGCAAGCGATGATTTTATTGCTGTTCTGTAATTCTGTGTAGAGGCTTTGTGAAGAAGTCTTATATTTTCTAAAGCACTAGAATGTTTCTGATAGTGTTTTTCATTGCTAGCTCTTTGGGGGCTAATTAAAAGAAATATCTGTTAAATTTATTCATTGCTTGGTTCCTTGAAAGCAAGAGGCACCTGGCGTAAACATTAAAAAGAAAAGCAGGCAGCAGCCAGACCTCATCATATATTAGATGCATTAGGACACTTTATTTATAAATATGAAATTGGTTTTAATGACTTCAAAAGGAGGAAATGCCAGGACGAGCATAATACGAGCAAGCTCAGTAAAGCTGTCATGAAGATGCCTAAACCCACAAAAAATCTAGAAAATACTTGCTCCCCCTTCTCCTCTCAAATAGGAAGTGGCAATTCCAGCTGCAACTGGCAAAAATGTACATAAAGAACTGCAGCGCAAACCAAAAGAAGCAGCAGATGAGATGGAGCACCCAAGTGCCTGTCTGCATGGGAAGTGCCATCAGTGGGAGATCAGAAATAGCTCATTTATACTCAGCTGACTGATTCAGTGAAACAAACCCTGAATTTTGACCCCTGTGATTTAATGCAAAAATCCTTCAGGATGCGAAATCCATCCTTCTGTTGGGACAGCATTTAAAGAGGCACTCACATCAAGCATGTGCTTTACATTCACTTGACTTTAGTTTCAAACAGCCTTAGCACTGTTTCATTCTGTTCCCACTGCAGGCTTCAATAAATCAGTAATGAACAGTCACTCAGTACCTTATAATCCAGCATGCATTCAGCACTGCCCCACAGAAAGATGCAATAAATTAATGATCAATCGACTGTGCAAGTGAGGAATATCAGCAATAGCCCTGAAAAAGTTCTCCTTCAGGAAGAAAAGATCTACCCTAAAGGTAGAATTCATCTTAGGGAATGTTATTGTAACAACACGCTGATTTGAGAAAGGTATTTCACACAAATCTGATGTTAGTGAGATCAATGTCCAGTTTTAGTGGGACGAACCACAGCATCTATTCCCCATTTAAAGAGCTGAATTTTGAGCCAGGTGTAATACATAGGAAAGAGTCCAAAGAGGTAGGAAGATTTATGTTACAGGAACTCTCATTCACCACTACTTGGACCCGTAGAAAAAGTGCTAAGCAAAAAGAAAGTTTGACTTAAAATGATGAAAGAACAAACTGATATTGATAAAACAAGATCGAGGACTTCATTCTAAATTAACCTGTCATGTGAAAATCTGAGACAAACCATAGATTGTATCAGGTCTCCAATGGACCTGATTGCTCCTACTTAATTTAACCTCTTCCAAGTGACACTTGAAACAATTGGCTATGCACAGGAAGAAACTGCTTTAATCCTGGTGGGGATGAAAAACCTTTCAGTAGTTGTTTTCCTCCTTCCATGTAGTGGGGAACAGTTCCTAGTTAAGCAGTGGGAGGAAGGCAGGTAGAAGCTGTCCCATCCATTTTCCCAGTTTTAGCACTGCACACACTGATCCTGTGGGCAGGAAACGTGCCATGAGTGGAGGAGAGAAATTAGGAGACCTCTTGAAAAAAGAATCTGTAGCCTAAGGATGTTTCTGACCTCCTGGAATCCCATAGGTATGATCTTTTCAAAGGGTGATTTCCCAGTTTGAAAGAAGCGGAGTTTTATTGACTTCTTTAATCACATCAGAGGTGCCTTTTTTCTAGGGCAGGAACTTTTCCTCATGCCCTTGCAAAGAAAACAAACAGACACTGGTTTTCCATCCTGCCCTGACCTTTGGAAGTTGTCATCTCTGCCAGTACTGCTCTTTTCGGCCCTGGACAGTGCAGTTCAATCCTGACTGAGGGAACTGAGCCTGAGTGAACCTCCTGAATCACCATCACACTTCCTGCAGGTTAACACCTGTATTTTCCTTGGAGGTCACTCCATCCAAGAACTAACCAGGTCTGACCCTGTGCAACTTAGGAGATCCCAGCAGCAGGATTGTCCAGACTTCCAAAATCAAATATCAAACCCCACAGAGGAGCCTGAGCAGGCAGAGCTGCAGCCAGGGAGCACAGACCCAGTGCAAACTGCTGCTAGAGGACACCAGTGCAGTGTGTTGTGGCATGAATTCTCCAGCCCAGGGTTCAGGTGACTTCAGTGACAGGCCCTGGCTGGGTTCAGGATGAGAACAGGCCCAGACGAGGGGGAGCTGAGGAGACTGTAAGTTATAAAGTGACTCATTCCTATGAGCCCTGTACGTGAGGCTTCTGCTTCCACCAAGCCAGGTGACATTTAACCACAAGAATATTTAACATGCTTTTTACAAGGATGTGCATCACTGACTATGATAAAATACAGGGGTGTGGGAGAGTCAGGATGCAGCTTTTTCAGTGCAACTCCACATGAAGGAAAAAAAAGGCAATAAAAAGGAAGTCTTGGCATAAGGAAAACATCCCAATCAAATCCTGCCTTTTAATCTCAGCCGCAATCTCTTCTCATAATCTTTCCTGCTTTTTAATGCTCTGCTGGACTTTTTATATCATTCACTTTATCAGCTTCACCTGTCTCAAAAGTCAATAAAAGCAGAGGCCACAGTTTTAAAATCCAGGCAAATGAACTGAGGCACCAAACTTCTCAACTTCTCCAGAGGTGCTGACTGCTCACAACCGTCAGGAAGAGCAACACAACCTGTGGGTGATCAGTGCCTTTAAAAATCACTTAAGTGCTTGAAGAGGAACATAACTGGAAAACACAGAGGATAATACTTTCAAAAGCTTCTGACTGAAGAGCCACTATTTTACTTTCAGAAGTGATTTAAGCACTTGGGAGTTCAAGAACTACTTAAAAATCAAGTGTAATCTGAAATGCATAATACTTTTAGTGAATGGTATACAGATACCTCTTCTGGTAATGTACTCACCCAGAAGTTCTACGCCCCTCTCAGAGAGGATTCAATGTACTGGAATTCCAGTCCAGGATTGGCCACACTGTCACCTACATAAGCTCCACGAATATTCAAATGGGAAAGCAACTTTCCATGTTTATTGCCTGGGGAAACCCCAGTTCAAGAATTACCTAAACAGCATTGTGCTGATTGCTGAGGAAAGACTCTCCTGCACTTTTCTAGTGCCTCTGATGGAAAATGCTTTTTTCAGGCTTTCTCCTGTTACCGTTTTTTCCTGACATCTGTTCATCGCTAAGCCAGCAATAGAGTCAGTGTCCCACCATGATGTATGTACTTCCAAAACACTCTGAGCAGAGGGAAGAGATTGCTAAGTGTACAGAGACAGCAAAGGCAATCATGTCATGGCTTAAGCCAGCTTGTTGATAGAGGAGGTTTACAGCTGTCATTAGTGAAATGGAGAAGAGGCTGCTAACACAAGCTCACACCACTGACAGCTACAGATCAGGAAAAAATCTCAACACATGGCAGCGTTTCACTGCTGAGCTGTTGGCTTGAAAT
This sequence comes from Dryoscopus gambensis, assembly GCA_013389985.1. Classification (NCBI taxonomy): domain Eukaryota; kingdom Metazoa; phylum Chordata; class Aves; order Passeriformes; family Malaconotidae; genus Dryoscopus; species Dryoscopus gambensis. The sequence goes on from WEIT01003775.1 coordinate 386,934, forward strand.
TCTGTTAATATTTATCCGATGTGCTGATCTTTAACACTTGGATTGCTGCTGGTAGCAGAGAGTCAAACCAGCCTGAGGCCTTCACAGGGTAAGTGTGCTGTGTGGCCAGAGTCGGATTAAAGCTTAGCAAGTCCTACCAACAGTGCAGAGGCATCTGGAGATAAAGGGGTCAGTCAACTCATACCTCCTTGGGCTGAGCTACCCGGATCCTTCAGCAGTTCCTGGAGGCAGTGGGGAGGCTGGGATGCTGTAGATGTGGTTTGCATACATCCCATCTCTACATTAGGAATGTGGTCAGTGTCTTAGGCAGGCAGAACAGCTTGGTCTTGTCTATGAAACAGAGGCTTCCAGGGCACTGTTTTCAAGCTCCCAAGGAGAGTTCTGACACCACAATTACTGCCCATCACTGCAAGAGTTAACTAGAGCACAGTGAGGTTAATATCTCTGATATACTCAGGTTTCAAGCCTTTTCTCCTTGGAAAGACATGTTTTTAATAGGAAGGCATGTGCTATTTTCTCTTTCAGTGTCCCTAAAGAGGAGGAAGGTTCCCTGCTACTGTTTTAGATAATCTCTTTTCTATGATTGAGTTCAAGCTCTTTCTTTGGAGCAGCACTTTAGTGTTTCTTCCTTAATTTAGACAAAGTTTAAATCACGTATTTTGCTGCATTCATTTTTCTTTGGTTTTCTGTTGCACAGAGAACCTGTTGGCTTTCTGTTCCTTAACACCATACGCCATTCCAAATTCAATCCTAGCCACCTACCTGGTTACATCCAAAAAAGTTTTCTCTCAGTTTGCCTCCTGGTCTGATGTGCTGCTTAGATCTCCCTCACTGCAAGAAGCCTTCCCCTCTTCTGCTATTCGTCACAGCAATTTCACATGCTCTCTTCAGCTGTTCTCTCCCTGGGCTGGTGAGGCTGGCACGGTTATTATCCTCTTTATCCTGTACAAAGTTTAAAAAATAAAAAGATTATTTATGGATACCACTGAGGACCACCCATACAGCACGAAAAATTGAGAAAAAACTGTTGTTTTCATGCTTTGGGCAGTTACACGCATGCATAGCTTGGATCAGACAGTGCTTCCCATTTGACTTCTGCTCTCAGTAAATATTTGTAGCTTTGCCAATGAAGCAGTTCTGGGTTTCTCAGCTGGGCTTCCATATGGACCATAAGCTGTGGCACTGGACTATAGAACCTCATTCAATAACAGGCCTTCTTGAATAGTCATTTGTTTCATTCTCTAATTTGGTCATGAAAAATCTGTTTAGGAATCAAATGGCAAAATAAAGTCTCCAAATACAGCTGCTTTGGCTGTATTATTGATCGCTGTGACGCCCATGGCAATAGTAACAAGGGCTCAAAAGCATGATTTTTTTTCTTTGTTGTGACCTAAATGCAGTAATTCATGCATAGAAAATGGCGGAAATGTGGAGGATTTTTTCAATATTATATGATTTCTATTTAATGCACCTTATGTTTGTTTCAGTCTGGTTTTACTCATGAGCAAAGCACATTTCTTGTTTGTGCCTGCCCTGTCTGTGCACAGTAGAAACTTCTGAGGATGGGCACTGCATCCTGGGGGGGCTGAGTGCTCTGACCATGGAACAAGCACAAGCTGTAATGACCTGAAGGAGGGAGCAGAGTGAGTACCTGGCCAGCCTGGGGGTCTGGAGTACACGGAGGGGAGATGTATCCCAGGACAGCCCTGTGTCAGGAGAAATCCGTGACCAGCCACAGGACAGTTTTGGCGCAGGGCTGGTGAGTGATCTGAATGTCTGACTCTGAGCTCAGCATCCCTGGCTTGCTCCTGACCCAGCTTTCCAGTGGGACACCCAGAGAATTGTCACCATCTGTCCCCTGGAAATGACTTTCCATACACCTGCACACAACACAGCCACAGGAAGGTTTCACTCTTGACTCAGAGGTCAAGGCTGTTGGCCACTTCTAAGTTCACTGCTTTGCAATCAGCAGTTTCTTCCCAAAAGATAAAATATTACTAAAAGGAAAAAGACATAGAAAAATAAGGATGACTTCAAATCTCAGTTTTACAGCTTTTTCCCTTTTGGAACTATCAACAACTCTAACACCTCCCTTTTGCCTAGGGATCTCAAAGTGCTTTACAAAGGCATCAAATGTCACTGACAGCACTTCACAGTGAGGGAAACGGGAGCACAAAGGGGAAGGTTATTTATCTGGGAACCCTTCAAGAGACCAGCAGCAGAGGTAGGAATACAACCAGTAATCTGCTGGCTAGGTAAGCTGCTCCCTGTACATGCTGCTTAGAGTGGTCACATTTCTAATGCCAATAAAATCTGTGGTTTTGACCCCTCTGACCCCCTTATCAGTCCTTCCCTCCCTTCTTAGCATACACATTCCCAGTTAGTCATCACGTGACAGTGAAAGTCCCTTTGGGATGGACTTATTGCTTCTATTGCTAAAGCTTCTTTTTCTTAGGTACTGGTTCTGGTGTTTATGAGATAAATTTTATGTTTTGTGCAAAGCAGGAAGATTAGGCTTGGGGGAGGTTCAATGTGTTCAATAGGTAGTTGAGACAACATCTTCTATATAAAGATTATTTCAAAACTGCCCTTGGTGCAAGCTGCAGCTGAATTTAAATGCAGCCTTGGCTTTTTTGCAATTTCCTGCCAGAGGAGCAGCTCTCAAACTGTTTTGAAATAAAAAGACGCAAATGCTGGAAGGAGGCAAGCGGTCAATTGACCTCATCAAAGCTCAGTGCTGGTGCTAGTCAGGCATTTTCCAACTAGAGGGGTTTGGGTTTTTCCATTCTTTTGGGGGGCAGGGGGAAAGAAAATCCTGATTTCTCAGAACTGAAACTTTTTGCAGGAAACACATGATTTTCACAAAACACTTTCTGGGAAGAATCTTCCTGCTCAGCTTGAGACTGATGGACAAAAACTGATTGGGAAAGGATCCCAGCACAGCCAGCAGCCCAGTGGTCAGCACATTCCCTGGTGATGTGCATTTACACCATGTGATACAAGAAGGATTGAGTTGGCTCTAAATAAAGCAGAGCAAGGATTTGACGCAGTCTTCCCACAGCCAATGAGAATACCCCAGCCTCTGGGCCATACTCTCTCCTCTGCCCCAAGAAATGGGATTTTTATGAAGTCAGAACCAACCCAACAGGAGCAATTGTGCTCAACAGACTGATCCCAGTCAAGGAGGTGTTTTAGACTGTAAACATGAACCCTGGTCTCCTACATCCTATAGAAATATCCTCAGCACCAGGCTTTGGCTTGCTGTGAGCTGAACCAGTTTGCTCACTTGCTCTTTCTTCAACAAGCAGCCCTATTTCCATTTTGATGAGACAAAAACTCTGAAACAACCCCATTTTTCTTAAAACATGTTTTGCTTTCTAGCCAGCTTTACTCAGCATTTTAGGAGGGAGCCCTTGGTCTGATACCAGACATTTAACATCTGACCCACTTTGGGGTTGCCACTGACACCAAATATGAAAAAACAACTAATACACAGAATGAAAAGCATCTTCTCTTACCTCAGCAGGCTGTGAATCAGACCCCAAACTTCAACAATTTCCCAAAAAGTGTCATTGGGTTTGTTTGCTTGTTTACCAGAGAATAAAAGATGTGTTCTTTACACTAAACCATCCTTTAGAGAAGCGTGGCAGGGGCCCACACTGGAAAGGTCCCTGGGCTGCTGCTCTGCCTTCTGTACATTGCTGTCTGTTGGTGGCTTATTTTTTTGTTCCTAGTCTTGGAGAGAAACTGGCAGGAATTGCGCAAGGTCCTTGCACAGCTGGAAGCAGATGATCCCTTTGCTACAGCTCTGAAGCTACTGGAGAACTGGGGCCACTCCCTTCCGCTACTGACTGCTCCTCCTCCTATGGTCTGAATTATTTCAGAATTCTGTGGGATGCACCAGGTGAGTGAAAACGAGTGAGTTGTCATCAAGAAAGGTTTCAAATCACCAACATCGAATTTTCACTAGTGTCAATTTTTTCCCAACACACGTAATAAATAAATTCAGAGAGAAGTGAAGGAAGGCATAATCTGCAAATGTGCCAAAGAATCCTATGATGGCCCAATATTGAGGGAGGCCATCTCAGAGGGTCAGAGAGGTACTTGTGGTGGAGAGGAGGATTGTAAAACACAGACTTTTAGCTCACTTTGTTTGCCTGAGACCAATGATTAGACCCCTCTTTCCAAAACTGCTCAGGCACACAGGAGGGATGATGCTGATAACAGTTTCTTTAACCTGTTCAAGTTCCCTTTTGGAAAGAAGCTCTTTCCCAACCCTACCAGTACAAAATAATGCTTTACTCAAAGCTAATTCTTCTAAATTAGGGTCTGCATTTACATAGAAGTAAGGATGACAGTCTGAAGGAACATTAGCTGAAAGGTGCTGAAGAATAATGGCATTTTTCTGTTATTACTGGGAGGAGGAAAGGAAACTGTACATCACATGAAAGGCTGACCAGCTGCTCCTGTTACATAATGGATGGGGACATTGCTGATTCAATAAATGCTAAGAATACAGAAATTTATCTACAAAGACAGATACTCTTGTGTCCGCATTAAGACTTTACTAAAATGTATGGCACAAATATACCACATATTTCCTGGTTATTTCTCTTTGCATGCTGGTTTATTTCATCTCTTTTCCCACCAATACTTTTTATAGGCACTGAAGAGGAGCAGTGGGGGGGAGGAAATTGGTGTTCTAGCAAGCAAGGACCTCATCTTAGCCACATAATAGGGAAAAAAAATAATTTCCAGACTAGAGAAGATTTGCACAGCACTTGCTAAACCTGAGTAAGATTTAAAACTTGAGTAGAGTCGGCAGGCACCTCACAGCCCACCTTGAGACAGAGTGGCTGCAAATGAGGGAAAACCCAAGCACTAATGATCAGTTAAATACTCCGTTCCTTGGCTCAGTAAATTTAAACATACCTCAAAAAAAGCTCCTCAGACAAACTGTAAGTATGTTGTCAAAGGAAGAAAACAGCTCTTATTTAAAAAAAAAGTCAACATTTGTTAAATAAAACAAAACATGGTGCTGAGACTGCAGCTGAATTCAAAGGCAATTCTACAGGTAACTGGAAGAAGTGTTGGGAGAGAGAAAACTCCTATTTCAGACAGACATCTGGTGATTGCAAATCAGAACTGGATATTTACTGAGGTAAGATCATCTCACCCTGGACTGTGTTTAATCCCTGTCTCTTCTTTTGCAGAATTCATTTCTGGCTGTATGAAATACTCAAAACTGTGGAAAACAGAGACACGAGGAGAAAGACAATCACATCTGCTGGTGCAGGTGGGCACGTGAGGGTATCTGTACATGGATATGAATTCATGTTTGGCAAACACTGAGTGGAGACACCCTTGGGATGCCAAGGGTGGAAGCAGGGCCTGACAGCTCCTGAACAACGGCTCTACACTGCAGATGCACTTGATGTGGAAATCAAAATAAGGTAATGCATAGTAAGGTACCTGGGCTCTCTAACCTGTTTCTGGTTTCTCTGCATGACAAACACCATTTCCAAGGATTCAGCTCCCATATAAATAGCAAAACAGACATCTTGGTTTTCCAGAGATTATGAAAAAAATCCTCTCCCTGCTCTGCGTCCTGGAGTGCATCAGCAGAGCCGACTGTATTTCATTTGGGGCAGCAGAGCTCCATCAATTTGCACAAGGCAGGGAGCTTCTGTTTCCAAACAGATCAGAGGAGAGTTATGACCTGCAAATCAGGCCAGAATATCCTTGGCTCTGTTTCAGGATGCAAATACTGCTTTTTCTCTTAGAAATATTAAAATTGAATGATCTAGTGAGGAGGCCTTTTCTGCCTACTTTGGTTATGAGTCTTTTGAGAGATTATCTTGACTATCAAGTAGCTCTTAGTGTTTATCAGTGACCACAAGATCAATTTGCACTCTTCGAAAATAAATACAATTCTTGCTTACAGTAAAAATCAAATGTGCAAGTATGGAGGAAAAGAAGAGAGAACAGGATTAATAAATTACAGTTGTTAGCAAGCACTAACATATCGAAAATGGCAAATTCTCTGCAGTACAGCTGAGCTTCTTTTATTCAGGTCAGTGACTCCTTTTGTGATTCTCTCCTCTCAAAAAGAGCATTTTTCAATGATTTATGTATAATAATCTCCACATCAGCATACCATATTTTTCACTATTTGTTTGTTAAACATGCAGCAAGGCTCTCACACTGAAGCCCTTAGCCTTGAAAATCCAACTGGGATAAAGGCATAAAAATATACATATAAAATAGAAATATTTATTACCGAGGCTGATGTTTATGATTTGACTTGTAGGTAAGGGGAAAAAATACGTCATTTTAGATTGCTGACTTAAGGCTTTAATGGTGTGGGTTTCAGACAGATACGTGAGGGCTGTTTATTAAGAAAAAAAAAAATCATCCATTCACAGGCCACCAGAGCAGGAAACTGCAGTAAGTGTTGCAAAAGCAGCTTGTCATTGGTCTGTGCCAGTGCTGGCTGCTCCAGGCTGCAGGAGTCAGAGCTGGACAAAAAAAAACCCAAAAAAACCAAAAAAACCCCCAAAACACAACAACAAACCAAGAAAAAAATTATTTAAATGATTCAGATGACTTGAATCCCTTCAAACAGATTTGCAAGTTGTTGGATTCAGGGTGGTTTTTTTCAGGACTGAATTCCATCGTGGCAGATTTCCAGCCATCTCTGCTCCTGTACTTCAAAGTGCTCACCCACCACTGCACCCCAAGTGCCTGCTTCAAGTGCCGACGTGCTGATTTCTTGAAAAAAAGCAAAAGAAAATTCAGGTGTCCACTTGTTTGAAGTCTCATGCATTATAAACTCTTGTCATCCAGTCTAAGAGCAGGACGGAGCCCTGCGACAAAAGGTCACGATTCCCAGCAGTGCAGCAGGAGGCTGAAATATTACCTGAGGTGAAGGCTGAGCATGCTGTTTCTTTGTCTTAAATCACAACAGCTCTTCCATGGGAACACCTCTCCCCAGGCTGGAGAGCTTGCAGGGAGCCTCAGATGATCCCAAATCATGCTGGACTATCCCACCAGTAAATCCATATCTGGGCTAATTCTCATTCTCCCTCAGAAGATGTGAGAAATGCAGAAGCCACATATGGGAATTCTACACCAGGCAAAATAGCACCACGTGTGAATAGTGACAGCATTTTGGAGGTTATAATTTGTTATAGAAAATATTCCAATAATTTCTATTGTTTGATTGACAGGTGAAAATCCCAGCAGATTTCAATTTCAGTATGAATTATAGTTTTTACCAGGTCATACCATACATGTTCCCTACTGATGTAGAGGACTGCATTGTCTTTTCTGTCAGAACAAAAACTTCACCAATATAAATTCCATTTTCAATTCTGGGGGGAGTGATGGACAGACCCCACTCAGAGAGGGGGAGGGAGGGAGGCAAATCAATAGATAAAAAATCAGATTTCCAGTATCTCTCAGCTAACAGGTCTGTCCCACCCTGGCCAAGACTTTAGAGGCAACCAAGCTCTTCTCACTAGAGCTGTATTCTCAAAATTGACTGGGTACTTAGTAGGCACTGAAGTCCATAAATATTTCACAAGGAAAAGAATGCATTTCCCAAGCATTGACTAGCTACATATATTATTTATATGAAACCATAACTTAAGTTGAAAAACAATAAATGCTTCAACAACAGACCTGTTCACAACCTACTCCATTGCTAAGTAAAATGGGCTCTGCCTTTCCTGAGGATCTTGTAACTATGCAGAAATTCAGCGAGACCTGCACAGAAACTCGACTTACAAAGGTGCAGGATGAGATTGCAGTCACAGCACCAATACCAGCTAACTTGAAATTACATGGACAAGACATTTCAAGATGCTGAAATTCATTTAAATTTCATATTTGTATTGCACTTTATGCTCCTGTTTGAGGTCAGGTGTCCCAGTCTAAATAAGGGCAGGGAATGCACCAGAAGGGAGAGGTGTTACCTCCCTTTTCATACCCAAACCAGGGGGATGAACACACACCATCAGGCTCAGGGAGATTAAGGACTCCATTTTCCACCACCATGCTCCCAGCATAGCTCGCCAGTAGCCTTTTCCAGAGGAAAAAGGTGCTACAGAAAAAATGAAGGTCAGAAAAATCAGAGACTGCATATTCCAGATTGATGCCAAAAGACTCCTGAAGATCTGGGAACTGCACTGAGACTTTCCACTTCCCAAACAATTTCGCTACAAAACTTCCCCTTCTTGGTGAAAGATCTTCAGACAGGTTTTTAAATGGCTGCTTTGTCATTCAACCTGTTCAACCCTGCAGAGGAGCCCTCTCAGAGGAGGTGTAACAGACTAATGCTCTTTTGCCTGAAGCACTCATAACATTAATGGAAGTTAATTCTGCTGGTGGAAAAGGTTTAAGTGAGTTTTGCTAGCTCATAACCACAGCTAGGGAGAAAGAAAAAGCTTTTGGAGCAAGTGGATCCAAGATGTAGACATTACCTCTACCATTTATGTGTTTACCACTCAGCTGGCAGCTAATGGCCCATGTCTAAACTCAGGATGAAAGTGGGTAAAATAAATTGCATTCTTCGGAATAACCATCCCTTCTTTCAGTGGCACAGAAAAAAACATCCAAAATGCACCCAGGAAAGCTATTTTGAGTTTGTTCTTTTGGCAAGACACAGAAAGTGCCAAGATAAAGTCAGTCAATTCAGTATTGTGAAGGGAGGGGGGAAAGGCAATAAAAACAGTGGAAGCTCTGAAGACAAGACTCACCTCAGTGCAGACAGCAAGAAGGATATTTATGCACTATTTATACCACTCCAAGTGCAAATTTTGCCTTGCATCGATTACAATGCACGACTCGAAGATCTTTCTGCAGCTCTGGCATAATTCTAATAATGCAGAGGCTGAGGAAAAGTGAAACTGCAGCCACTTTGGGCAAGATCAGCTGGCACACCCCTGTCCCCTCACAGCCCGGGGCATCACACACATCCTGACACACACCCAGACAGAGCAGGCTGGGAGCTGCAGCGTGACAGAGGCTATGTCAGTAACGGAGCATTTCCCAGGCTTGGAAACAAGCTGGAAACAACTTCCTTGTTGTTTCCCAGCTCTGCCTCCATTCCCTGCACTGAGTAGAAGTGGGAGGGTTTGGGGTGCTTGGTTTTGCAGTGATGTGCTGGGGCCAGGCCCTTGGTCACTGTCAGAGGAAGGAAGGAGGGGCATTAGTGGGGTGTCAGGAGGCAGAGCTGGCTGACGTTGTGCCTCCCCTGCCATCACCGCTGCCCTGTGAAGGGCCAAGGAACAAAGGTGTCCCTGCAGTCACTGCAGAGCTCCCTCTGACCGTGCAGCCATGGCAGGAGTTAGAGCTGACCCAGCCCTGCTCTCCTGCTTTCCCTGGCAGAGAGGAGCCCAGATTCCCAGCCCAGCTGAGCACAGCTCTGAGCAGTGAAGCCCACACACTTACTACAGGCTTGCTGGTTTATATGGCAGGTGTGAACTAATGCAGTTCGTTTGGATCCAAGAGCCCTCAGCAACAGACAGGAAGATAAATAACTTTGGGCAAGGGGGTGTTGACAAGCAGAGACTTGTGGAAACTGACTGGAAGGATCAGGAATCTGCACACCCGGCTCCCCCCACTCCTACAGCAGCCAAAAAGCATCCCCACCATCAGAGCATCACTGCTTTCTGTGCTCCATTTTCCATTGAAGAGGCATTTCAGGGAAGTTCTGCTTTGGCTGAAAGAGCCAACTCACCCTCGATACCTGCTCCTTCCAAGGCTTCTGCCAAAGAGGATTTCTGACAGCACCATGAAGATATGCCCAGCCTTGTGCTTCCATGTCCCCAGTAAAGCCAGACTCCACAGCCTCTGTTACAGTTGGTTCTTTGCCCCAACAAGTTGATCCTCCCAGCTGAAAATGCCGTAACCATTTAGCAGGAGGCAGAGAGTGACAGAATGCCTTGAAAGGAATAATCAGCCCCGTGATGCCAGACAGCACCCTAAGAGATGGGAATGTAATCCCAGTTTGGCTTCACCTAACTCCAGCACTGAGCACACCTCCAGGAAGTTATTTCTTTAGATTTCTGCAGCACTAAAGTATCAATGACCATCTTGCAGACCTGAGTTCAAGCACAGAGAAGCTCCCAGGAATGTGCTGTGTGCAGGGTTGCTATCCATGGACAGCCCGAGGCGATCCCAGTGCCTCATGCTCATGCTCAGCATGGAAGAGCTGATTCCACACCCAGGATAGAGGCTGACAGTAGGATTGTGTCCGAACCAACCCCTCCCCAGTCTCAGGCAGATATGGATTTGTACAGGCTGCTTGTGAAGGCCTGGAAAAGGAAACCCTACACAACAGTGGGAAACCACATCCAGCTCTGTCACTCTGAGGGCTCACACTATAAAACCTTCATTGCTCCAATCCGTGAAGCAAAATGACAAATGACTCCAGTCAAAAGCTTACAGTCAGGACCTAAATCTTCCACCACCCCCTTTCTGCCTGAATTCATTTTAGGTGTTCTGTGAGATAAATTGAATTTTGCATTCTTCCAACTGCAAAAATAGATTGTTCTACCTATTAAAATAAATATATGAAGAAAAAAATTGAAAACATGAAAAAGAAAGGAAGTATTAGTGTAGTCAGGAGTCAGAGTCATGCTAAAGAATCACAGTGGTACTGAGACACCTATGCTATATTTCTGCAGGGGCACCAGGGAAGAAAGAAAATTTAAAAAAAAAAAGAAAAAAAATCCCACACCCTTTTGGAGAGAGTCTTTTTGAAGAGAGTTTAAGGTTGAAATAAAATCAGGTGTCATAACTTCAGCTGCACTGCACCAGCTGACTGACTTCAGTGGGAGCAAGGGCCAAAATTTTTTCAGCTTCTGCTTATACCTCCAGCAGTTGCAGGGCATCCCCTGAGCAGTACGGCAGGCTTGTGCCTGAATTACAGATTTTGCCCAGCATGGTTATGTTCTTCAAGCAGCCTTCCTCCTCCCTCTTCCACAGGGCTCCACATAGCACTTTTCTCTAATTGGCCAAGTTCAGTCCTACACAGAAGACACTAGAAAATCTTAATGCCAGAAGCTGCAGTTGGATGTCTCAGGACAAGGGCTGGAGGGCCCCCTGAAAGCTGTCCTGGTCCCTCAGTCACCATTGCCTCCCCTCACATCCCTTCACACTGGGTAATGGATTTACCTTCCACCAACACTTCAGCGAGAAGTTCTACACTCCTCAAGAAGTAAAAGCCGAAAATTCCAGATACCAAATCTCCAGAGGCTAAAACTGAAGAGATTGGTACCTACATGTTTGTAAAGCTGGGCCCCTGAGACTATAAAGCAGCAATTACCACTTCTTTGAGTCTTCCATCATCTCAGGCACCCACTAGACCGGATCTCTTGGGTCAGCCCCTCTGCCCTGTTTAGTAGAATATTTTATATTCTGACAGTTGCAGATCAAGCTCAACTGGAATTATTTACCAGACTTTGGGAAGAAACTCTTGAAAAACGAAGATAGTTTAAATTTAAGCATCTGATCCTTTTCTTAGAGAAAAAATATTTTTAAATTGATGTTTCATTTCAAACCAAATAAAATATTTTATTCTACTTAAAGTTTTTACTGATTTTGTTATTCAGCCAGCAAACAAGAAAATTATTATTTCCACAGTGCTGCTTAGATTTGGGCACTGAACAGATTTCAGTACAGACAAAAACCAAACAAGTGCTGTGTTGCTAACTCTGACCAGCTTACTCTTAGTTCTGCAATAGTGGATTTTTTCAAAGCTCCAGCTTCTTGAATCATGTGATTCCATGAAAATCTCAGCTTGCTTTTCCACTGAAAGTAGAGATCTGATAATTTGAGTTGCAAACATAAGCTCACGTGGTGAAGCACTAAATGCCCCAAACAAGCGAAACATGTATTTTTCCATCTTACTGATTCTGAAGTCAATCTTGTAATATGGGGCAGATCTTTTTTGTGATTTTTGAACTCTTAGGTAGCAACTACTGTAAGTGACTTTCCAGGAGCTATTTGAGAAAGAAATCTCCATCCTTGGGGCTTTTGAGCCTTCTCTGTTCTCGGCCTCCTCCCCTGTGTTTTGGGGAAGGAAACCATCAGGCAGCTCAGCCCAAACCCGTACAAACAGCAAGAGTTAATTTGGTGCAATGTATCTGAGTGTAGTAACTGATTACATTTTTCCCCAAAGGAAACTTCAGTTAATTTGGTTAGTGACTCATATGCCAGGCTGCCAATTACAACACAGATGATTACACACATAAATTCACGTCGCAGTGGCTCAACGATCACAGGGAGGGGGGGAAAAAAGAAAAAAGGAAAAGAATAAAAAAGAAGTAGAAAGGGAAAAAAGGCTCCCCTTTACCTTCCTGGGGCTGGGGGTGGGTAAGAGCCCACCCTGCAAGGTGCTGGGTGCCCATGCAGGCCACTGGAGACTGAGTGCCAAAAGCTGTGAGACTGGGACGTGCCATCCCTGCAGTGGCAGTGTCTGTAGCTTTCCATTTGGGATTTTCTCTGCAGAAATGTGTGGCACGCTCTCTAAAAGATTGTTTGCCAGTATCGTTAGAGGAATCCATACACAAAGAGAGCAGGAAGGAGGTTAAATGAGCAGTGCTTGGCAGTACATCAGTAAATCATTTAAAGATAACCTGTGCATACCAATACCCACCCCCCCCCCAAAAAAAATCCAATTAAAGTAACTCATTGCAAACCTAGTCCCATTTCTGAAGTGCTTTATATTCCTAAGGAGGAGTGGGAGAGGGAGAGGAAAGAAACAGGACAAGGAGTGAGAGTCTGATGCTATCACATGAGGGAAGCCCAAGCTGGGGATGAGAAAAGAATTCCTACGTGTCTCATCAATCGGAATCGATACCAAGGGGGGGTTGGCCAGCCTCCTGAATACATATATTCAGAGAAAATGAGACTTTGCACTTAAAAGCAATAGGAAGTTCTGACATTGGTGGAGAGCGTAGGAGGAAGAAGGTTTTCTTTTATCTTAAAAGAAAGATACTTCACTGGCCTCAGATGCGTTTCTAGCTAGACATTCCTCCAGATAAACAGCTGCATACATTTCCTGCAGTCAGGGTCAGCAGGCTGCTGTAGGGGAATTCATGCAGTTCCTTGCTGGGGAGGTTGAAATCCTTTACAAACAGTAATTAAGCTGCGTGGCACCAGGGTACTATTATACCAGTTTTACAAGGGAATAAAAAGAATGTGGCAGCAAAGTGATTTGCCCAAGGTCATCCAGCAAGTCAGTGGCAGAACCAAGTACTACACACAGATGCCTGGTCTCCCATCCTCAACTCTCAGCAGCAAGACAAGTCCCCTACCTTGGCCTTTATTAAATAACCATTACAATATGTATTAATTTTAATTTGTAACTATGTAAATTGACTCTTTCCCAAAAGACAGCAATTGGCTGTTAAATAAATAGCGAGTGATTATTGCAATTGTATTTGCTGATGAGTGGATCATCAGTGTAATGTGCTGGGTTCAATAAAAAGGTTATTGCCTGTCAAATAAACATGATGAGCAGAGCCTGGACTGACGTGGGACAAACCCAATAGTTTCTGGCTTTGGTGGGAACTTCGGCTGCTCAGCACCTTTTAGGCTGAGTCCAAGTATTTCTTGCAATATATAGGGAGAAAACTGCTGCCAAAGCTGCACTAACTCCATTAGCAAGATGACCTTAGGTCAGATCCTGGCACCCTAAACTTGATTGAGAGAGTAGTTAAGTCTCACAGATTTCTATAAAAACAGCTCAGTGTGCAACGCTGTTCTTAACAAGGGTAAAAGTAGTAAAAATTATTCCTGTAGTATGAAAGGATGGGATGATTTTAGGAGTAGTGCTAAATTAAATGCAGGAGGATCTTGCTTCTGTTTTTATTATAACTCAGCAGAAGGAGAGCTGTAAATACAGCCGAATGGTCAGATGTGGTTTTTCAGAGAGATGGTCTGCACACAGAGGAAGCTATTTTAAGCTGTCAGTTTCTTTTGTGTTTTTCCAATGTGTGAGTTTGTAAGAATAGTTTTTGTTCCCCATCAGACAATCACGGATGCATCAAAAAAGCCCTTGTACCCTGCAGAACTGCTTGTCACTGGCAGTCACACACCGAGGCAAGCACCCTGCTGGAAACCACAGTCACTGGTTTCCAGGGTGCTTCTGTCCGCCGGAGGTGCGGAAGGGCATTATCCCAGCAACCCCCATCCCAGCGCCGTGTGCCGACGGGAGCAGCGGGGGGACCGCGAGCATCGCCGCTGCCTCCGGCAAGCAGCGCCCGTTCTCCGCGCAGAGCCGAGCCCCGCCGGTGCGGCCGCTGCCGCGTGTGTGAAATGAGCGATTTTTTCCG
>WEIT01003776.1:9299-43799 GCA_013389985.1 Dryoscopus gambensis
ATTGTTAGCATATGCTGTAAAATAAACCTCAGAAATAAACCAAAATATTTAGAGATAAAAACATGTGGTGCTGGAACTAGTGCTGTGCAACTTCTCATTTGAAAGCTCCAAATTCCTATTGTGAAGTCACTGAGACTCTGCAATCAATACAGTATGAAGGCTTGTGCTATGTATAGACTTTTTATCCAAGCTGGCAATAAGCACATCATCCATAAACAATTCCAGGCAGCAGAATTGTTCCTGTTACTTACCAAAAAAGTTCCATCATTTCTTCAAAGGGTTTTCATTTTTGGAAAGGAACAGGTTTTCAAAAAATATCAGTCGCAAGCACAAAACCCCCACACTTCTTCATTTAAAAAAAAAAAAAAAAAAGAAAGAAAAAAAAGAAGGGCTATCTTGTCTATTGCCATGGGAAATAACCACAGTTAAACTACAGGGAAATTGTTTAAGTATAGAGCAATTGATCTGGCAAGTTTTTTATTGTGATTCAGTCTGTTAGAGAGGGAGTTCTTAAATGTAAAATACTAGAATAACAAGGACAGAGGGAGAAGAGGAGAAAGGGAATAATTAGAAGTCTAACCATTTTGAAGAAAGGAGACATATTTTAGATGCTCCCCACTAGGTGAAATTCATTCACAAAAATATATTCTGTGGGGCTTAAATATGTGAACTAAGAATATAACTGGTTTGATCTTTCCTGAAAGAATGATCATCATGCATGTAGAGATGGTCTTGATCTTATGAGACTGTGGACTCCTTTGAAGGTTTCCATTGCTGCTAAAGATTATCTAACAGTCTGAGCATGAGAGAAACAATATACGTGAGAGCACATCTGCTTGCATACACATACCTTTATTTGATTTAAGGTGCTTAAACCTGTAAGCATAAACTCCAGTGAAAAGCTTTAATGGCTCATGTGAGACTGACTATGATTTTTCTCTGTTGAGCAACTGACAGTGCTACTTGACTTCTGTCAAACAACTTGATTGCAGAATTGTTCTCAAAGATGATTAAATGTTTTAGGCAAGGCAACGTCTGTGAGCTAAAAAAAAAAGTTGATTTTTTTTTTCTTCTGAGACACAGTTAAGAGAGGGATTCTTGTGGAAAAAAATTGAGACATAGGTTAAGAGAAAAAGAAAGATTAGGCATCTTTTTATGTGGCATATATAACAGAAATCTGCAGCACTGGCACAGTGCTAGCAGTTAATTTATTCCATAGTTGTGTACATTAAGATGTACCAGTTTATCTGAAAAAGCCTCCACATTTTTTTTGTCTGGTTGTTTGTTTATTTGTTTTATCAAAAAAATTTGGGTTTGAAATGAAAACAGACTAGATGGAGAAAATGTACCAAAGACATAAGGTATTTTATAACATAGTTAAAAAGCTATCTAGTGCATTTATATATTGTAAGTTAATAATTCAACTTATGGTCCTTATTGAAACTTATTATGTATTATTTGTTACCTGTGGGTAATGTATTTTATGCAGGAATATTCATAAAACACTTCTCACGTATTAATTTGTAACTTACATTACTAACATAAGATGTTTAGAATTTATCTCTACTTCTACTTATTCACCAAATATAGATAAAAGAAGCTCTTACTCTTTTTACTTAATTTGTGTATAGTCCACCTGAGTTAAGCAGGAATAGTCACAAAAATAAAGTTGTGCATATGTATGCTTACATAGAACTGAAGTAATGTTCAATTATAGATTTTAAAAATTTTTCTTGCTAGGTAAAGTATCTTACTTAACAGTTCTTTGCCCAAGAAGTTAATGAAACCTATTTGATATGTTATCAAGCTTCTTTTGGCCTACAAAATAACTTCATAGTGCTTTAGAGAGGGGTTGCAGGGTCAGGGAGGGGGCACAGTTGTTTTAGCTGGGGTTTCATGTTTTGGTTCAGTTTCTTTTGATTTGGATTTTCTCTATTTTCCCTGGAAATAGCAGATCTTGAATTATAACTTTTTTTCTTGACAATAATATGATGGCCCATAATTTGATATTAATTTGCATATCAAATAACCTGCCCAATGCTCTTTAGAGGAATTCCATTAATTAGAAAGATTGGGTACCTAAATCTCAGGCTAAAACAGTTTCATGCTGCTATGCCAAGTCATAACATAGAATCATAGAATGGTGTGGATTGGAGGAGACCCTAGAGATCATCTAGTTCCAACCCCCCCAACCATGGACAAGGATACAATCACAACCTACATCTCAACCTAAACCACAAAATTCTTCAGGGAAACCATGTGGTAATACATCTAACATACACCATGCCATCACAATAATTATAGAAGATAAACACAGATTTTGTATTAGTATCTTTTCTAAAAAGCAGATTGAATTAAAAAATACTTTCTCTCTTCTTTTTTTCCCATTTTAAAACCATATTTAGCCACTAGAATTGCAGGTATCTATGCCATCAATGGTTTAACGTGCTAGCTGCGAATAATTTACCTAGATATGGTTAGAGATGAGAGCAACATGCTTTCACTCTTAAATCCACATCATGTTGTATTCCTCTAGTGTCAGCCTCTAGGTTCTCACTGCCAAGAGCAATTCTTTCTTTTTCTTTTTTCTTCCCTTTTTTTTCCCCCTTTGGTTTAAGAACATGGGAAGTACAAGCTATCAATTCTTCACAGGTACTGAGCAAACTGCCTCTAAAATGTTCTTTTAATAACTTCTTCAGGGAAAACAGCCTTTCAGTCAAGGATACCTCTAATTGTGTTGGATTTACTTGACATTTTCCTAGGATCTTAAGAAGTGATGAGGAAACTGAATTTGACAGTAAAGTGAAGTTTTTGACATTCACTTGGTCTCTAGTGAAGTTAAAATACTGCTATTAAAGAACTACTACCTCCCAGGATGCTGCAATTATTTTTCTCAACATTTTTTATTTGCTGAATAAGAGATGCAGATATCCTTCTTTTGCAAAGCTTCTAGCAACAAATTGTTCATTTTTATTATCGAGAGGAATAATAAGTAACATAGACCAGACAATGGGAAGATGAGACATTGCTGAATTGCTGAAGCAAATGAATAAAATTAATCTTGAAATTATTCTCTGAAGGAATGATCAGGTAACTTTTAAACAAGCATCTGTTTCACAGTATGCAGTTTCTAGTAAAACTGTGTAATTTATGCAGTATTCCAAATTGCTTTTTCCAGTCTACTTTAAAGTTCAAGGTTGCAGGACTAATATGCAAGGAGAAATTCTTGCCATTGCTTGGCTTGAGATTCATTCTGTGGCACACAAGCACAGATTTAAGACAACTTAGTGTAAAGTCAGGTCACTTTTATTCAAAGTTATCAAACCAGTTGCCACCACTATTTAAATTTTCAATAAAGGCTAATGAGCAATTACTCATATATTTTATTTCTCCAATTACTTCCATTCTTAACTGTTTTTCTTCCATTTTTCGTCATCGTCTCGGGATGTGAAAGGAACATTCATATAGATGACTCATAGACCTAACAGTCAAAATTATTTTAACCATGTAGCTGTGTAAGATGTTTCCTCAAAAGTAAGTTTATGCACAAATCACATGTCAGAGGAGTTACATTTATGGGGCTTCTCCCCACTGTGCAAGTTCAGATGGTCCCGTAAAGCACATACCTGAGAGAATTTTTTCCCACAGATGTTATACTGGAATGGTTTGATGTCTGCATGCAATTTAATGCCAAATTACACTGCTTTTTTTGCAAAAATGTCATGTCCCAGAGTAGACACATGAAATATTTTGTGTATCTTTCAGTGATTGGCATAGTTTTTTAGATGCTGAAGTACTGTCATATATCTATATTTCATAAGTGTACTGATGTTTACATCTGACATCACCATTTATATACATTAGTAAATAATGGAGAAACCTCAAGGTATAAATCAGCATTCCCTAAAGTAAATATTCTGTGAGATCAGATGCTGAGGCTCTTCTATCTTTATGCATGGGAGGTAGTTACACAGTGAGACCTGAATACTCAGCATTCAGAATATCCAAGGGTTTAAAGATTTACTTATATATTTATTTATTTTCAAAAAATCCCTAGAAGTTTTTTTATTTTATTTTATTTTACAAAATGTTTACTTTGCCAACATATTTGTTTGGGAAACAGGAATTCTGTCTATTTTCAACAAGAAGGCACACTTTTAAAAGATTAAGAGTGGTGGAAAAGACACATTTTCTTATTTAGATGACAATAGGCTAAATTGCTATTCGTGATGAACAAGTCCAGGTCCAGAGAAGGCAATGTGGTTATTCCTGCTTACTTCTGCTGAATATGTATGTATTCCTGCCACTAATATCAGTGAAACTGAACATGTACAGATGAGGAAAACTCATGCTCATATTGCTTATTCACAATATTTTGTTTTATTGCTATTTAAAATATGCATCTTCACTTTGGAAAATAAGATTATATGATCCATGAATGATAAAATGCCTGAAAGGAAAACAAGAGTAGCTCTTATCAGTACATTTCACCACCTGAAGAAGGCAGTTTTTCTAAATATATGGAAAATGTTCCCAGTGATGCCAACAGTTCTAATAATTAAAGCAATTGGTATCAAAGATGGTAGGATAATGTTAAAGTTGAAAACATTTTGAAATATTAGTATGTTCTGACAATGTGAAGAGAGAAACACTGAAAAAGCTGGATTATTGTGCAAGCTTCATCACCAAACATATTTCTAATACATATATTTCTAAGCAGGCAAACACCTGCCAAGAATGACAGGGTGTTTTCTTTGGATAGAGAGATGGACTAGATACCATCTGAAGGTCCCTAGGTAGCTGCAAATGTAAATTTAGGAGCAGTTCTCTT
This sequence comes from Dryoscopus gambensis, assembly GCA_013389985.1. Taxonomy (NCBI): domain Eukaryota; kingdom Metazoa; phylum Chordata; class Aves; order Passeriformes; family Malaconotidae; genus Dryoscopus; species Dryoscopus gambensis. Next base: position 14,131 of record WEIT01003776.1, read on the forward strand.
GTCACATTTTAAACTATTTTATTATTTATAGCTCATTTCAAAGTAATTTTAAAAAGTTATATGGCTTTAAAGATCAAACTGGAACAAAAAGCTTATGGAACACTTGTGAAAGTACTCTTGGATTTATAATGTAATCTTTGTTTAATAATTAAACTCTTAAAACAGTGTTTTGTGTTTATGAACAGATTTGAATTTGGAAATAAATAGCAATTTCCTGTAATTTTAAATAGTTTATCTACTTTTTAAAAAAACTGAGACAAAGAAGAAAAATACTGTGGCGTCTTTTAAATTTGGAGTAATTTGGAAGTTTTATCAACTACTAAGAAAGCAAACATATATTTATAGTCAGTCTTAAATTTGCACACAGTCAAACCAAAGAATGTTTAGACACCATGTTTAAATAAAAATGAGTTCTCATTTTCAGTTTCTAGGATTTTAACTTTTTATTCTGTCACTGCACATTGGCCCACTGCAATATTTTAATTTGTGTGAGAATGACTAATTCATGCTTCAGGAGTTGTGCCCATTAAGAGTAAAAAATGGCAATTTATCTTTTGTTTAGAAAGTTCTGGTGGTTATTCCTGTTACTAAATGATTAATTGCCTTATAGCATCCTCTGTGGAGGAATCCGCTTCTGGGAAGCTCCTTCCCAGGAAAACCCAATACTAACCTGTAAGTGGTATTACGCACAGTAGCCAAATAGCCTGAGTAGCCATCATAGTCTTTTAGCAATAGGATTTGGCTTGGATATGGGTAACAGTTCTTAGTCCTTAAAAAAAATATTTGAAGCCATAACTCCAGTGCCTATCTAGGTTCTATGGAGGAGTATTTCAGAGAATACTACTGTTCAACTTCTTACTGAAGGTATTTTGTACCTTTGACTTGAGTCAGAGGATGAATATATGATATAAGTTTAAAAAGCAAATCATTTGGTAATAAAGTTCCATGACTTTTTGTTTGGTCCAGGTTTTTGGAACTGCTTCTCTTACCAGAATGTGAACAGTTGAGGTTTTTGAGATGGAAGAAACAAAGTGTATGGTTGCTGCTGACACCCTTTTTTCAGATACTGCACTGAGCGTTTCATCTAAGAGATGGCAATTTGTTGAAGAAAGGCTACTGTCATGCTTCAGTTCTTATTCTAAAGTCTGGCATTTCATACAGAGTTGTATCTATCACTAGCTCTGAAACTTAAAACCAAGACCTGAAACAAGTATCAGAAACAGGGTGAAAACCATGAACTACATCTCCATAATTTCCAAACAGAGTAGGTATCCCCAAAATACTTTCCATGCATATATTCCAATCCTGAGACCCTGTACCATTCAACTTTTTTCCTATCAGACTGGAGAGGACCATTCCTGAATATCACTGCCAAAGGAGAAATATATGTACAATGCCATTAAAAAAAAAAAAAAATAGCACAATTTGCCCTTGGTGGTGTGTTATTGTTGCCAACAGTTTATAGCCATTTTCTTAATTCATATGGTTTTGTGCTTTGCTGAGATATATGCTTTTCTCTTTGTTATTTTTTATTACCCCATCCATCTTCAAGAAGAAGTACCATAATTTATTACTAGATATGCAAAGACAGAACCTCATTTACTCCTGACAGAATTCTAGTAGCTCATAATGAATAAACCAGTGGTGTGGGATTCTGTTGTGGTGTGTGGTTTCTTGCGATGGTGTGGCAAGCCGCAAACCTTCCCGGAGAGCTCTGCAGGGCTCTCTTGGGGAGGGCAGCTCTCCCACTTCCTGTAGCCCCTACTGGGCAGCCCTGCATGGCTCTGGCTAGCTCTCAGCTTCCACAACATGGCAGCGATAAAGAAGGAGAGAAGGCTCCCCGCATGGGGACTTCAGACGATCTTTAGTCACCTGGTCCCAGTGGCAAAAGGGAGCCACATGGTGACCTGCTGACTCCCCCAGGCAGAGAGGCCAGCACATGGCATCGGGCTGGGTTTTATATGGGAATAAGGGGGGCAGAGAGAGCACATGGACTAATGGTCTCAGGACACAGAGGCAGTACATGGGCGGAGTTGGGGTATTGGGACCAACAGGGAGAAACTGAGGGAGTGGTCAGGACTAGGGGTGGGGAAGAGAAAACAATGTGGGGAGGGCAGGCATCTGGTAAGGAGAGGAGTGGGAAAATACATCACCACAGGATTCTGTCAAACAACAATATTTAATAGGAAGAACATCATGTCACTGTAATAGCTCCTTTCAACTTCAGCCAATTCATGTCCACTTGGAACAAAACGATTCAAGAGTAATTATACATTGCAATGTATTGAACTGTACGTGCACAGAATTTTTCGTGACAACAACAGGACTACATCTTGTCTCCAGAGGCAACTGGTATCAGCCACCAGTTAAAAACAGTTGGAAGAAACCAACATAAGCCTGGCTTTCTTATGACAATGCCTTAGTGTAAAACAAACTGCGCATGTTCTGCCTATGGTGTATAAAAGTGGTTAATAGTACACATATTTACTTTCCTTTTACTTTACTGTACATATTTTTTATGAAAATATGTCTGTGCAGATGCAAAATCCGCTGTGAAAAAATAAGCAGTGGTTAGCCTGGTGGACTGCTTTTGCACAATTGTGTGTAATATTCAATAAGTTGCCATAATGTTGTATTTTTTCCTAATAAGTGAAATTATGTTATATTTTGTTTTTTTCAAGAGGCAGAAATACACAAAATACTCAAGTCACTGTTATCTATCATTTGTTGGTATTGCTCTTGCTAGTAAGAAAGATATTACAGGTTTTCAGTTTCTTTTTTCCTAATTCTCATGATTTAGAGACAGCAGGTTGAATTTTTTTATGTTAGAACTGTGAAAGAGAAGAGGCTTCAGGCTTAGGAAGAGGATTATAGTTTTCTTCAAAATGTCTCACAGTAGAAGTTTTCAGTCAGATCTTCATTTGTGCAAAATATAGCCTCATTGCCAATGTAAACTTCTGCCAATGTAACCCTCTGGTCTGAAGCAACTTTAAAAGAGTCTGTATATGAAAGATTGAGAAGAAAACAGAAAAAAAACCCCCAAACAAACAATAAAGAATTTTTTTTCTCACAACATATTTTTTAAGAAAGTCTCTTTTTTTGAAATGAAAAACCAAGTGTTGTATAAACCCATATTTTAACCTTAGCAGTATCATTGTATTAAATAAATTCTGTTTATGTATTTATAGATAAGATTCTGTTACACTTTCATTATAATCCATATTTTCAAATCCTAATACCAATTATTACCCTAGAATTCTAGTTCTTCATCTACTTACTTATTTTCATGGAAAAAGAGAACTGATTATTTGGAGATTGATTGGCTGTACAGAGTTACTGAGTCTAATTTATACCAGTACATGGCTTGATCACAAAGTACTCATTGTGGATATACTTTTGCCATGAGATTCATTATTTAACATTTGAGCCTGTAATTGGCCACCTGGATCACAAGCTTTACAATTGTTACTTGGATGACCTCACCTTCTGTGGGGGAATTTCACTTAATCATCTGAAAAAAGAAACAGTGTGATTAAATCAACAGCACCTGTTGGATTGAGTTTCATCTTCTGAAAACACTTACACAAAAAAAGCCCTTTCCTTTTGTGATGTAAAAGGAATGTTGATATGGAAGTCCATTTCATTAAATCAGTCTATTTGCAGCAGACAGAAGGATTTTCGTTATTTTAAAACTATACTTGTAATGTAATCTCTGACAAAGACTATATTCTATTTTCCATGACTACTTGAAAAACAATAGTCAATTTGACAAAGAAAATATAAAGTTACTGACCTTTTAATAAAATTGCAATTAGCATATTACCTTAGGAAAATATATTCTATGTTTCTATGAAACTTTGAGATATGAGCCTAAAATTTTTCCTTAAAGACTATCTTAATACAGGTATGTAAACACACTTTAAAAAATATATATTTCATATTCTCATCTTAATGTGATATTTTAGTATCACTTGCTCAGACAACTGTTATTTTCTGTAGTTTTCAGATTTTCAGGCATTAAAAAAAGTCCAGCAATGTTGTCTAGCTATGCTCTTTCCATATGGTATGTAAATTACAAGGAAAAAAATTCTTGTCCTCTTGAAATCAACAATAATTTTTCTATTGATGTGAGTAGGAAAAGAATACATACAATATTTTAAAATTAATTTCTAATTTTAGTCAGCTAGACATAATTTTTTTTTTCAATCAGCTGAAGTAACTATTAGATTAGAACTAACAGTCATATCGTACTGCTCTCTGTTTTCTTTGCACTAATGTATAGGCTAAGTCTTGTCAAAAAAAAAAATTGCAACTTGGTTGTACACCAGCAGTGGAGTTTCAGAGACTGCCTAAAGTATCTTTCTTCTACACTTAAGAAAACATACTTTGTTCTGCATTAAAAATCACTTGTCTGCTTGTCTTAGTGAGTATTCTACCTCTAACCTAATTTTCCTACTTTGGTGATCAGAGCTGATCTTCCTATTGCATTTCCCAGTAACAAGAAGTACTAACTGCAATTGTTTAAAGTCTTTATTTGAGATCCTTTCACAAAAAGTTATAAGCTTATGGAGGATGCACTAGTTCAGTCTGTAGCCTTCCTTATAATCTTTTATTGTGTTGTAAGAGAATATATAGATCATGAAATCAAAGTTTTAATCCCATAAAATTGAAGGATATCAGTACAAAAGTTGCAATAGTGACATAGATACAATTGCAGATGACTAAATACAGATTTCCCAAACCAAATAGATTTGGTTTAATGTATTTTCTAATACTTCTGAGACATAACACTTTTATTTATGGCAGTGTTCCGCAGAGCCCTCTGGCCATTGCTGCCTACCCTAACATAGAAGGAATACAGCTGATAGAAACTGCAGGCAAGTGTGTAAAAATAATGAAGAGGCTTCAGACATTGCATTTTCCATAAATAAATTCCCTGTAATCCATATGTGTTTTCTACAGTTCAACAAATCCTTTAAAGATGAAAGCTTTAATTTAAAATCAAATAGTATGACAATTGCCCGTTTTCTTGTTGCCCAAAAATCTCTACTGAGTTTTTTTTCCCTTTAGCGTTAGTTTCTTCAAAATAAAAGAATAACTTACATTTGTTGAATTCCAATTACAGCCAAGAAAGAGAATTTACCAGGGGAGATATCTGAGAAACCCCATATATTTTCATGATATAGACTCCTTTGAATATCTCTGTTTGCATTGTCTGCTTACATTAAATATGCCTTCTGGGTAAGATGAAAAAAAATAAGAAATGCAAATATGCATAAGTTTTGTGTCACTGGTTTACTTTTTTATCATTTCAATAGACATTTCAAATGAAATTTTACCCAACAGAATAAGACATCATACAGACCATTGTTAGATAGATAGAAATTCCATGTCCAAAAGGGTGTATCAACTATACAGGGATTTGGGTTCCGTTTGGGAATTTTTTTTCCTGATGAGACTTATAAACACTGTTTGCCTTCTTACATAATTTTTGCCAAAACTCAAAGCATTCAAAGCTTTGCTCTTTCTCAGTTGCATTTATGTTCATGAGGAATTTTTGGTAAGACCTTCCACAGAATTTAGCAACAGTAGGTAACGGTACAAATGAATTCAAGCCCAGGTTTTCACCATCTCATCTTCGCTCTACCTTGACTTTGCATCAGCTAAGTATGCTGATCTATACATTAAGTCCAATACAGAAAAATTTACTTGATGTCCCACAATTTCTGTTCACAAACACCTACATACCGAATTAATCTTTTGGGTTTTTATGATACCTTTGTATATTAGTGAGGGAAAAAATTATATGCTGTGTGAGTTGGTTACAAAACTTGCACATTGAGGCTCCCAAAGAAATTAAGTTTTGCTGATAAATAATATCATTGCATACACCTTGCTATTTCTTCTAAATTTGTCTGCAACTTTTTTGAACTGGAAGTAAAGGAGCCTTTTCCCTCTAAACAAGCCTATACTAAAAATAGTTTGTTTAGGCGCCACATTCATCATCAGAGAGAAGACTCCAGCTCTCTCATATGAGCATCTGAATGAGGATAGGTGGTGTGGTTTGGGCATCATGTTCCCCAGCTTAGTGTTCCCACTGAAACACCCCAATGATGTGCGGCACGCTCACTTCTCCCCCTTCTGTCCCCCTGAAGCAGGATGGAGATGAGAATGGGAGGCACAAAGAGGTAAATATCACAGATGGAGATTAAAACATTTTACTAGAAATGGCAATGAAATAAGAAACTGAACAACACAAACAATGCTTAAAATGTACAATATATGTGAGTGATTCACACATGGTTACTCACCCACCACACAGGACTCTGTGCTACCCAACTGCACACTTTGGGAAACCAGAAAAAACTCAAGTCCCCTTCATTCTCCCTGTGCATGGCATTAATGTGTTATCAAATAAGCCCACCACTGTGGTCACGTTCCTCCTGGCTGCTGCAAAAGTTAACCCTGTCCTGGGCAAAACCAGAACAACAGGTTATGTCTCACTGGGTATTTCCTACAACTTCATGTATGAATATTTCAAAATCACAGAATTACACAATCACAGAATCACTAGGTTGGAAGAGATCTTCAAGATCATCAAGTCCAACCCATGCCCTAACACCTCAACTAAACCATAGCACTGAGTGCCACATCCAATATATTTTTAAACACATCCAGGGGTGGTGATTCCACCACCTCCCCGGGCAGACCATTCCAGTACTTTATCACTCTTTCTGTAAAAAGCTTTCTACTAATATCCAACCTATACTTTCCTTGGCGCAACTTAAGACTGTGTCCTCTCGTTCTGTCAGTTGCTGCCTGGAGAAAGAGGTCAACCCCCACCTGACTGCAGCCACCTTTCAGGAAGTTGTAGAGAGTGATAAGTTCACCTCTGAGTCTCCTTTTCTCCAGGCTAAACAACCCCAGCTCCCTCAGCTGTTCCTCATAGGGCTTGTGTTCCAAGCCCCTCACCAGCCTTGTTGCCCTCCTCTGGACACACTCAAGCGTCTCAACGTCCTTCCTAAACTGAGGGGCCCAGAACTGGACACAGTACTCAAGGTGCAGCCTCACCAGTGCCGAGTACAGGAGAAAGGTATGCATGTGTTTCAGATGGTCAGCCTTCTTTAATGGTCCAGCATTCCTCTCCTCATTTATACTTGTGCCTGATGTTACTCCATTCTAGATGCAGAATCCAGCATCTGGACTTTTTAAATTTCAACCTATTAATCATTGTTCAATAATTCAATCTCTATCTTTAAGGGTGGTCAAACCACCAGTTGCCCAGAGAGGTTTAGGAGTTTCCATTGCTACAGGTGTTCAAAACCCAACTGGACACAGTCCTGGACAACCTGCTCTACATGACCCTATTTAAGCAGTGAAGTTGAACTAGATGATCTCAAGGTGTCCTTTTTCACCCGAACTAGAAACTGGGCTTTATACCAAAATCTATGGACAGAATGAAGTGGAAGCATTGGCCACCTTCCAGAGCTGTTATCATTGGTATTAGGGAGACTTGGTGGATTGAGTCCCACAGCTAGAGTGCTGGGATGGGGCGGTCTATAGTCTGCTCAGGAAGGATAGACAGGACAGGTGAGGTGGAGGTCTTGCACTGTACTTAGCAGAAAGGTTTGATTGTACAGACATTATAGTTAGTGATTACGGGTTTGAGAGCCTCTGGGTATACATTAGGGAAATGGAAAGTAAAGGAGAATTTTAGAGGGTGTTTACTACAGACTGCCCAGCAAAAGTGTGAGCACTGATGAATTTCTCTACAGGCAATTAGGAGAAATCTCTGGATCAGTGGTGCTTGTTCTTTAGGAAGATTTCAACTTTCCAGACATAACCAGGAATATCATGCTTCTTTTAAAAGTCAGTCTTGGAAATTCTTAAAGTTTGTAAAAGATAACTTCTTGTCAAAATTACCCAGTGAGTCAACCAGGAAGTAAGATTTTTATTTGTATTTTTTTATTTGTAAATTGAGAAGGACTCAAGGGGAATGTGATGGTAGGTGGCTGCCTTGGCCATAGTGATCATGAAATTATCAAATTCATTAGAGTACCCTGGAAGTTTGTTTTTGAGGGCTTAGGACTGCATGAGTGCTGGTCAGTCTTTAGGAAATACTTCTTAGAACCATGGGAGCAGGCAATTCCACTGTGTCTTAAGTCAAGCAATTGGGGCAGAAGACCAGCTTGGTGTGGCAGGACGTCCTCCCCTCTCTCATGGCTGGGGCATTTGGAAGAGATAACTCAGGCCAGATTAATAGCCCAGCAAGGAGTCAGAGAGCATAGCAAGGGGTCAGAGGGCCCAGCAAGAGGTCACCTCCAGGCGCCCAAGAGTCTAAGCCCCAGCCCCGAGAACACATCTTGGTATGAGAGCAGATGTGGAAAGAGATAAAGGAAAATAAACATCGGTGACTAAGAGATATGTTTCTTATGTCTATAAGAGTCCACATGAATTATCACTGAGGCAGAAGTCTCTTACACACTCCCTTGGAACGTGTGAGATGATTTCTGCCCAAAGCTTGGACGCAATTTTGTGGTCACTTTTCTGGAAACCAAGGGAAAGGATTTCAATGTGTGCCCCATCAAAAATTTGGTGGTAAGAAACACTGGATCCTAAGTTATACTATTTCCTAGCTAGCTTTAAAATTTAATGGTACCTTTAATCCTGTGTATATACTACTAGTATTCCCTTTTTGTCTTATTCCTATGTAGTAATAGTCTGCTTTAAGTCTTATTTCTGTTAGTTTTGTGTCTATTAATAATTCATTCTATAATAGACCAAATCAGCCATTATCAAAGAACTTGTGAATGAGAGTGGGTCTTGGGGTGCTGGCCACCTCAATAAAGCTACTGCCTGCTGCCGGAGGCCTGGGCAAAAGGCAAGGACTTGTTTAAACCCACATCATCCATTCATAACACTCGGCTCAACAGGGAACTCCTCATGGAGCTCAAGAGGAAAATGAAGTTGCGTGATCTCTGGAAGTGAAGTTGAACTTCATGGGAAGACAATACAACTGTGGTTGATATGTACTGGGAGCAGACACGAACGGTGAAAGATCAGTTAGAGTTGAAACTGGTCAGTGTTGTGTCAGACAATAAGAAAAACTTTTTAAAGTATATTAATAGCAAGAGTTACGTAATTTTATTTTCCTGTGTTAAGAGGAGCCCTCCTGTATTTCAATTTGTGGCTATTGCCTCTTGTTCTGTCACTGGGCACCACTAAAAAGACCCTCAGTGCCATTTCTTTTCTACACTCCATTATATATTTATGTGCATGGATGGGAATTCCCTTTAGTACTCTCTCTCTCTCTCTAAGCTGAACACTCCCAGCTTGCTCAGCCTCTCATTATATGAAGGATACTCTTCTTAATGGAGTCCAGCCTTCACCCTTGCAGAACTGTTTAATCCAGTAATATAAATGTATTAAAATATATTTTCTCCCCCAAGGAAGCACCCAAATTGCCAAAATTGTATCATCTCCTTAGCTGTCTCATTTTTCTGCTCAATCAAGAGCTTCACTTTCATAAGGACAGGATTTATGACTAATGTGCACAAGAAGGTTATGAAAAACAAGGGCTCAAGGCAGAGCATAATGGAAACTGGCTAAAAATCTTTGCTTTATTTAATTTCCTCTCTGTTCTGTCCACTCTGTTATTAAGAAGTTAGCTGCCAGATTTTCAATAAACACTTATTTAAAATCAGTGAAGAACGTTTGCATTTTTTATGTATTCTCTGTGCTTTCAGGGACTAGACAGACTACATCTAGTCTAGTGCATTGCGATACCTTCTTGAGGTGCATTAGTTTCTTCTGCAGCTAACAGATGGATGGGATCTCCTAATTTAAACCTTGTTGGCTCACTACACTTGCCCAGCTTTTTGTGGTTTTTTACCAACTTTGCACTCACTTAAGTGATTATATGCAAAAAAAAGTTAATTTTCTGAAGCTCAGGTCTGTTTTGTCCTCAACATATATGACAAGCAATTTCTTTTATTTATCTTGACCCACAAACATTTTCACTCCTTTTTTTTTTTCCTATTTTGTCCTTCCTTCCCATGAAGGAGGGGAAATGAGTGAGTTTCTGGGTAGGAGTTTGTCTAGTAGCCAAAGCTCATCCATCATGACATGAAACTCTACTGAAGCAAAGGATATTTTCATTAGTAACTCAATTCCCCAGTCTAGAAAAGAGACAACTTTGGGGAGATACTATCTAAGGTTCTTCAAAAGAGTTTTTTATTTAATGTCATTGCTTTATGCAGATTTTATCATTGCTGATTAAGTGGCACAGTTTCTTACATTATTTTATATATTCTCTGTCAGAGAACTACTGTCAGAGAACATTTAAAGCAAAGGATCATAATTGACGAATGTAGTGTTAACATATAAATCAGCATACTGGTAGAGAGACTTGTACAAAAATTTTATAAGCAATCTTTTAACAGTTATAATAATGAGGTTTACAATGAGTTTTACCAAAAACCCCCAAACCAACCAACCAGCCAACCAACCAACAAATTCAGGGTGTAAATACAGAATTTTAAACAGAATTAACTGTGATATTTTAGTAACTGGGAAAAAAATCAATAGAGAAATCTGCAGCACAGCATGCTTTTCCAAGTCTCTCTATCTGTCTTAAAATAACATTTTTACAGGTATAAGAGGCCCTCACTATGGTTCCTGTTGGTCCTTTACTCCCAAATTCCTCTGCTTTTGAATTTGATTTTCACAAAATTTGACAAGCATACAAAGTTACTACATTATAAAGAGAGCGAGAGGAAGGACCCTGTAGAATTGGAGCCCCATGAGATAAGGTTGTTCTATAGTCTATTAACAGTGTTAGCAAAAAGAGGTGAAAACCAGGTAACTAAATTTCACTCTTCTCATGGATTCACTGAAAGCTCTCTGATTGATCAGGAGGATTTGTATAACTCTGATGTAAATGGAAAGGGAAACACTACAGGTCATATCCTGTGGATCAAAAGCTTACTTGCCTGAAGCAAACTTTCACACCATTGGAAAGATGCTCAGCCCTGGTGTTAGCCAGGGGACATTGGGAGTATGTGACTAGAAAAAAGAGAACTGTGCAGCCCCATGTTCCTCAGCAAGGGATATGAAAAATGTCAGAACAGACAAATACCAAGCTTGCAAGGTCACTGGACCTTGCCCTTGAATCAGGGAATGACATTAGAAAAAGTAAAGGTTTTAATGCACAAACTCTTCACACAGAACTGTCTTTTATAGTAAGCAAGATATCTCAGATATGTTCAGTACAAAGTTTAAGGTAACCAACGGAAATGGATCATCAGGCAAGCTGGCTGTAACCAGTGGAACAACTGAAGGATATGGCAGTCCAAGACATTGGTTTAGATCAAATTGCTATTTACAGCTCCATTAATCAAAGATTTGTCTGAAATTTCAGGTGTTAAAATAGGTCCCATATCATTGGTCAAGCACATAGCTCCAGTTCAGCAGGGAGATTTGATAAAATATTACGTTAAGCTAAAAGCAAGATGGTCAGCAGCCCAGGAAAAGACTGAGATAAAGAATTACTACTCATCCTTGTGTCTTTATGTCTTATTCTTGCAACATGTACATTTTGTTCTCACATGGTGCGGTGGTTTGAACCTGAGTTGATTGACAGTCCTTTAGATCAATAACACTTCTTGAAATTTACATATGTAAATCGGAGGGAGACGTGGGGACTTCCCTTTGGTGTTCCAGGCTACCATGCAGTGGGGGGAAAATGGGCCCCAAGCCCATCTCTTGGAGCAGGCCCGGGCCTCCCCTCCCCCAGCCCCAGGGCACGAGCCTCGGGTAGGAGTGGAAAAACCCCTTCAGAGCTGCAGGCAGCAAAGAAAACAACCATTAAGCTGCTGCATAGACAATACCTCCCGGGGTGGCTTTTTTTAAGGACTGGAGAGCCTCCCCCTGTTGCTGCGACCCCCTGCCTATTCCCCTGGCTCTCAGCGGCAGGGGGCTCTGAGGCAACATAGTTCCTGAGGGTCCGCTGAAAGGAGGGGCAGCAGCTTATCCGAGCTCTCGATGTGTCTCTGGGCTATGCATCTGCGGGCAGCAGCAAGCAGTAAGTGAAACTCAGTATCACCTCATGATGGTGAAGTTAGGAGTTTATTTCAGGTCCAGCGCCGGCAAGGGAGGGGGGAAGGGGGGAAGGGAGAGGGAAGGAGGAAGGAGAGGAGAAGAAATCCAAAGCAGAAAAAAGGGCCTCGTACTTCTAGGCACTCACTTTTCACAGTTTCAAAGTGCCCACAGGCACAAGGCTTGAACCAATGAAAAGCTCATAGGGGACGGATCATAGGCAGGGTTACAACTTAGGAATATACTATACATTTTGGAAGGGGGAAACAGAACAAACCATTCAAAGAAAAATGCACAACCACATCCCCTGCTGCTCACGCGGCCCCATGCAGACCCGGCGGGAGCCCATAGTGTTTTCTGCAACCAATGTAGCTGGAGTCGAGCTGAGGAGCCAGCCGCATAAAAAGAAAGAGGATTTTTCTCCAACATAAAGCTTGAAGAAAACCATGGTGACTTCAAGGTCAGAAGGAAAGAGTAAGTCAGGAGACATGGAGCTGAAGATGGCGACGGGAAAAGAAGGTACAGTCGCACCCAGCAGGAAGATTAAAAATACATTTTTGCAGGCCGTGGTAAAAACTATAATATCACAAACTGTCCTTTTTTCTTTAATCTACTTAAAGACATGGGAGGATGAGAATTTTTGTGTGCAGCCTGTGGGAAAAAAGGAACTTGACCATGCCAGGTCACCTCAGAGCTATAAGAGACTTTTAGAGATTTTGTGAAGAAGAGAGCAGTTGCTTTTAAGTTAGAATTTGCTTATCCTTAAAAGAGAGCACCCCATATGTGGCCCATGCCGGCAGTTGTGGGAAGACTGCAAGATTCATGGGAGAGGTGTTTTTCATGGCAGCAGAACTTCTGGGTGGGACTGTTGCCCTTTGAGCAGTTTGGAAACCATGTGAAGCAAAAGGAAACCTTCTTTCCATAAATAGTGGAAAGACTTTTAAGAACTATAATACTGACCAAAATCATAGTTTGTTATCCTTTGTGCGAGTTGGGTAAAAAGGGGAGGTGCTAGACGAAAAGGGGGTTTTGCTTTAATTCCTTATTATTTCTTTTTACTTTTAATTCAGTTAGTAATAAACTTCTTTATATTCTTCAAAGTTTGGAGCCTCCTAATTCTTATCTCACAGAAGAAGATAAAAAATGCGAACAAAACCACTACATATGGTAAAAACTGGCTCATACACAAGACTCTCAGCAAGGGCAAGTGGTAGAAAAGCATCAGATGAATAGCAGACTGTCTTAGTTTAAAACAATTATACAGGGTGAAGGCTCTAAAATGAGTTACCTCCTTTTTAGTTCTAACCACTTCCCTTTCACCAATAAGGAGAGACACGTTAGAAGATATAAGTGAAAAAATTAACAGTTTACTAAAAAGAAAATAGCAGCAACCAAGATATCAGCAAAACCCACTAGATACAAAGGTGCTGAGACACATGGTCCCCTGGGAATAAAGAAAAAAAAGTATGCCAAAAGATGGCAGGGAAGTCGTCTCCCTACTTCAAAAATGGTGGCCAACATAGCAGCCTGTGTGGCCCAGAGGACAAAGACAAGATGGCAGAGAAGCCCTGCACTCTGGACCATGTGGCTGAGAGAGAGAACACAGGTACAGCACAGCAACTGAGCCTCTGAGGTTTTAGAACTCCCTCCTCCCTCAAACAACAACCAATGTGGAACAGGAACAAAACAAAAACATGGAAGAATTATTTTTTGTTCAAAATGAATCAGTGCTGCCAGGACTCTGGAAGAAACTTCCCAGGTGTTGTAGCACCAACCCCCCTCAGCAGCTAGAACTTGCAGAAAAAGGGTCCAAGTTCCCAGAGTGGTGCAGAGGCTGTGGGGCAGCAGCTGGAACTGGTGAAGTGGGTTCCTACTCATCCCCCAACAAATGGCTGGTGGCAGCAGCAGTGAAGGCATTGCAAAATGCTCCAAAGCCTGGGGAGATCAGAAGAACTTCTGCCTTGCGCCACCTCAGTTTCTCAAGTTGTGACTTGGAGACCTGCCCAAAGCAATCCCCTCGGGAGCCTGGAGAGAACAAAAGAACTTGCTGCATGTGCATTCCCTATTTTTAACAAGATGCCACACCTCCTCCTGTGTGTGAACCAGGGTAAAACACTCCAGTTCTGCTTCCAGCCAGGAGTGTTCAAGGGACAGTAAAACAGGCTGGATGATGTAGAAAAAATAAGGAATACGTATTTTTGGGTCACTTAGGCCACCTAGGATACAGACATAAATAGAAATGTCTATCTAGCTAAACCCCTAGCTAGAGTCAAACAAACAAATAAGCGAAAATTAAAAAAAGACATACAAAGGAGATCTGGAAGATAGGTAAGCCATAGCATAGAGGAATTCAAGGTATATACAAACATTACAGTGAAATCTTCCATGGGCTTCCTAGGAAATGGTAAGGCACCATTACATCTCTGGATAAAAGCCAGCTCTACAGTGTGTCAGATAGAGTTAGAAAAACCAAGAACCAACCAGCCTTGAAAGACACTGTTTCATATAAAGATCTGGAAAAGTGCATAGGGATTTTGACAGGGCTTCACAGGGTTTCACAATGAATCCTTATAAGCAGCAGTGCGTTTACAGCTTCAGGGGGGTTGGAGCACATGGCATATCAGGAAATCTGAGAGAACTGCATTTAGTCAGCCTGAAGAAGCATGAGCTAAGGGGACATCTGCTTGTTTCCTTTTAGTACATAATGAATGGTCATAGAAAACACAGATAAACATTTTTTCAGAGGTGCACAGCAGAAGACTTGGAGGTAAAGAAAAATTGCAGTAAGGGAAATTCTATCTGAAAATAAAAAAAAATTAATCTTCATGATGATGCCAGCCAAATACTGGAATGGGCTGTCCAGATGGGATATGGAATCTTCACCCTTGGAGGTACTGAAAACTCAGCAGTATAAGGCACTGAACAACCTCATCTGTCTCCGTAGCTGGAACCAAATTTGAAGCTGTCACTGCCTTGGCTCCCAAAGGTGTCCCCCCCCAATTTAATCTGTCTGTGTTTCTCAGAAACCCAAGGGTAAAAAGGTGAAGATGTAAAGAAAGTATGAAGAGTCAGGAATAATATATATTGAAATAAGTAAGAGTAAGACATAAACAAACTCAATGGAGAAATTCCTAGCTATAAAAAAAATACTAATTCTTAACCTTGGGATTAGCTCAAGTGGTTAGAGCACGGTGCTAATAACACCAAGGTCGGGGTTCAATCCCCATATAGGCCATTCATTCAAGAGCTAGACTCAATGATCCTTGTGGGTCTCTTCCAGCTGGGAATATTCTGTCATTACATGTCTACACATTTCAGAGTACCATTTAAAGGAGTTGTTTAACCCACTTACAGGATAGATTTTTATGTCAAGGTAGACCTTTAAATTTTATTTTAGTGGAGCTCAAGTAACATCAGTATTCTTTATCTACAATTCCTAATCTTTAAGGCAAGATTGCTGAGGACTAAAGAGTACTTTGGAAATATTAACGACTACATCTGTAAGACATCTCTGTAAAGAAGGTGGTGTTAACCTTTGCAAGGCAAAGGTTCCCCTCCTTCCATGTGCAGCTCCATAGCCCACCACTTGTAATACTGCAGCATGCCTTTCACTTCTATTTTGTAAACCCACACCCTCCCTCTTTTTGTCTCCTGTTGCAGTGCTGTACACCTGTATCAAAAGTGCTCATGCCCTCATATCCCTGGACTCGCATAAAGCTTAGTAGATAACAGTAGCAATTGCTAATAATTTAAACAGCCAATAAGTTTAAATAGCCAATAAGAATTGTTCACATTAAATTTACACACAGAGCTTAGTATCCCATGAGAATATGCAATCTCTGCACGCTTTCAAAGCATTTTTCAGTCAATGCCATCAGCTTAATGAGCAAGAGCAGCCAGTACAGAGACTGATAAAATTCACAAAATATGAAGAGGATCCCCAGAAAAAAAACACTCTTCTGTGGGGGTCATAGTACATGTGTTTCCAGCAGGACATTGCATAACATTTTCCTTTCTATCTCTTTTGTTTGAGTGGTTGGAGATTTTGGTGTTGGCTTGGTTAAGTTTTGGATTTGGGGGTTTTTTTTGGTTGGTTAGTTGGGGGGTTTTTTGTTTTGTTTTGCAGGTTTTTTAGTGTGGGTGGTTTTTTTTTTGGTTGGTTGTTTTTTTTATTTTGTTGGCTTTGTGTTTTGTTTTGGTTTGGTAATCTGGGGGGCAGGGGACTGGTTAGGGAGACAGTCCCCAAAGCTAACCAAGGGTGTTAGGTTCAATGCCTGCCATCAGCTATAGATATTTTTCATCCTCTCCATATCTCCTTCTTTTCTGTAACGGTAAGAAATAAATCCATGTTTTATTAGCAAATACTGGAGGAACTAGTCAACTGTCTTGAACATTTTATAATTGTTGTATGAGAAAGAGATTAAATAGATCAAACAGATGAGTTTAACGTACTTTGCACAGACGTTAGTCTATCTTGAGTAACTATAAACTTTCTAGAAGCTTGTTCCATACCCTGATTTTCCTTAGAGTTGTGCATTTATTATTTAATATGAAATTTAAAAAATTCCTCCTTCTTTTTTATAGTCTTTAGTCTGACTGCTTTCTGAAATAAATTTCAGTAACAAATGGCAAAAATTTTAATTCAAAAATTTTATGCTCCTAATGAGTTCTTCAGAGTTTAAGAGTGAAAGTCTTCATTACCCCCTTTACAGCTAAAAAAGAGATTCACCCAGTCAGCGTGGGTATAATAAAAAATACCAGATTGAGTACTGAGAGCATAAGACACCCCATATGAATTATATATTAAAAATATGTGCTAAAATATGATTCTCTTCTTGTATAGAAATCAATAATTATTAGAACTGAAAGGATATGTTTGGGGGGTTTTTTATTAATGATCAAAGGGACTTATTTTTATAGATGGCCTACAAAGCTGCAATGGAAAATAATGCCACAGTTTCAGGAAATGCAGTGTAGAGACTTCTTATTCTTGTTTACCAGCCATCCATTTATGTTTCATCTTGCATAATGTTTTATAGATTGAATATTTGCCTTTTATTTTTTATAAGAGGTATTGCTTTCCACTTTGCTTTCAGTGAGTTGGACTATTCTCTTTCGACATCCTCAAAGTTCATTGCTATTGAATCCTTACATTAATAACCTAGAGAGTTTTTGTCTGCTTGGGGTTTTTTTTTAGACTCTAAGGTACATTAGGAGTATCTCATACTCAACTAAAGCATTTCTGAAATAGGAAAGGATACCTGGAACACTTATTAACTGGGATGGACTGCTTAGCCATGGACTGTTTTCACACTCCTGAACTAAACATATTTCCATCAGAAAGATTTTACAGATTTTGATGTAGAAAAAAAATTCCCCTGGACTCTTAAAAAACAGAATTTCTGGGGCCTTTGCCTTCCTATTATACAGTTTACTACATAGCTTGGTAGCTTAGATAAATTGTGCTGCCCAAGACCTTCAGTCATTCTACTTACCTGCAAGAGCTTTAAGAAAACTCAGGAATCCTGCACCAGTCTGAAAAGATAGATCAGCATACTGGTAGAGAGACTTGTACAAAAATTTTAAAAGCTCCTGGGAGCTGGACTGATAACTGAGAGAAACAGCTGCATGATTTCCACAGAACTGCTCTTTACCATGATCTTCTTTCAAAAACATAAACATACGTTGTTCATCCTATGCATATATATATTTTTATACAGCATATTAACACATATTTAATAAGGATGGTTATTTCGTGTCCATCTATGGCAGTTTGTTTCTGTCAAATGATATCTCTTGCATATAGAAAAATCAAACACATTAGAAAAGCAGATTTTTAAATTTACACACATGCTCAAATCTGAGAGACCCCACGCTGATGAGAATAATTTAGATTAACACTTAAAGCATGTCTATTCTTGAAAGGTGCTGTGGGTTTTCTACCCCTGTATGTAATGATTTGCAAGAACTGCTGTATGATTTTACAGGATATAGTTCAGTGGTCATATCTCTGCCAAAAATGCCATTCAAGCCTCAGGCAAGGCTGTATCTGCTCTTAACTTTATCTTTCCTAGCATTGGCATAACTCAGCTCACCCTCTCTTCTATGCTGTGGTGCCAAATAAGTGCTAAGTGTCCCCTTTCCCTTCATTTGTCCTTACCGAGGCTAGTGCATTAGAGTGCTCTCCAGATGAGCCTGGACTCCCTTCAAGCTCTGTAGTTCATTAAAATCTAAGACGTCAGCATGAGCCACACAGAACACAAGGCACATCTGCTGAATAATCATGTTTTGAGCTCAACTATGCGAACTTGCCTTGGGCTATTGCAAAGCATGACACTTGATTATGATTAATGGGAATAGAAAGAGTTGCCTAGATAATACTAGTGTAGTTGAGATACACAATTACAGTCATGGACTTATTAGTGTAGTCAGTCAATAGGGCAACATAGAAAACAATGCTGGATACAGAATAGTTATTTCAGCCTGGAAATTCAACCCACATGATTTTGCTTTAATGTATCTCATTTCTCCATTCCAGAAAATCTGCTTCCAAATTGGTCTTATTAACACAGGTCAAAATGTCAGACAGTATGAAACAAAACACTATGTAGACAAGGCACTTTAGCACAAAATAAGCCAAGTTAACCAGCAACAGCTTATATCAGTCCTATTGGCTTCTCATACTCTGGTGGCTAAGTCCATCCCTGAATGACTGTTTAAGTGAGTTTTCCCCCAAAACTACAGTCCTAAATTGTGTAATCCATGAATTCAGGGCACTTAGAAGCAGTGCTCTGGCTGTTAAACCAGTTATCACACAGATGTTGAAATAATAGGGTGAACATTTGAAAAGAAACAGTACTGCTAGAAGCTGAAAAAATCAATAGAAAAGTTGCAAAATGCAATGTTTGTTGTAGGTTCTTTTTCCAAATCTGAATGTCTCCACATATTTTTAAAAAAGAGCAATGGGGTAATTTAGGCATTCAAATTATTTTATCATTTTATATGTAGACAAATGTTAATGAATTTGGCAACATTTTATTTTTAAATTATGTTATGGTATCTGCTGTACTCTGCACACATTTCTAAAACATCATTTGTATTCTTGTTCTATTGAGAAGAGTTAACAAATCTAATTTAGCCTGGAGCAATTGTTTTACTGTTGCAGTTCAGTGAAAAGTTTTAGGTTTGGAAACTAAATTAGATTTTGGGAAATATAAAGTCCAAATACTGATCATAAGAGATGAACATCTTTCTGTTGTACACAGCTATCTGCTAAGAAAAGCTCTGAAAAGGATATTCTAAAAGTTTCTCTATATTTCAAGCCAAAAACAATGGTTTGAAAGCCCAAGTGTGATCAGTATAACCAACTATGTCTATAACAAACCATCAGCAAAATAACACTCGGATAATTTACTGGAGCTATTGGTTAATCCTGGAAACATAATGTATTGAAACTGTATTTATTCTGTTTGCATAGGTTGGTTGTTTTATTCATTGGTTGAATTTTGTCAGAGATCTCAAAATCATTTGGTAGAATAGTACTTTCTAGAAAAGTTTACTAGGAAACATCTCTGTGGAAATTGCAGTCAATCTAAAATGCATTACCAAGTATCAACCTCTCTTCATCAGAAATTAAACCAACTTCTTCAACCTGTTTACATATGACATATCCTGGTGAACTTCAGAGAGATAGAGGCTTTTTTATCACAGGCTCATACAATTTCCTAAGACACTGGACCAGAAGCTTTCAGGCACTTCCTGAAAAACTTGGAAAATAAAAAGGGCAAGTGAAGAATGAAAATTGTCTGCTTCCTACTACACGTCATAGAGAGTGTTTGTCCTTGTTTGAAAAGGAAGTGAGTTTTTTAAGGAAGTTATAGTCAAACCAATCAGTGGTCAGATTGAATATTAACACCTGGTATGACCACTGAAGAGATTTGTCACCTCTGAGAACATAGGGAGATAAAGGAGAGAATCCCAGAGGAGTTTCCTCTTGTGTTCTGGTTGTTGAAGGGAGCAGATCTCCTCCTCCGCCCAGCCTGAGGCCTGAAGCCTGGGCCTGGGCCCAACCCCCCCCGCCCCCCCAAGAGAGAGGGAGACTGTGCCGGCCGAGGAGTGGAGCGGGGGAGGTTCCTGGCCGTGGGAGTCCTGGAGTTGCTGTGAGGCTTCCCGACGGCAGTAGAGCCTGAAACTTTTAACCCTTCCTTGAGAAAAGGAAACTTTATGAAACATTAATCCTCCTGACCAGTGTTTTGAGGGAGAAGAGAGACAGCCTGGAATCCTGTGACGTTAGAGGAATTGATGGGAAGAATCCAAGGTGGGAGGAGATGATGGAGTGGCTTTTGGCTGGACTTTTCTTGTATAGCCATAGACTGAACCAATCTGTCTTTAATACATGAGACTGCATTTAGGTGGATGCAGTGGCTGGATGCCAAATAAGGTGACCTGCTGCAGTGATGCCAAGTGTGAAGAGGAGGAGGAAGAGAAGATGAAGAGGGTGTGGTGGTGCCCTCTGTCTTCAGTGCAGAAGAAACCCTCGGCCCGAGGGGTTGTAAAAGGGGGGGGACTGTTGTCCCAAAAAAGGAGCCTGTGGTACTTGGCAAAGCATCGTTGAATCCTGGGAGCAGTTTTGGTCCATGGATGGTGGTGAGAGCACCAGACATGGAAGGACTACTATGGTTTACAAGAGAGACTCCTCTCTTCTTTGATGGACAGAGAATTGATTATTTGAGTATTGTTAACTGATCAGGAAATCCAAGGTTTTGTCTAATTGTGTGAAGGGTGGAAGTTGGGAGGACGAGGAATGTTTTGGAGAGTTTTCATTCTGTTTCCTGTGTGTTTCTTCCCCTTTAGTGTAGATTAATAAATTTTTTTTTCCCCTTCTATTTCTAAGTTTGAGCCTGCTCTGCTCTGTTCCTGATCACATCTCACAGCAGTTATTGGTAAAAATTTATTTTCATGGGGCACTGGCATTGCGCCCAGTGTCAAACCATGACAGTGTTGTATGGTCTTAGATGAGATACCTATGTGAAAAAACATCAGATTATTTGGTACCCAAAGTTTAATATTTACTTACTAATGACTCACTGCAAATTGAGGTGAAAATTTATATTTTGCAGTCTAAATAAATATGTTTAAGTGCATAAATGAGGAAACATTAAAGGCTTGATATGGTGAAGCTTTTCAATCTTGTAGTCATTATGATGGAATGATGGAATGCTGTGTCTCATAAGCCCCAAATCTCTAGTTAAAATAACCGTCATGAATTTGATCAGTTCCCTCTTTGGGTTCCTCACCCAACCACTATAGATCTGAGCAAAAACATCCTCTGCAATGCAACTGTGTATCTGAAGGGGAAATAAAATCTTTTATATAATATTAAAAATTGTTAAATACTAAAATGAATTTGTTTCAGCAGAGAGGCTCAAACCATCACAGAGAGCGTAATTTTAAAATAATACAAGGATTCATAAATTTCATTTGTTTGGTTAGGTTTTGTTTGTTTATTCTTGTTTGTTTCCCCAGAGAGTACCCTCCTAAATTAAATACAGGGTTCTTGCAAGACCTAAGGAAAAGGACATTTATGTTCATGTGCAGAAGAATATATCTGTTGCAAAAGCTTATGATGAATACCAGTTATAAGATGAAGAAGAAATCTTTTCCACAGGAAAATTCCTTAGCATGCATACCTCCAGACTAAAATACAATAAAAAGATAAATAATAGTGACTATAATTCCGAATAAGCCTTGACTTGAAATAGTGGGGGTCTTCAGGTTGAGTCAACTGTACCATTGATGATGAATTAAACAATTTGTTCATTTGTTCTTTGTACTGAAGATCCCTGAAACGTAATCCTACAGTTTCAGTCATTTCAGAATTATTAAGCCCAGAGAAGTGCAGTCATGCTGAAATGGAATTCTAGAAGTTAATAACTTATAAGTGGTTTTAAGATTAAGAATTACATTTGCATAAATCAGTAATTATATGAGATAGTAAAATGTTTTATAAAATTTTAAGGGATTACTTTCTTTCCTGTGGAATTGCCAAGTATGTACATTAGTTTTGAAATCCAGTCTGAGCATTGACAGTCTCGCTAAAACTTCTGATTCTTGACTCCAAAAACTTCAACATCTCTCCTATCTTTAGAAAGAAGCAGGATACTGTAAGTATGGCCTACAGTAATTTCACTGGTCTCTCATTTTTGAAAAATCATGACAAATAGATGAGGGTTAGGGGAGCACCTGGGCCAGGGTGACCAGTCCCAGCTCCGTAAGGGGACAGGGGAGACCCAGAAGAGGCACAGGGACGGCCACACCCCTGTGCTATACAGCTGTAACATCTTCTAATCTCTCCTGAGGGGCAGAGGGCAGGGGAGACAGGGAGGGGGAAGAGACAGAGGGGTTGCAAATCAGCAAAACGGGTGCCGCCACGTGGTAGGGGTTATCATGGGGAACAATAAAGGAACAAAAACTGGGGAAGAGGGGAGAGGGAACGGGTCAATGGAGGTGATCATTAGGGAGAGAAACAGGTTTTCTGTTTCCAGATAACTAAGTAAAACAAAACAAAGGTTAATTCCCTTTATCCCTCGCACGCAAGAACTCCGTACGCTATTGCTGATTCCCCATGCCTTTATAAAGGACAGCTAATCTTAAAAGAAAAACTTCTCCCAAACTGGGGGTACTACACTTGCATCTTCTCTTGTTAGAGACAGGTTTTTTCTTGCCAAAGCTTCGCATGAGGCACGACCCCCTTCACTTCGACAAGAGCCCACCCCCAACACTCCACCCAACCCGAGGTAAAAGGATTAAACTAAAAACAAAAAACCACCCCTGTACCAGGCCTACCAGGCCCATCCACAGGCTCCCCTCACACAGGGCTTTCCAGCAGGCTCCCCTCAGGGGCTTACCAGCATGGAGAGTCACCAGAAAGCACTCAGGGTAGTCCGCTGCCCTTCGGCCGACCTCCTTTGAAAGTGCGATGGCAGGTTACCAGCCATCCCTTCGGTCCTCTCGCTGAAACATGAGCCTCGCGTCGGGGAAACGGCTTCCCAAAGACGACTGCTCTCCTGCAGCAGCGGCTGCAGGGGACACTCTCCAGGGCACCTCTTAGTTGCCTCGCCTTGGGCGGCCATTTGTTGTGGTTTGTTGGTTTTTCTGCGATGGCATGGCAAGCCGCAAACCTTCCCAGAGAGCGCAGCGAGGCTTGTTCAGGGAGAGTGGCTGTTCCGCTTCCCATAGCCCTTCTGAGCTGCCCCACACTCATGCTCCGGCTAGCTGTTGGCTCCACAACATGGTGGCGATAAAGGAGGCGAGAAGGTTCCCCGCATGGGGACCTCAGAGGATCTTTATTCACATAGTGACATGCTGGTTCCCAAAGGCAGAGAGCCAGCACATGGCATGGGCCTGGGGTTTTATACGGGGATGGAGTTGGGGAGAGAGCACATGGACTAATGGTTTCAGGGTGCAGGGGCGGTACATGGGCAGAGTTGGGGTATTGGGGCCAACAGAGAGAACCCAAGGGAGTGGTCAGGACTAGGGGCGGGGAAGGGAAAACAATGTGGGAAGGGCAGGCAATTTAGTAAGAAAAGGAGTGGGGAAATACAACACTACAGTTTTAAGTAAAAGTTTTAAAGAAAATATTGGAGTTCTTTTAGAAGTCAGCAGGCATTAGTGTAGTTCCACTGGAAATGAACTTGGCCCACTGTGCTTTTCCCAGGCTTAAAAGCTAGACTACTAAAAGCCAATAGGTCTATTTTTGATCAGAATCAGACTTTGAATCTCATACATTTCTGTTAACTTCAATGGATTTACTGTATTTTTGTATAATGGAGATTAGAATTTGTCTTGTGGTCTGAATGTAATTTAAAAGAATTATTCAGAAAGACAAGGCAAGTAAAGCTCCTGTCAAAAGGTTAGAAAAATCAATAGACAGAGCAGAAAATGAAGTAGTAAAAAGGGTATTAAAACCCCCAAAAGTTAAAATGTCATTTTGATATGGAAGAGAGGAATTTTACTGAGAAACTGTGTTATATAGCACAAGCTATCAGTATGAATAGGCAATCAGCCTCATGACTGTTGGAAGAGCGTGGTACACAGTTGTGTAACGCAGACCTTCTTTGCACCCTTGGAGTAAGTCTGCACCTTCTCAGTTATTGCTCTCTTTTGATATGCAAAAGTGCTGAAAAGAGACTCCATGGCTCCCTTTCCACCAAAACATAAACCTTTAATTTTCTTTGCTGACCATGTATTTGACAGTTATGTCTTTTTGCTTAGATGAAAACAGTGTCATTTTTCATTTATTTTCCAATCTGTAGTTGCAGTGAAAAAGTGAAAAAAGTGATTTTTTTATTTCAGTTAAAGATATTTATATATTATGTAAAAAGTTTTATTATGAAATTATTTTCTCAGAATGTTTCATTATGAATCATCTAATGATTACCCAAAACAACTACAACTATCTTAAACTTTCAAAAATTTTTACATATTGTCCTAAATATTCATGAAAGTACATCGCTACTTCAAATAAGTTGGTTTTTTTCCCAGCCCCCCCAGTATTTTCAAATGGATTTAAATTAGGTATCAGAATTTAAATGTAATCAATGCCTTAAAAATATCAGTAACGAAATGCATGTGACATTCATTTTTAATTACAACTCCACTTATCCTGACTGGACTGATAAATAAAGTTTTTCTTTTATTTCTGTAAACTTAATGTAAGTATCATATTAATTCCTTATTGTGTAAAATTCAGGTTTCAGATAAAATTTAAACCTTTATCTCACTTTTATATGAGACTGTCTCTTTTTAAACCTAACAGCTGGCAGGAGACTCTGGTACTTAAAGCACTGTCTTAATGTAAGTATTATTCCCCTTTTTTATTTGAAAAAGAACCCTCTCTACCCTCTGAGAGCTCTAGAAGTCAACAGGATTAATTGTAGTTGTTTTAAGTCCTGAGTGATCTTCACTTTGGGTAAATTATATCACCTAGAGAAAAACCCCTTTAAACAAGGACACCACATCATTTGAATAGGTTCCCATCATGGAACCTTTAGGAACTCTTCAAATTAAGAAATCTACATAAAATCCACTGCCAGTGGAAAGGATTGTCCTCTGAAATACATAAATTCTAGTTTTCAAGATATCTATTAAAATAACACAGGACTGTGTGCCAAGAAGATTTTAGGGCTAGCAAGCAGGGAATTTGTCTGGAACCACTCGATTTAATTAAAAGTGTTTTTATGGGATACACTGCATGGTTGCCATGTATCATTACTTTTTTTTTTGCTTTTTTTTGAATTTTGATTAAATTTGCCATATTGTTGATCACACTTATTATCAATTTTTTCAAAGACGGCTCCATTGTTACTTCTAAACATATTCTGAACACTGAACAGAAGGTCAAATATCGCTTTATCTGAAGTAGTTGCCGGAAATGTCATTTGCAATCTTGTGAAAATGTTGAAAATTTCATAATGAAAAGGTCATAACATGTTATCAGACACCTTGCAGAGGGAACCAAAACCAATTAAATTCTAGTTTAAAAAAGGGATGGATTTAATAATAATATTACCATATCCAAGAATATGCAGATTTGCAATACCAAACATTAAGTAGCAATCTCAAATCAAAATTAATATGTAGACTGTTCTGGTTTTCCTTCCAATCATAAAGTTCTTATTTATGTCAAATAAGAAAGACACTAAAGAATATGATTCATGGAATACCAAATTAGAAGGGACCTCAAAGATCATCTGCTTCATCCTTTGTTGTGAAAAGTAGTGTAGACAAGATGGCCCAGCACCCCAGCTGAATATTATCTGTTCAGTGCTGGGGAAGTGTCCAGTGTTGGGGAAGATGAAATAATGTCTGAATCCAAATGTACTTTACCTGACATTGAGCAAAGAGGAGTTGTAGATCCTGCAGTTGTATTCCCAAAAACAACCTGCAGAATCTGGCCTGCTCCTGACTGTAAAGATATTCACTCATTGGATCAAATTAAGGAACCAATCTGATTACAAATAATTGCATTTTTGCATATAATACTTGCCCATCCTATAAACACATTCCACTTTTATCAGTAAACCACCCTCCCCAGATCAACAAACTAAAGTATGTATTCTATTGTTTTGCTTATCTTCTAACAGATTCTTTCTAAGATTCTGAGGTAAAAGTTTAAAAACAAACATTTCTTATAATTATAGATTGACACCATTGTGAAGAATGTAAAATATTCACAAAGGAAATCCATATTAGTGGAGTCATAATTTCCTCAATCACTAATTAAATCTTCTATATCAATGGGGCATAACTTAGATTTATACACCAGTTTTGACTGATATATCACAGGCAGGGGTATAACTGGTGTGTAACTATTGTAATGTACCAGTTTCATACTTTTTAAAAAATATTTTTACATACCTTTGGGAAAAAATCTCACGCCATGGACATTAGTAATGCAATACAGAAATCTGAGTTCAAACATGCACTGGTCAGCTAAAGTTTTTACTTTTATCAGCACTGCCACTGAGGTCAATAAACAGTCCTATTAACAGGCACACCAACATGTAGTTGATGAATATAAAGTATTGGTCTGTATTTTTTTTCTTCCTTTTCGCATGATGTGTTATGAAGCTAAACTATATGTTGATAAGTAGAGTAGATAAACTATTGAACACCAGAGAGGCTTCAAATATCTCCTGCCCTGACTGCTACAGGACAGTGAAGTGTCTGCTGTTATAACAATATAGACCCACTCTCCCTTTTCCTGTTTTATTTGCAAATTAAATTAAAGAATTTTCTGTAACTGCTCTGTATTTTTCTACACAAACTGATTTCTTTTACACATGTTCAAACACACATATATTCAAAAGAAAAGTTAAAAATTATTTCCAAAATTGAAAATCTGAGCAGATTTTTACACTTATGTGCAGAAAAGGAACTTTAATATCAGAGGAGAGCAAGTTTAGGATTTTCTCTTGACCTTCTCCCTCTCCCTTCCTCTGTATCAACATATAAATCTCAATGTGTGTGTAGATGTGTGTAGAAAATGAGTTGTATTTGTTTTAGGAAGAGGTGAGCACCCTGAGGAGTGTGCCTGGAAATGAGGAAGACAAAAATCTAGGTTCACAGATCCACAATTTCTGATTTTCCTTTCATGAGTGATTACAGAGGAACAGAATCCATTTGAAAAGAGAAAAGTCAGACATGTTTATGTTTGGAGAACTGCTACACTTTTCTACTGAAATGTCATCAAACAAATAATAAGAAAATAAACAATAACAGAGCAAAAAATCCACATAGCAAACCAAAACTCTGTACAGCAGAAAGTGTTCTACCTTTAGATTTTTTTAAAAAGCATATTTAAAAAAATCTAAATTGTATTCCTTTCTCAATGTTTACTTTTACAGTTACATTGCCTATATGTTGTTTAATCTTATAACCTTTAGATGTAATGTTTTTCCATAAACTCAGCACCTATTCAAACATGCACAAAATAACTTACATATCTTTCTATGTCAGTAGAACATAATGATGAAATGGTCAGCACTACTTGTTTCATTGAAATAACTCATCAATAAGCTGATCAGTGGCCTCAGATTTATTTGAGATACAGAATTATATAATGCAAAAGAGAATCTGTGATTTTTCAGATGTCAATGGTATTTTGGGGTATTATCAGTACTTCTTTGAATTCTGCTTCTCTCTCCAGTATGGACTGTCTTTTAAAATTTACCTGACTTATGTTTTAGCTTACAAACAAAAGGACAAAAATAATCTCATCACTACCTATTTCCTTTTATTTATCATTATTCTTCTAGTGAGAGCCAAGACCACACTTCCCTGCAAAACAAAATTCCACTTTAGAGACTATGAAACTTGTTCCTTCTGACTACAAAAATTTCCTGCCAGAAATGGTCAAGTATATTTCGTGGTTTAATCTTTCTGACGTATTTAAATTTAATTTTCTAAAATACTTGTCATCATTGAGGCTGATTTTCCTTAAATGCAAACTGCAAATATGGCCATTTTCATCTGAACTGGAAGAGTAGCAAGATCCAGAATTTTCCCTAGACTTTGTTATGGAGCTAAATCTAGAGAATGGATAAGTTTAGTGAACATTGTAGAGAGGTGTACTCTGAGAGGCGTTAGTTAATGGTATCCAACTTTGTTTCTCTCTTTTTAGCCATTCCAGGTACATTTTTCTACATTCCCAGTGCTCAAAAGCATAAAGTGCACAGCTATGTCTTCTGTTTTCTTCCCATGGTTTACAAAGACACATTGTTCTGTACTGGGGATGGGGGGTGAGGTGAGACTGAGCTGGTACGGGGCTCTTTTATGGATCTCAGTAAGAAAGACCCGGCAAAAATGGCTTAATAGGATAAGTGCTTTAATATGACAGAATAAGAGAAGGAATACAGTTAGTGAGTAAACCTTCTTTCCCTATGGGCACCTGTTTGTGCAGCATTGGGCCCATTTGGATTTTCTTCTGGTGCTCAGTAAAGGCAAGAACAGATCCTAACCATGAGGAGAAGCTCTCCATTTGGGTCCTTAGCCCCTATCCAATTCCCTCAAAAGGAAACTACTCTAAAGAATTTTTTCACAAGAACTTGTTGCTGCACTGTTAGACCAAGGCAAGGCCACACGGGTGACATACTTGGATGTACCAGTGGGAACTGCCCAAGGTGCTGTCATGCGGTGGACTGGCTTCACTCATTCTGCAGGCCAGCAACATGAGCAGCACAGCATGGGCATGTGCCCTCTCAGGTTGATTGCCACATACTGCCTACCTTTCCCAAATCTAAGTTACAGACTACCTTATTTGCATACTAGCTTCTCAAGCCCTAAATGTGAGCCCAAATAGAGTAGACATGTCCACTGGCTCCTCGAATGCTGTATCTTCCACAATGCTCCACATCCACACTACCAATTTCTTTTTTCTTCAGTAGAAGATGAATAGTATGATTATTAATTATTGAATTTTTCACAAACCATAGTACATAGTAATTACTCATTTTATAAATTAAGCATGTAGTCCTACTCCATGATTAGAAAATTAAGTCTGTAAAAAACCTCTATTCAGTAAAAGAAGTGTTCACAATAAACTGCATTCTTTCCTTTTGGAGTCTCTGACTCAACAGCTCTCTAAGCAGTGTTTGAAATCATTGCACTGAGGAAATTCTCTGGTTCAGTTTAAATATGGAGATAGATAAAGGTTAGGTGGAAAGGAAGAGTAAGGCAGCCTTTAGTATGCTGTCCAATGTAAGGTTCATTTTTATATACTGCGCTGCTTGTCTTTTCACCTCCCAAAAAGTAGACGTCTGCTGGTGGGGAATCATGAAAGTCTCCTGAGACTAACTACAAGGACTAAGAGGTGATTTGGTCAACTTGCAAATTACATTCTTCAAAAACATTGTTCCTACTTTCATTCAGTTAAAAAGATCTTCACACTCTACCTTGAAATACTGCTAAATTTTATTTTGATTTGCTACAATGGAGTGGTAAAAGTGAAAACACAAAATGTCTATGTCTTCTAATAGAACAGAAGGCCACATGTGTGGGAATGCCTTAGCCTG
>WEIT01003777.1:11706-27727 GCA_013389985.1 Dryoscopus gambensis
TAGTGGTGAACTTGGTAGTGGTGTTAGGTTAATGATCGGACTCAACAATTTTAAGGGTCTTTTTCAACCTTAGTGATTCTAAGATACTATCTGTGACCTATTTTTAACATCACTAGTAATTGTGTAACATACTGACAAGAAAGCATATCCATTGCAAAGTTTTTCTGAAACTTTCCAGATGTGGTTATCCAGGTCTGCAAGAACATAAAAGCAGTCTGGAGGACAAAACATTCAGAGTCCATTTATAACTGTTTCAGTCAGAACACATATGCATTGTGGGTCAAATCCTTGAAACAGAGGTATGTTTCAAATAAAGGTAATAGGTTTGCTATTGTTATACCCATGTTTCTGCTAAGATTTTCCATTAAAACCCCACATGAGGGGATATCATTGTGGGTTGGGAAAAATAACTGCACTCTAGTATTTTCTTACTTTGGTTAGTGCTCACATCAGCTGAGACTTGAAGGTTGCACTGAAATCATGTTCAACATTTGCTTCTTGCCCAAAGTGCTTATTACACTCCTGTTCTAACTGCCTCTGCAAAGACGAAGAATTTTTATAGAGGCCGCTTTAAAGTTTGGGCTTAGTTGCTGCTTTTTTTTCACTTGATTTTGTAAAAAAATTGCAAATTCTGCTCTGCCAACAAATGAGTAGTACTAGAAGAACTTCTTATGTGTGAACAGGTATAAGACTACTTTTCTTGACACTTTGTGCTCTTGAAATTTAGACTCATATGAAAGGGCAAGACATTGGCAGGTGATAACATTTCTGTTTGCCATTCCTAACTAAATTTGATGATTATAAAGCAGTTGTGGATCCTCTCATTATATTGCTTTTCTGCTTTTTAGATTTATCACTCATTATTTTGCAAATATCCAGTCCCTCACATCAGGTTCTGTCATGGTAAGTATTCCATTTCAGTGTCCTACTAAGTGGAATTACTGTGGCTGACAATGTTTCACTAGTGAAATGCACTAATTAAATAAGTTCCCTTACGAATTTATTGTCCTCTTCTATAGCCTTTTTCAGACACTGATTTTTATTTTATTTCAGTCCATTGGTCTGCAAATAATAGGAGCTACTGTTCTAACTTATTTTACTTCATAATAGCGACATACTTGCTGGTAATTCTTAGAAGGTCAGGTATGCAGTATCAGGCACAGAAACTGATGTGTCATACAAAGGGCACCTCATTAGGGTAGCAAATGTTCTCATAAGCATAGAAAAATAATTACTGTATTTTCATAAGATTGTTTCATAAAATCACAATAGTGGGCTAGAATTGTAGATTCGTTTCAGTCAACTCTGATTCAAGAGGAAATTTTTGAGCTTTTTGTGTATACTGATAAAAAAGAAGCTTGTTCAAGTATAAGGAATCCATAATTGATGGTATACTGGATTAACTGTTTTCTTAATGTAACAGCTGCTATTCCAGCCTATATTTGAATATGAAACATCCAGAGTTAGAGCTAGAAACCTGGCGCCCTAGATAAAAATTATAATGAGATCCTATCCTTGTGTATTAAGCAAATGATGGAAGGTATGATGAATTCTCAACAGAGGATATGTACACATGAAGGTTCTCTAACCATGAGGCAGATTACTGCAATTTCCCAGCCCACTAAAATGGAATATTACACGTAATATCTGCATGCAGCAGCACATGTAATAATGATATTAAACACTGTTGAGTTCATAGATAACAATTATGAAAAGACTTCTATTTTATATTGAAGTTTATATTGGATAGTGATAGCAACACATTTTCAGGTACCACCATGTTGGTAATCAAATGACAAATGGTATGGGAAATAAAAATCACTAATTTACTTCGAGTAACTGCTATTACTTATTTTATTTACAGGGTTCCAAATAACAGTTTGGGGATTTTGGGGGGGATAGGGAGGGGCAGGTGTCCTTAAATTAGAGTACAGACAATTCTTTTGTTGCAGAACTGAAGCGTAAGTGTCAAATTCATGGAGCGAAGAAGTGATTTAAAAAAGCCAAATGACAATCTACAAAGAAACATGGAAGGGAATAACTTAGAAAATTAAGTTTTCTTATTTCTTCTTATTTCCTGAGTTGACTGGGTATGAAATATTAGTGGTTTAGTATCGCTGGAAATGATTGAGAATGCCTACAATGAAAAATAACAAAACAATGGAATTGTCTTATGTCAAGAAGGAGCATCTCTCAGAGAGACTCCAAGTAAATCAAGCACACATAAGAAGATTGTGTGTCTTTAAAAAGAGCCTGTATTATCTCACATGCACTTCATCACCCACAAAATGAGTAATACTTCTAATCTTTCTGAATGGAAGGTGGACCTTCAAATAGGACTTGAAATCAGCAATATTTTTCCTTGCAAGTATAAAAGACAGTGGGAAGTCATGTTCAGAGAAACTGGAAGGTATCTAAAAAAATAATGCTTCTGCAAGAAGCTGTTACAAAACTACTGTTTTTACAAAGGAAAGCTGGAAATCTTTAGATTTATACGAAGTAATATGGTTGCCACAGACTGTTATAGAGTTTTAAGTGCTTTCAACTTTTCAGGAATTGGAAGAATATGTAAGGACAGCTAAGTGTCCCCAAAAACGTAAAAGCAGGTACCAAATAATTCATTATAAATACCAAAAGAAAAGATGAAACCAACACCAGCTTTTTTCTTCTAGACAAGGACTATCTATTATAACATAGTCTATATGCAGTTTTTCAGGAAAGAATAGGAATATGACCCCAAAAACGTGTCCACTGCCCTAGATATAAGTTGCTGGATAGATTTTGCCAAAGAGAATTTAGACACCCAGTGCATCAGTCGTGAGTACCATTTTTGTGTATTCTAAGTTAAAGTTATTTTACAAATCAAAAAGAGGACATTTAATCTGGATTTTTTATTTAATAATTTAATTTGCTGTATATTTCAGAGAAGTCTATTTCCCATAGAATTAAAACCAAAGAACTTTTACCTTGCAGAACTGTAAATAAATTTAAAAGCTATGAATAACATTCTTGAGCGTTATTATGCCAGAAAGAAGACTTCTTATAATTTAAAATAAGGGGAAGCAGTCCATTAGGATCCATCTATTTAAAATTTCTAATACTTATGCCTTTTTTTGAGCAACAGATGAAAGCTCTCTCCATTGCTTCTGGTTTTGCCACTGACAATTTTTAGTAGAGTGCTCTGTTGCAAAACTATTAGGAATAGTAGAAATGACAGTATGTACGCATATAGATGCATAGCTCTTCTGACAATTACAAATATTTGACCTTTCTGTAACACATAGAAAATGCTGTAATCAAAATATCAGAATCTGTATCTCAGACAAACTACTGTTAGCAATAAAAAATTTCATCAAATTGCTCTTAAAAATTGAAGGCTGTTTATGACAACAATATTTTTCAAAATGTGACATTGTCATGAACAGGAAGAAGGTGCTTCCAAGTCTTACACCACAAAATAACATACACTGATGTACTTATCAGTGCATGCTAGAATGCTTTACAATTCCTCATGAGAGCAAGTTTTTCCACAAGTTCACATTTATATTTTTTTATGAACAGAACAATAATGTTGATATTATTTCTGTAGGGGTATGGATGGAAAGTAAAATTTTAGATATACAGAACTTCTGAAAATGTAGCAAATTAGCTCTGTAGGGTAAATCATGGTTATCAGCAGTTCAATGCCCTGTGGAGTCACTGCAATCTGTGAGAAGCTTATCTAAATTGCCAGATCTTCTGTGATGTCCCTTAGAAAAAAAGACGTATCTCCTCTCTACTTCTGCTCCACAACACTACTACCTCTGTTTCTGCAGATATGTACATATGTATTTCATATTTTCAGACTGACTTGCACTTTTATTGGGCTCTTGGCTTAGAGTCATTACTGCTGTGAGTTGATTTAAGTGTATCTGTCAGAGATTGATACTTTAAAAGGTTTTTGTTGAGGATTTTACTCAGTCCTCAGAACACCTAAACTCCTGTGGAGGTCTCCATGTGTACAGCTGCATAAGAAATAAGTATGTTCTAAAATTTGAACCAAACTTCCGTAAGGCATTATTATTTCAAGCAATCATTTGGACCCAAACATCAAAACAATGCACCAATGATAAATGCATTAATTTAGAAACACTCAGTGCTCCTATATAAGATGAATTGTTACTCCCTCCATAATTCTAATGAATTACATTTATTACGTGTTTCCCATTTAAGAAATGTCCTTTCTTTTTGTCACACTAGGCCTTTGATTCCTACGACTAAGCCATAGCAATGCACAAATTTGTTCTTTCTAGGTTTGCTCATTATAACTCTCCTGAAACTGCTGATCCCAGAAAAAAATGCTTTGATTCATTTTACCATGGAAGGAAAGCACAAGTATATAAGAATACACTTTCAAATGAACAAATTGATGTCTGAATGCGATGAAGTAGTTTAATACAAAATTCTACCATTTTAAATAGTGCTAGTGAGAACTAAAAGAGGTGTATGAAATACATCCAGAAAGGCTAATACCATAGATGCCAAACTCCTCCACAACTTTTAACAACATGCTAGAGAAACATCACAAACCTTGTACTGGGTAAACTGTGGAAGTGAGGAAAATAATGATGCAAAGTATCAGTGTTATAAGTCTAGGATTACTTTCTCGATTTTTTTTTTATTATAGAAAAAACGTGTAAACGAACTTGGAGTGCTCAGTCATGTGCTATGGAAAAGTGAATTATTACAAGGTGAGCATGAATGCAAGTGGTTGCAGTATAAAAGGGAGGTTGAAAGAGCTGTCTGACATGGTCTCAAAGATTTCAAGTGGTAATTCTCTTGTGCTACCTACCAGATAACCACATGGAGTTGCTGGGATATTACACTATTTCTCAGCTGTACTGTTTTTCCTTCAAGAATGGTGGTTCAAATAACAGTTTAAAATGCTATGCAAGTAGTTAGAAAGATGTAATCATTCAGATCCAGAAAAGAAGCATAATAACTAGAGATTCCCAAGGAGGATTGGCAATACTGGCACTAGGTAGTTTCTTTGGCTTCTCTCCAGCAATTTTCTCCCTCTGCCTCCTTCCTTCCTTCTTTTAGTCTTGTGATGATTTACACACTAGCAAAAATTCTCAGCTAAAAGAAGTTATTTTAAGAACTAGTTTAGCAGCAACATCTGTCCTCTATTTCCTCTATAGGGGAAAGGTAATCAAGTTAGAGTGACAGGTTTTGGTCATGGTATTAGAATTGAACTTCACCTTGAAAGATCTTCAGGACTTTAATAACCCTCTACACTAAGAAACTTTTCTCTGTGTCTCTACTACAATCAACATGGTTTTACATTCTTAGAGGAAAAGTGAACACACAATGAGAGCACAGGGAGAGGTGCTGGAGCTGCATGAGGCTCCCCGTATGACAACAGCACAACTGAGCAAAGGCAGCAGCTGACAGCAGTCCGCACCTCTCCTCTGAGAGCTGCAGGGGCACCCCTTCACTGACTTGACACTCTCTAGAGAGGTGTGCTGCTTACTGGGAGCTCAGATCAGAGACACCACTGAGGGATTACCAGACCCTGGGAGCTCAAATCAGAGATGTCACTGAGGGATTACCAGACCCCATAGACTCCACTGGCTGTTGCCCACTGCTCTCATTTCAGGGGGCCCCTGGTTGTACAGCCAGCCTAAGATTCTGTGAAAGTGAATGTGCATCTCAAAGGGAGTACGTGAATAATAAAATTGGCAGGTCTGCTATCTGAAAAGAAATTCTATTTTGCATTTATGGAGACTTTAGTATCAGCCTAGCTCCTTTAAATTACAATTTACTCCTGGCAATAAATTCAGGTATTGAATTTCAAGATACTTACAGCATCTTCACTACCATAATATTGTAGTACAAATTATATTAGCATACTACAGTATACACTCTCATTAATAATACCCTTGGTACATGTCGTAGCATAGACTAATTTTAACCAATCTTACTCTCATAACTTTATTAATATCTCCTTCTTTCTCCTTTTATCATTTTTTTAGAACATTGATTATTGTAAGATGTGTTTCTTCTTGTAACACCTAGCAAAACACAGTGCTAATATTTAGTATACCTTTTCTTTTCAACTCCAAACTCTCTGTCTTTTTCTGTCATAATACATATACAGTAAGTCTTTTTGATACATCTGGTAATCATACACTAGTGCCTGGAAAAAATAATATGTGAAATGAAAATAAAATTCATTTGTCCATAATTTTTTGTTAAATCCCCTGGGCAAGGGGTAAAATAGGCTAGGTTTAAGGAGTGGTGCCTAGTTTCAATCCATTTCTTTTAAAAATAGTTTCATTTTTTTTGCTTAAAATCTCCTAAAGTAGCATATTCACATGTACTTTGTTAAAAAAAAATCAATTATTCCTTCAGAAAAATATTTGCTTTCTTTTAAAAAGAGAAAGCAAAAACTGAATGAAGAACTGGGCTTTGGTTCCCCAGGCAGCATATCAAATAACTCTATGCTTCTCAGAATTTTGAAAATGCAATTAAGTATTAATATGCAGCCTACACAGAGCCCTGATATTGACTAATTCTCTCATAGGCAGATTGAAAGTTTTCCACAATTAAAGAAGTCTAAAAACAGATGAACAGAAAAATCATAGGTAGGCAACAAATTACATAGGCAAATATCATTCTGTCTGTTCAGTAAATACAATACTCACCTAAAGCCATTAGCACCAAGAAGTATTATGGCTTTTCTCCCTAGAATCCCTCCCAATTTTTAAGTTAACATATTTGGCCTCTAAAAAACTCCCTGCACTTCAGTGCATGAGTCCTCCTTGCTTGATGTGGTGTACTGGTTTGTAATACAGAGATAACACTCAGGGCATCAATGTTTAAATATTTACTTTCTGTCTATAATCAGTAGGTATAAGGGTTAAATAACATGTTGCACTTCAGATGAAAAATTTAACCCCTTAATGAAACTGCAGTAATTATTTAATGAGTTTGTCAGTCTACATGGGATGTCCCAAGTTTGACGCAAGCTAGAAGGAAACAATTCCTTCTGCAAGTGCTCCTGACACGTTCTCCCAAACCTGCTGTAGGAAAACACAGCAGAAGCCAGAAGAGAAGGACTTGCCTTGCCAGTTTCACAACAAGGCAATCCCCCTCACATCTCTTCCATGCACTTTCCCACATCCTTTCCACTGGCAGTACAAAACAATACGGAATTAAATGGAAATTCAAGACGTAGTTCAGTCTTTAAAATATCCACGGTACAAAACATTTGTTACAAAACAGACAAACCATATTCAGCCTAAGCAAAACACTTGTTTGATGCAAATATCCATACAATAAACATTTAGTTTTGTGCCTTACTATTAAAAGTGAAACACAGTAGAAGTATAAATGTGGATTTAAGTACAGGAAAGATTTATCAGAGTGTTTTTCTTTGAGATATAAGAATAAAACGTATTAACATTTTTTTCCTTTGCACTCCTCATTCATTCTAGTTGTCACTCCGGACATCTGTATCTTTAGAAAAAGGAAAATTGTCAGGTGTTTATCAAGCAAGAACTAAAATACAGTAGTTAGCAGAGCATCCTGACTCAATACCTGACTCAAAACGCTTCCATGGTAAGAGTTAAGCAGGAGGGTGAGAGTGGTAAAAACAAAAAGACCTTTGCAAACAGACATTGACTGTATTTTTTCAGATTTTTAGAAAATCTGCTGCTCAGAAGACACAACAATTTTTATCCTCCAGAATCCTGATGGATAAAAAGGATAAACCCACATTTACCACCTCTGAATTCCAAGTCTGCAAGACCGCAGTTACAGGTTCAGCAGTGGTGTCTTCAGTTCCCCCCACTGGCAGAGAAAGTGCTGGGAAGTAAATAGCTGAAGAATTATGTATCAGGAAAGCCCCAAGTTGGATGAATCAAGGAACATACACATCAGGCAGCATTACAAATTACTGCAGTGATTTATGCAGTGAGGGGTCTAAACAATACTGAAATGACTAGAAGAAAATATTTGGTATTTTCACTGTCATCAGGCAATACTCCCCAGGGACATCCACATCAGAAACTCCCATTCAGGCTGCTCTTGCCAAATCTTTCTTTTACTTTATGCAAGCCCTTCAGGCAAGCATAAACTCCTTGGGAGGTACTGAGCAATACAGAAACAATTCTGTTCTCTTTATTTTATCTGTAGATTTCAACAGTATTTCTACTCTCACCAAAGATCATTCAGTTTTAGGATCATACCAGTGGATACATGCAAACAACCTACCAGCCACCTGGTCTGAAAAATGCATGGACATCGGCATCTTTGAGATTATTCAAGGGCTTAATTTACACAAATACAGGTACGCAATGAAGACTCTGCAAGTATCTCCTTAAACGTATTTCATCACATTATATATATATATAGTGTGCAGTAAGCAAACAAGTCATAGACAGAGCCTTAGCTATGTCAATAAGCATCAGAAGAATTAATCTAGTTTATCTTATTTTACAGTTTTGTCTCAGTTATATTTTTTCCAGAATTTTAGCGGTTTTCCTCCTCACAATCAGCAGAGGGCATTGTTCACTCGGTGTGGACCAAAGTTTATACTTGTGGTTGAGGCTACTTCAGTATTTCTCTGTCCCATCTTAGGCAATGATTTTTATTATTTTTATTATTTTATGATCATATTTAATAGTAAGCACCTTTATAGTAGGGTTTGTATTTAAAGTTGGATTATTTTGATATATATATTCATGACCTTCATACCCACTTGGCAGACAAGAGGCATTTATATAAGGCTAATTGTTCAAAATAACAGTTAGTCAGTGACACAACCTTGATAGGAATCCTTCCTTATATAAGCTCACAATATAAGGAATTCTTTCCCCTTCAAGACACACACCATATCTGTGTAAGATACACCATATTAACAGTGGGTTGTATGAGCATAAAGAGTAGCAAAATGAAAATTATTCTTTTGCAGTGTAAACCAGAAAGGAAAAGCAGGTTTCTTCCCCAGTCTGAACACAATTGTTCAGTAAATAATTTTCAGTTCCCTACAACATTCATTTTCACTGCACAGGAGTAGCAAAAGCTGCCTGCACATGGTAAGACACAACAGCTCCAATGGACAATCCCACTGGGTCCTTTCTGCCTTTGTTCAATGTTTGCATTGCATTAGGTGCATTTAGTTACTCAACAAGCACCATCATCTGCTTTTCATCAGAAATTCGAAGCCTAAATCACATTTTTATGTGCAGTGCCCAGTTTCACAGCTTTACTTAATGGTCACTTTTAAACAGGCTACATTGTTCTGGTGAAATTTTAAACTGTCTTGTGAAATGTCCGCCAATACTGAGGGCCCAGCTTGTTAAAATTGTATCTATTTAAAGCTTTCTCTGCTGAGATGCAAAGCAAAATTGAAATTTAAAACTCCCCTCTTCCCAGTAAAGTCTATTTCCAGAAGGAATAGAAAGCCAGTAATTCAACTATTGTCTTTAAAAGGTGTTAAGTAAACAGCCTGCTGTTCCTCAGAGATATTCTGAGCAACGTTAAGGGAAGGAGAGGTGATGTTTTCAGTAAATACTTTAGCACGTAAGTAAAGGCTCTAAATAAAAGGATATAGATTTATGTGAAAGAAGATCAGCAGAATGTTACAATATTCCATTAGATAGTTGGGGTTTTTTCTCACTTCAAGTTAGACACCTTTTAAAAATATGCTTTTTTTGCCTTTTTTTTTTTTTTTTTTTTGCAATGGAGAAAATATCCCTATGGGTTTGGGCTTTTTTTTTTCTTTTTCCCATGCAGAATATACAACAAGAATATAAAGTCTGTTTCTCTGAAACACATTCTACTAGGAAAAGGTGAAGCCAATCCCACGGAAGAACAGCAGGCGCACGTTGGGTGACTGGGCTTCGAGCAGTTTTTACAAGACTGTAATTTCCAGGTATCATTTCTGATCCAAGGGAGGTGCGGAAGGCCCCTGGCAGCTGCGGCCCCAGTGACCCCACGTCTGCCCTCTTGGCTCCCCGCCCTCGCACGGCCGGACCAGGTTCGCTCACGGCTCTCCCCCGCGTTTCCAGCAGCACAGTCCCGGCTGTCTGGTTCTACAAAGCCGTTTTGCCCCGGCGCAGGGCCACGGGAATAGCCCAGGGTGGTGCTTCCGAGGAGAGAGCCCCAGCAAAGGCCGCCCGTGCTTTTATGCCCTCACAGTCCACCTGCGCACAGGTCTCACTCTCCCGAGCCCTCCGCTCTGCCGCGGCCCCCAGAGTCCATCCGCCTGGATGGCACCACCGCTCTTGCTGCCCTTTGTTACCCAAAAGGTTGGCAGTTCACGGCTCCTACTGTGTCTCCCAGTGCCCATTCCCCTGGCTGGCACCACCCTCGTCGTGCCCTTCGTTGTGCAAAGGGTTGGCAATTCACGGTCTCTCGTCTAGGGCTCCCACCCAGAGGTCGATCTGCATCTCAGTCTGCAGCTTGCAAACCGAGCTACCCGCAGCAGAGGTATTCTTCAGCACTGGACTCCTCCCTAATTTGATTTTTTGAATTAATGGCTGTAACGGTCCCATAAGCACTTTAGCAGAAGTGATGACACACATACCATCAGGTTTTCAGTATTTCTGCTTTGAAGCATTGCTGACTTTTGGACTAAGCTTTTCTTTGACCAAGCTGATGTGTAAAATTACTTTGGTTGCTGAAGGACATGTCAGTAGCTATTAAATGTTATAAACAGATATATTAAATCTCTTTCACAGTAAATAAATGTTAGAAAACAAAAGAGAAGGCTAAATTATATTCATCCCTATCTTTCTGTGAAATAACAGATAGAGCGAGCATGACATCCCTGGACTTGTCTCCCTCCATTTTACATTTTTCTTCCAAGTGTGCGGAAAATCACGTTATGAAAAGCCGGTGTCCATAAAGGAGACAGAGGAGTCCTGCAAGTTTATTCGAATAAAGGGAGAGAGTCCACTGGGGCACACGCCCGCAGGGTTTTCTCTCTCAAGCTGTCAGAGGAGGCAACCTCCTTTTATAAACTCCCGCATGTTCCCCTCTTCCTTACCCTTTGGCTGAGGCACTAGGAAGCTACAGCCTTCCCGAACTGCCTACCACATATCCACCCTTAAACATGTAATTTTCCCCCAAAGTTCAGAAACTCAGGCTTGTGAGGACCCATTAGTCTGTTTCAGGAGTCAAGCTGTCTGGGCTCTGTAACGAACCTGCTGCTTGAAGTTAACCCCAAAGTTCAGAAACTTCCACTTGTCTGTTTCAGGAGTCAGGCTGTCGGGGCTCTGCAATGAACCTGCTGCTTGAAGCTGGTAGAGACATTGAGATCCATTTCAAAGACGTTAACCCCCGTAGCCTCACCCCTGAAATTGTTTGTAAAGACATTAGCACACATCTTTCCTATCACAAGTAATACTTTCGCAAGGATATTCCAGGACACTAAGCAACGTCAATAAGCAAAACTGTTCTCCAGACCTAACTTTCAGGAGCACAGGATAACAACAGATCTGCTTTCCAGGCAACACCATGCTGACAACTTTTCTATAAAAAGACATGCTCCACTGTTTGCAGAGTTGGGTGATGGATGGCTTTATTACCAAAAAAATGTTTCCATCTAGTACTTCCTTTAGAGCCTTGGACTCTAAATCAGGTCATTTTCTCAAGAGCTGCTTAGTGCATGCGTATTTGGGGATTGCCATATACAAAGAAAAAAGCAGACCAGCAAGAAATAACTGAAACTACATAAAGAGCAGCAACCGGTGGTAATGGCAAAATAAAATGGATGTTAATGTGTTTCAATTGACATGCTATCTGTTCTAGTCTTGTTCTACTTTAAACGGAGTTTGTTAAGAAAAATGTATTTTGAGATTTAACATTAGTCATTTCAGCAACCACAAATCAAGTATGCTCAGCTTCAGTGGATGAACCTTTTGCTCCCTTAGCCACTAACTCAGCTCAAAGTTTAAAACTGAGCTCCGTATTCTTGTCAAATTTCTGTCACGGATAAAAAAGCTGCAATTTAGCTGACTATTTTTCTGAAGAAATGAAGATATCAAAGTAGAATCAAGATTGCTCTTTTACAGATTGGTTGAGCCTACAGAAAGCAAATTTCATCCCTGGCACCAGAGTCACCAGATATTTTTCAAAGTCAAAGATGTGAAAGTTAAACTGAGACAGAAAGTTCTTGTTCTAAAATTATTTGGTTAATCTCGGCAATTTCCTAGGCCCTGAGCACAGAGTCTATGCTGATACAAAGTACTGATAAATTAGCAAACTGAAATCTAGCATTACTTTTTAAAACAGAAGATATGATTTATTACAGAGCGAAAGTTGTCATTAGCTGCTATCTGCCAGAGTACATATCCTCTAGCACACAGCCAGTGCGAACAGGAATACCAAAATGTGCCCTGGCTGAACTGAAACAGATACATGTGAGGCTTAATATTCTTGTCACTTTAGATAAGTTAGATAGGTTATACGTTTGAAATTATAATACCTGTCTTTTGAAGCATGTACATTTGTTTGAACTTGTATCAGATAATTAATTGGAAAAATCATGTTTTTGCATACCACCACACTTACACTGGAAATGTGAGGAAGGATACCTGATCAACACCTCTTACAAAGAACATAAGTTACCAGAGGTGAAGAAAAAGCTACCACTACTTGGTCTCCAAGTAACTGGGGATTTGGTTCTTTCTTTCCCAGGTTTCTCCGTCAGATTAGCTCATGGAATTTTGAAGAGGTACACAGGAATATCAAATCTATTTTCTGTCAGTCAGTTAGGAAAATCATTGTAAGATAATATGCTGTTTGGGTCTTTACTTTTGTGCTACAGCTTGTAGCTCTATGTGTCATTATTTTGGGTTTCTTTTTGTTATTGTTGTGCTTTGTTTTGCGTACTATGAATAGATCAGCACAGTTCCATACATATATTCCAGTGATCCATCCACACACATACTTGTGGACTGAACATTTTACAGATACACACATCTCAGAAAACTGAAACTTTGAAAAGTAACTCTAAATAAACTCAGTGTTTTCAGACAAATCTTAAGACTATTTCTCCCCCAGGTTTCTTCCAAGCCCCAGGTATGAAATAATTATGATCTCCAAAGCTTCTAATTGTGCTGTCCACAAACAAAGGATTATACTTTCTGGCAGAGAATAAGCAGCAGGAGCAAACAACTTCCTTTTCATGCAATTACCACTAATAATGAATAGCTACACAGAAGGACTAGATGACTCAGAGGGTTTAAATTAAAATTATGTTATAAGGAGGACTGACTTTGTTTCTCTAATGATCAAACTCATTAATATCTCAAAACTCAAGAAGAATATGAAAATATCTTTTCTTCCAATTCTTCCTAGACAAATGACCATCTTACAAAAAATGAACAAAAAGTCCCAGAAAAAAGTGTAGAAATTGCCCTTTTTAGCATCTTTTAAACATTGAAATTACCTATACATTATAAAAATAGCCCCTTTAGGTCAGGACAGATCTTAAGTACTATGAAGAAATTAATCTTTCTCTATTTAAGCCAGTCTTATTTTCAGAAAGAAAAGTATTTCAATATCTGCAACAGAAAAAAGAAGACAAAATTTTTCAGTATGTAAAACAAATTTTATTTCAAAACGAGCACTTAAAGACTATGATTTAAAATTGCCAATTTTTCTTGTAGAACTAAATACTGTTCTATTTTCACAAAGCTTTTTCTAAAAAAGTTCTCAACAATTTATAAAAACAAAAGAAACCAAAAAATCAGAAACAAAAATCTCAGACATATACTCAAAGCATAATGTTTAAACATTTAAAAATCCATAGAAAAGAACAGCAGCTTTCAATAATGCTGTGAAAGCAGTTATGGGACATATAATTTAGTCCATTTCAAATGTATTCTGAAAACAGAATATCTCAGTTACTCAAAATGTGAATGACAGCATTCGAAGAAACCAAATCAGTTATTCAGCCAGGTTCTGAATATACATAGGACAGACAAGGAATGGCAATGGAAAAGAAAATTCATTAAAAGTAGAGCTAAAATTTGACGAAATTTTACAGAAATAGAATCAGCTGTGAAAAATTTGAAACATTTTCTAAACATCCTTTGCAATTAGCCTTTTCTCTGTTTCTCTCTTTTTAAGGATACAGATTCTGTGCTTCATATCTGATCACAGAGCCTTCTCATTTCAAATAAGAACTGAAGACAATAGTATCCCTGCTTCAGCATTAGATCCAGGTTCCTGACCTGATTCATGGAAAATAAAGAGTCAAAATAAGACAACACATGTAGCATGAAAAGCAGCCCTTAAGACAGATTCACTGACATCTGAAACTCAGTTTGGAGATCCATTTTCTAATCCTGGTGGGCCTCTGACTTGTTCTTTGCTGAATTTTGCCTAAGAACACTGTGGAGATGGCATCCACTGCAAAAGAGATGCCATGAGACAGATTATTCATTAATTCCTTGAGATTCTTTGTATGGTTGCGTTAAAGAAACACAGGGCATTTATATATATTGCTTATGTAATTACAACAGAAAGGCTTGTGGCATCAATAGTAAGAGAATATCAGAGGACAAGGTACTTGTTCTTGCAGTTCTATAGCAGTTCTATAATCCAGTCAGTTGTGCAAGTCATTTGCTATATAGATTCACACCAATATTTGAGTTACATTACAGTATATATTATATCATATAAGTCTGGAAAATATGTTTGACATTGCAAGGTTGTTCAACAAACTGTACCTGCCCTGAAAGTTAGCAATTTGCACACTGATTCATTCATCTTTGTTATTTTAACAAAGTAAATATAAGGACTCTTATTGCAAAGACTTTTCAGAGTATAATTTAAGCTTGTTGCAGGCAGAACTCAGAGGCCCACCGGTGGCAGGGGACAATCCAGGCAGAAATGCGGATGATCTGGGTCAAACTATATTGAGTTACCAATTAATACAGCTTTTCTGGTCAGTGCAATTTTGTTTCTTTAATTGCTGGG
The DNA here is from genome assembly GCA_013389985.1 of Dryoscopus gambensis. Lineage (NCBI taxonomy): Eukaryota > Metazoa > Chordata > Aves > Passeriformes > Malaconotidae > Dryoscopus > Dryoscopus gambensis. The sequence goes on from WEIT01003777.1 coordinate 26,683, forward strand.
ATATTACAAGAATCTCTAAGGGAATAAACCTCCCAGCTACCATTAGAAATCAATACCAGCAGAAATACTGTTAGCAAGGAAGCTTTAAAAAAAAACCTAACACACAACTCAGTTAAGCTTCTCATCACGATGCACTGCTGAAGGCAGAGAGCTACCAGTGAAAGTTGCACCCTCTTACATTGCAGAAGAATGTGGCCTGTGAGATTAACATTCAGCATCCACCCAAACTTGTCTTAATCACTCCTTAATTTAGACAGCTTTTAACTTGGTTATCCCTTCACTGCATCTGCACTGGATGGAAATGAGGAGTGGGGAGTGCAGAATGCCTGACAAATCCATGCACATTCAGCAAGTCAATGAATATGTAATACAGCTTGCAATAATACCTAAGTAATTCTTCCATTATGAACTCAATCCAATTCTACTATTTGATTTCAGAAATGGATTTTGAACACAGGGCCTGTTTGACTAATCGTATCCTCATTTTCCTATTCTTTCCTATTTAAATGCTGAGTGACATAGTTCTGTTTGGGAAAGCAGTGATTTCATTACACCAACAGAGGGAACTGCCATTCCAGCAAAGTGACAAGAGCCAAATTGGCCTGAAAAAAGTATTCCCTCCTAGACTGAAGAGAGCCACATGAGAAATTCAAGTAAAGTGTCACTCTCAAACAGTGACGACAGGATTACAAAAATCTAATTAGCTGTTTCATTAGCTGAATCCTATCTGTGGAGACATCAAACAATTGGTTTTCGGAAGCTGTCCATCCATTTTTAATACAGGCACTGTCATGGAGATGCTAGGTCTCATATATTCTCTGCATTGCCTCTGTTTGCAGAGTGACTTCTGGGAGGTATTTCAACTGGTTTGCTAGAAATAGTAAAGATTTAAAGGTGCAATGCATGTCTAGAATCACACATCACCTGCATCCTACTGAAGCAGTCTTCATTTCCTACTTCCCTACATCATTTAATTGATTGCACTTCTTTTTCAGTCTGTTTGGACTGCACCAGAAAATCTTCAGAGCTAAATACACATACTCAA
>WEIT01003779.1:5057-25673 GCA_013389985.1 Dryoscopus gambensis
GGCCGGGAACGGGGTTACGGACAGCAGCCCCGGGGCAGCGCGGCCTTCCTTTCGAATTCCCTTTCCTTCCTCTCTCTTCCTTGTCTTCCTGTTTTCTTTTCCCATTGTTCTTCCCTCCTCTCTCCCCTTTTCTTTTTGCCCTTCTTTTCTCTTTCCCCCCTCTTTTCCTTTTGCTTCTCTCTCCTTTCCATTATTTTCCCTTATTTTCCCTCACTTACTTTCTCTTTTTTATTCTTTTCCCGTTTGAAGCCCAACCCTGTGCCCCCATAAACCCAGCGGCCCTCACAATTCCTGAGCAATAACAATTCCTCAGCCACCCCCCAGGAAGAAGCAGCTGGAGATCAAGACACATCTGGAGCAGAGGTTGCAATTCCACACTGGAAGCCCCATCCCTTGACTTTGAGGGAATCCCTTTGCCTTGAGGCCTTGCTGAGCACAGATTGGAGCTGCTGATTGTGGGCACGTGAAAGTGGAAGTTTTCCATGATTTTTTAAAGCTAGAGAACGGAACAATTTCTGCCCAAGCTCCTTTTCCTGCTATAAAGGTGTGGCTTCACCTGCTACTTTGATTCAATATTCAGAGCAATATAATAAACTCCACCAAAACCTCACTTGAGTCTTTATAGTTATTGATGCTTTAAGTGTGTGAATACCCTGAAAGAAAAGAAAACCAGCCAAAAAAGACAAAAAAAGAGGTGGATAATGCTCCTGGAGAACTGTGGCAGCACTCTCTGCTTGTTAGTAACGCACAGAAAATGGCCTGGAGAAATTCAAAATTCCTGAGAATGGTTTGGGTGCTATCTTCCTAATTAAAATATAATAAATTCTTGTGAAAAGCCAGGACATGGAAAACTAGCACTAGGAAAGGCAAGGAAAAAAAAATATCTTATGAAAAGTCTTCCCAACTATTTAACATAATTATTTCAATATTTTGAATTGAATTTAGCATTGAATTTTCAATCACCAATTTAAATAGAGCAGCCCCTAATCTCCATTTGAAGCAGGAAGAGTGATAAATCCAATCTTTATTAAACTTCCACTTTTCAAACAGAAGCAAAATTTGTAAAAAACCAAAATATATAAACACTAAAATACAGGAAAACATTTTTAAATTCAACATATTTTACAGGGTACAAAGATTTGCAGCTGCAGAACTGAGAGCTGAGCCAGGGTTGGTGCTTTGGCTTGGCAACGCAGTCGGGGCGAGATCAGTTCCAACAGCATGACCCACATAATACACAAAATATACACAAAACCAAGCTAGAGCTCACAGACACTCCCGAGTTTAAGGAGTTCAGTCTCCTCACAACAATTCCATGGCATTCCAAGCTGGGACAGTGCCCCAGCACCCAGAGATAGTGCTGGACTAAGACAGTGAATGTCAGAACCAACTTCAGCCGGAGAGTCAGAGTGATGGCTTTGAGGCTGTGGCGTTCCAAAGTCTGTGGGGCAAGCACAGGGATTTTTAGCCTTAATTCCAAAAATGTTTCTGACTTTTGCTACCGGATTAATTGCTACAGGTTAATTGGTTAATTAATCAGATGCAGGGATATAGTGTCCGGCCTGGGAGGGGTCTCAGGCACTGGATAAACACCGGACGTGGTGGGATCTGTTAAACTGTACGTGGTAGCGAAATAATGTCAGCGAAAGTAAATTGCACTTTCAATAATTTAGAGAATGCTCATCATTGCTTTGTCCAAGAGCTCTGTAAGTGACCCCAGGACAAAATTAATGGGCTATGGCAGAAGAATATCCATGCTAGGAATGACTATCCAATCATGACTATCTGTGCCAGGAATGACCACCAGTGACTCAGAGAAGATAAAAGGCACCTTGAATTTACTAAGGACGTAGAAATTTCCTTCTTCTCCTCTTTAGACACCCCTGGCTTTTGTAAAACTTGTGGCCTACACCAAGTGTTCTACTTCGTCTAAGCCACAAGGGTACTAAATAGGCAGGAATACTAGAGCTGAGTGCATAACAGCATCCCCATTTCAGGAATACTAGAGGTGAGTGGATAACAGCATCCCCATTTCAGGAAGACACAGCTGGAATTCCCATAAGACTAAATTCACAGACTACCCATTCTGACTGCTTCAGTCCTGCCCGTGGATCCAGTGGATCATCTGGGACTCTGGAGCAGATTCTGATGGATCGAGAAGACTATTCTCTGCAGATAGTGGTGACCAACTGGAACACTGGAGAGAACAGCAGCAATTTCCTTCTCCCTGGGGAAGATAAAATTATCACACGAGTTGGAGAGGATCCCGAGCGTTCAGCCCCCCATCCCTGCTTCGGAACGGAGCCACGTGCGGCGGTGCTTTGTCAGCTCACCCGATATTCCCAATGTGGGTTTGGACACTGAAGGGAAGTGCAGCAGAGGGGTAGTCATGAGAGAGAGCCAGAGTCAACTCAAACTTCGCAAAAGCCGCGGAAGAGGAGAACACAAGCTTCACCCTGTGGAAATAAACACAAAGATCCATGCAAAACAGTCAAGCGGGCTGCTTCCACCTTGGAATTGATGCCAGGAGCAGAAATACATGATGTCACTGATGCAACAAGCGCAGTAACTTTTAAAGAGATCCAGCACAGACCCACAGGAACTTCAGGATCAAGATAAAAAAAGACCCTTTGCACTTCATCAACACTTCGGAATGCAAACCCCCAACTTCCCCCACGGAAAAAGTTAATGCACACATAAGTCACAGAACCATCCAGAAATTATGGGAGAATAGAGACTAAAAATAGGTTTTCTAGTTACCATAAAACATTCCCAGGTAGTTAAGGTTTTCTGATGTTTTAAGTAGGATTTGCCTCCAGTTCTACGGGATTTTTGGCACTCTTGCAAAGGGAACTACAATATTAGAATAATCTCTGGAATGGCACTGAGGTGGGCAAAACCAGTTAATAATTGGGCACTTCTTAATTAAAGATATGCATCAATAATGGAAGGATGAGGTGAAATTGTATTTGTCTTGTACCACTGGAACATGCCACAAAATTGGAAGTAGCAAGGGAAAATGGAAAGTAAAGAAAGTAAACTTCAGTTTCAGTGCATCCTTCCTTCCATGACTGATTCTGCTTGGCTGAGGCAAACACAAGATTAAAGGAAACAAAGCCCTAAGAGACAGGTAAACTCTTGGATCTGTTTCCTTTGCACTGCTACAATTCGACCTAAATATTTAAGAAAGGCAAGTCAAGAAGGAAAACAGCAAGGAAGGAGAGGTTGTCTGATAGTCATAAAATGGATGAATCCATGAACAGCTTAATTTTCATGCCCTGGGACACTACAATTGTATGAAAACAAATTAAATTGTAGTGCAATTGTATGAAAACAAGTTAAATTGTACTTAAAAATAGCTTTTAAGTAAACCAAAGCTTTTAAGAAAAGCAAATTGAAACTATTTCAGCGTTTTCCTTCTGATTATCTAGAAACTCCCTCTTAAGGCTGCTGTGAGCTCCATCTTACAGAATCACAGGACATCCCTAGTCAGAAGGGACCCACAAGGATCATCATAGTCCAGCTCCTGGCCATGCAAAGGACACCCCAACAATCCCACCAGGATTATCTGAATTTACTCACTCTGTGTCTCTGACATCTGTCTCCAGGAGATGGAATTTTGCACCCCACCTCTCCAGAAATTCCAACTCCTCTCCCAAGATTTTGCAGCGATTCACCACCAAGGAGATGTCAAAGAGAGCCTGGGGAGGGGGCAATCAGAAAAGCAACATCAGCACTCAGGGGGTGACCACATGATGCTTGAACACACAGCTCATCCTAGAAAGTATAAAAAATAAAGGTGGTTTAACTGCTACCTCAGTTTGGATGGAAAAATGAGATTGTACAAGTAAAACAAATGTACGTTTTTTGCCTTAAATTTGTCCTTTCAGCTTTGCCAACAGGTTCCTGCCATGCAGGAACACAAAATTTGGCTTGGCAATTTAAACCTACATTCTTTAGGAGGCAGAATGGCCTTCAGCTCTGTTCCTTTTTGTAATAAACTCCAGCTTTTAGGACTCCTGCCTTCAGAGACAGGTATTTCTCCTCACACCTCAGAATACTCCTGAAGCAGATTTTGGTTTGCATTCCTGAAGCTTTCATTAAGGTACTTTGGTGCTCAGCTCAGCTCTGTTTTCTCTGTGGCAGAAAATAATAATTGGGTTTTTTTCAGGGTCTTCAGAGTTTCCCTGGAATGTTACCTGGGGCAAGTAGTGCAGTGTGGGACACTTTTCCTGCCAGCTTCCCCGACTTTCAAGAAACTGGAAGATGAGTCTTTGGACCAAACACGAGGAGGGTGGAGCTTGTTCCTCTGCAACACAAGAGAAAACCAGCAATCTTTGAAAAGCCATTTCATAAAGCATTATAAGATAAAGCACACATTTAGAGTTTTCCCAATAATGGATTAGCAAGGCTGCTACTTTCACACTACTCAAGAATCTCACCGTCCAGGAAGGATTCAAAGTCCAGGCTAATGATGCTTCTGGAAGGATGTGCAGCAAAAAACTCACCATCTGAGAAAGAAAGTTAAAAAACCCCAGTTATTTCCACGCTTCGTTCTGGAGTTACAGCTCTTCATCTTCAGAAACAGCCATGCATTACATACATTTCTGAATTTTCATATGAAAAACATATCCAAAGCCACCTCTCTCAGCTTACACACTGTAGTATATTTTCTATTTCCTATTTCCTTTCAGCAAGTCTTTACAAATGCAGATATTTATGTTTCCATGCTCTAACATTTCAAATTCATACAGCACAAACCTACCCATTTTGTGACTCACCTGCTGGGGGTCCAAACACAACTGTGAGTGTCACAGAATCATAAAGGAAATAAAAGACAGCTTGCTGCTCACTCCATTCCATCAAATCCCACTCAGTGAAGCTGAAAAGGGGAAAAAAAACCCTACTGTCACCCCAAGTTTCAACCCACCAACCCAAACAACTTCCTGAGGGACAAACAGAGTATTAAATGCACTTGCAGCTCTTAGCACATCATACACTAATGACATTTTCCAATGCCAAACAGAGCCTTACATTCCAACAGAATATAAGAATCTGTTGGCAATGAAAGTATATTACTCTAAATTTTATATAAATGTCAATTTTGGGATTGAGGGAGAGTTGGATGTAGAAATCCTGAACACACAGTATCACTGCAAAGCTGCCAGTGGAATAACTGCCACACACATGGAAGCTCTCCAAGGCTTTATGGCCTACCTTAGGCTGCAAGGAGATGGGCATCCCAAGATTTCCCACATCAAATAGCAAGGAAAACCAAACCCAAAAACGTTCATGTACAAATATGAGGCCTCAGAAATAGCTATCGAAAAATAAAATCTGGAGGTGTTTTCCTTACTCATATTTCTTCAGGATTTCCAGACAGGCCCTTTCAGTCTTCTTGAGCTCCTCCATCTCAGCCAAATCACGCTCATCCTCAGCGTCCATCTCTGACAGTTCTCTGCAAGGATAAACCAGTCCCATGGGATGTGGTACAGTGGTTAAAAACAGACCAACCCTCTAAAAACTGAGTGTGCACCTGATTCTTAAACCCTCTTTGACATCTTACCTCAGAAGCTCCTCTTCTTGGGCTGTGATGCTTTGCAATTCTAAAGCAAAGAGAAAAAAGGAGAGAAAAGGAAAAAAATGAGAGAAAAGAGCAGCACAGGAAGCCCTGATTTGCTGTGCACTCACTGTTCTTAGGGAGTTAAAGGTTATAATTATTGGACAATTAATATGCTGATTACGACAGCCAGCACACACTCTTCAGGTAGCAAGTTCTAAATTCCCCTCTTCCAGGGAAAAACCAGTCCTTTTCATTCTTTAACCCCTATGTAATTAGCTGTGTGCAATGCAGCAGTATCTAAATCCCTCATAGTTCATGCATCAGGGTGGGGGTTGAATATCACCCTCTCCAGGTTCTAAAACACCAGACAGAAAGTGCATTCTGCTGGTTCTGTTACCTTTCTGTACGTTCTGCCCTCCTGCCACTCCAGCACTGCAGCCAGCTTCCTCTTCATCCCAGAAAGAATCTGTGGGAAAGGAGTGTGAGGTCTGTGCAGAACTCCCAGACTCAATACTTAGAGTTAATTTTGTTTGTTTGTGGGCTGTAGAAATCTCAGCACTTTGAAGTTAACTAAAAAAAATATACAAAACCATGGAAAAGTATCTACCAAAACCCTCAAAAAGTGATAATAACAAGCAAAACTCGTTTTATTGCACTGTTTTAGAGCTGCTACTGAGCAATTTGATTTCTGCTTAAGGCATTGGAGGAAAAGAATTGAAACTACAGAGCATCATTACACAGTAATGCCAAGTTCTGACTGCAGCTTGTATCAAGCAGCCACAAACACAGAATCCTGAACTGACTTTTTAAATGGCAGCTCTGCAGAAAAAAGAGAAAGCAGCATATTTGCCACCTGTTTGGAAACACACACCTGATTCCAGAGCAATCACGGAGCTCTCTGCCTCCTTTGTCCGGTCATCCACCTTTTCTATTCTTGACTGGAGCTTTCTATATTGCTCCTAAGGTGGGAAAATTGTACTTGAGTCAGTGATATTATTTTAAAAGCTGAATTTTCTTCTGGGATCACCACAGGGATCTTGGCTTGCTAAGTAATTAAAGCAGCTAGTGAAATCTGTCATTAGAGGGAAGAGGCAACAGACAAACAGTGGGGCAGTAGCCAATAATAAGAAATTAATAAATGCTCACTGAATCTCCCTAGAGAGGGGTAAGACGTGGAAATAAATAAATCCCTGGAGCTTTAATATATGCACATCTTTGATCCCTGTCACAAGGCATTACTTGTGCACTTCCTTGTTACTTACCAGAGAATCCCTGAATGATTTGGGTTGGAAAAGACTTTAAAGATCATCCAATTCCAATCCTCTGCCATGAGCAGGGACACCTTCCACTATCCCAGGTTGCTCCAAACCTTGTCCAACCTGGCCTTGGACACTTCCAGGAATCCAGGCGCAGCCACAGCTTCTCTGGGCAACCTGTGCCAGGGCCTCACCACCCTCACAGGGAAGAATTTCTTCCTGAATACTTGCTAATACTGCTTACCTACTTACTAACACTGGCATTGCTACAGTATAAAGGGCTCATTTTTGGCGGTGTTTCCTTTAACACTCCCATTTTTCACTCTGTTAATCACCAAAACTCTTTAGGCAGAAGGTTCCTACAGCGTGACTGCAAGAAAGTCAATGTCAGTCACCGTCCCAGTGTTATATTTGCATACAAATAAAAGGGAAATGTGTTTATAAGAACGAAACTTCCATGAGAGTACATACATACTTATAATAATTAAGCTCCTACACATTGAAGGACAAGAAACGTGGTAGAAGTGACTTTTTAAAGGTAAATGCCTGCAGCCCTGTGGCTCCTTACCTCAGCACTCTGCAGCAGTTTCTTGTATAATGTCTCCTTCTCATTGTGAGACAAGATTTTAGCTTCCCTGGTGAAATAGGATTTCATCTTGTTCAGTTCTGCTCCAAACTCACTCAGCTGTGATGAATGGGAAATACAGAAGAGAAAGTGAATGGAAATATAATCCTTCCTGACTCTAGTTCACCACCCAACCTCAGTGATATCCTACGCCAAGCTAACGATGAATTATGAAAAATACTGTGTCTCTCATCAATTTTGACTCTTTATTTTCAAGGAATAGATCTTTATTCTTGGCATTGGAACTTCTTGTGGGATGCTTTTATAAATTTTCTGAGTTTTATATGCAATAACTGTGGGTCATTTCTTTCCCCTTTCATGTATTTCAAAGGACACATTTCCTGGCATTCTCCTGACATGCAGCAGTTTTCCACTGAGAAAATATTTTGCCTTGTTTCACCTGCTGTTATTTTGTGACCATTCCGGTTCTTATTTGATGTGAATAAATAGATTAATCCCACTCTTATTTGATGTGAATAAATAAATTAATCCCACTTCTTCATTACATACAAATATTTTCTACACAGAGGGTTACCTCTTCATCTCTGCAGGCTCTCATTACTTCCCACAAACTCCTGTTGACGTTCACCAGGGGCTGATCGAGGACACTCACAAGTGGTTTTAACCTGAAATACGGAAAAAAAGAAGTTGAAAGTCTTGTTGCAATTGCAGTGAGCACATAAAGCAGCACACTGATATTTGTACAATTCATTTCTAAATCCGTAATAAACTACTAACTATATTTTTACTTTTCCATGTAATGTAATTACTTTTACATGTAATGTATCAACTTTCTTCAGGCCATTTCCATGCACCCACAGCTGAAAAAATGCAATTACTGATAAACTGTGTGACTGGAAAACCACTCACTCCACTGTTTTCTGAGACAGGTCCTGGGAATCCTCCTCGTAAATCCGCAGCTTGGGCCGGTGAACGTACTGGCTGTAGATGAGATCTTCTGCAGTGGGAGGTGCACTAACTGCACACTAGGAAAAAACACAGGGAAAAGTAGGAAGAAAAAGAAAAAAAATCCGTGTTTTTCAGAAATAGTAACTTCCAATCAATTCAATTCCGCTTTTGCGCCTTGTGTTTCCTCACGTCGGAGCACAGGCTTCCTTTTGGGATATGTGCCTCATCATTAGAGCTCCAAAAAATGGAATGAAGTATTACTGAAAGAGGTTAACTCCCTTTTAGATGAAGACTTGAAAACATGTAGATGTTATGCAGGTAACAAGAGTGCTCCCCAATAAAACAACGCTTAATTCAAAGTTATGCTTAATTCAGAATCAAAGCTCCCAAGTCCTAGGGAAACCTTATGGAGCTTTATTCCTCAAATAAATATGAGGGGGGTATTTCAGCAAGCTTCCTGTATAGTAAAGCTCATAAATAACTGACATTAATTACTTCCACTCCTTCAGAGAAAGTTTTCAGGGGCTTTTGTGGGGGTGGTGTCTGTTTTTTACCAGTCGCTAGTGCACAGTAGCAGCGTTATTAAGCCTGATGAATATTTAGAGACAACTCAGCATGAACAAATTTGTAAAGTAAACTGCAGCTAAGCTGGGAGAGCATTTTAAATAAAAATAGAAGGGATTTAGAAGTCGGACTTCTGTTCCTCATTTCTTCCCCTCTCTTCAGGTGAGGAAACAAAGAGCAGCAATGTCACAGTGAAGCATTTCCTAAGGAGAGAGCAGAACAGGCAGGAGGAGTGCAGAGCAGCTGCAGGCAGTAGTGGCTGATGGACACAGTGCGAAGATAAAGTGAAGACATCAGACTGAGCTTCTAATTCTTACTTTCAAATTTATTGTCCTTAAAACAAGTTTAAAAAGCAAGAATTAGCATATTTATCCAGGAACAGTAATCCTGAAATCCTGAATATATGGTATTTGGTGAGGAGATGGAAATTTGTTCCTGGTTTCGTTTAAAGATGTTTGAATTGCTAAAAACTAAAACCCAAAACAACAAACGAGTACTATTTAAGGTATTATATTGTTCCACTCACACTGGCTGGAAGCTGGCTGTGCCGGGGCTTCTGAATCACAACGTGGACTTGAAGAAGGGTTAAAAACTCCCCAACCGTGATAGCACCACTCTGAAATTTCTGTGCATTTGAGGAAAAACATACAGGTAAGCTCATTCTTCAAGACAGAATGCTCACTGGTGTACATACACAGGAGTTTCTTCCTGTTAGGACAAGAAGTTGCTGTCTTCCAGCTCTGTCCATACCTCCCATAAATTTTCTTCACAAATGCTGTCCGTGAGAAGCTGAGACTGCACCTGACTGCTGCGCTGGACTGGGAAAACAAAATAGAAAGCAGGCGGGGGAGTGTTGGTGGGGTTAATAACATTGTTACAGGGCAAAGAACACAAGGTTTGGGACTCTTACCACAAATGGTCTCTTACTTGTTAACTCTGTGTCAGCCTTCACAGAATCCAGGGAGCTGCTGGTGCTGGCGGGAGGGCACTCAGGGCTTTTAGCTGAGAGATTTGGAGGTTCTCCACCTTCGCCAACTTCTGCTTGGTCCTGAGGCACAACATCAAAAGTCACCTAATATTAACAAAATTCAAAGAAGTAAATTAATACAGTTATATGGAACAACCTAACTGGATCAGTGGTTTATTGTAGCTGCTCCTTGAGAGGATTAAAGGGATACTACACAGACAATGGTTTAAAATTGGCAAATCCCTCATTTTGCCTGTTTTGTCTGGTACAGGAATGTTGCACACATCAACCTGATTCTTCTAACTTGGCAAAACAATGAAAACCACAGGGAATGAGACAGGAAAATGACAGCAAACTGGTGGGTATGAAAAACAAGAAAACCTACTAACAGATCCACTTACACCTCCAAAACTTAAGCCTGGTGGTGTTCCCTGTATCCTTACAGTGAGGGACCAGGCTCACCTCCAAGTCTTGAGAGGCCCCAGCATCCACATGTTCATTCCTCTTGGCCTTCTTTGGGCTTTGAAGATCCTCCTCAGCTGGTTCCAAAGCTCTTTTCGTATTGCAAGTGTTTGTCTCTTCAAATGGACCCTTTTCGGAGTGAGGGATTTGTTTTTTATTTTTATCATCCCAAGCATTTTCCACGAGTTCAGAGCTGACAGATTCATTGGAATCCATTTCCTCCAGGCACACAGGGAGAAATTCTTCTGCTATGAACTGAAAAGGGCTGAAGTTCTGCCTGCTGGACTTGTTACCTGGGGTTTCACTGCTGTTTGCTGGAACTGGGGCTTCTGCTCTGTCTGATTTTATATTTATGTCTTGTGCACTGGAAACACGATTTCTCTTGTTTGGTAATTTAGGCTGGAATATACCCAGAGGGATATTTATTCCTGGATATTTATCCTTAGTTGCCATTCCTATGGGATCAGCTCCAGATTCCAGACCTGTGTTCTCCTGCTTTTTGGTATCAGCGGAGTTATTTGCTTCAGTGACAGTGTTTTCTCCCAACCTCACGGTATCCTCTGGCTGAGCTGAGGAACTGGGCAACTGGTCAGAAGACACAGTTTTGGAAACAGAAATAGATTTCCTTCTCAGATCTTTCAGTTTTGAACAAATATCTAAAATACCTGAAACTGCTGGTAGAGGAGTGGGATGGGCCTGATCCCTTGTGCTGTCACTGACCAAAGGTTGCTTGGTTTGTTCAGAGTTTATTTGAAAGTCTTTTGGAGGCACTTCCTCTTCAGCTGACAGCTCCTCATTTTTCTTGGATTCCTTGTTAGCAGCTGGAACGAGGTTTGCTTCAGCCAAGCCCAGATCTGGATCTCCACACCGAGATGAATCCTCTTCCACTACCTGGTTTCTCTGAGTACTAGGGGCATATGGATGACCCTTCCAAGGATCTGATCCCTGCACGGGAAAGGCAACACAGGATCCCAAAGTGCCACTTTCTTCCCTGTGATCCGCAGGGCCCTTACTTGGAAACTTGAAAGATACCCTCTTTGACTGCAGTTTTTCTGGTGATGTGAGATCCTGCTCCCTGCTTACAGGGACAGAATTATCCGTGGGAAGGCCATGATCCCGTGGTGCCCCCACATCCACAGTACTTTCTTGAAGGGAGGCAGAATAAACAGAATGTGGTGTTGTGCCACTGGCAACCTGGGTAGCTCCTTTCTCACTAGGAAATGCCGAGGCTGGCAAAGCAGAGGAGGGAATGCTGGGCTTGTCCTGAGGTTTTGTGGCATATTGTGAGGAGTCCACATCAGCTCTGCAGGGCACCAACCCACTGTGCACGTGCTGTGGTGGCTGCAGGGTGTCTGTGTGGGGCACCTGCTGGGCCTCAAGCCCACGGATGCTCTTACTGACAGCAACAGTGTGGGATGCAGTGATGTCCATGTCCTGGTCGTGGGCAAACACAATGGTTTTGTCAGCAGGAATGCCTGGGATGGGCTGTCTGTGCTGTGCCACGTGAGTTGTTGTGATCTCCATATCCTGAGCCAGAGCAAAACTGACGGTGCTGCCACCTGCAGCAGCCTCCCACCCACCCCGCTCCGCCGGCGCTGTCGTCGCGGCCCCTTTTTCTAAGGACATTGTTTTATTTCCACCTTGACCAAAGCATCCAGGTGCTGCTTTGTTTTGTGACAAAATAGTGTTGATGCTGTAATCTGGAACCATCATCACAGACCTGCCAGTCATGTCCATGTTTTCACCGTGGGGAAACACAACAGACTTTTCTCCAAAGAAAGACAGCTGGGAACTTCCCTTGGGTGCCTCAGGTGTCCTGGCCCACACTGGCTCTTCTGCACCCCTCTGGAGCAGCCCATGAGCTGAGGGAGGAGTTTTTAAATCCTCTCTCGAAGAATCTGGTTTACCCATGGAAAAATGTCTGTCAGAGTCTCCTCGGGTTGGCAACACTTTGCTTACTGCCCTCACGGGCTGGGATTTCTCTTGCCTCTCCGAATTTTGGCTGTCTGCATTTATTCCTATTACTGTCCCAAACTGTTCATTTCCTCTCATTCCAGAAGGAGCAGGATTGTTACTGAAAGTAAATGAACCACTTGGAGCCAAAGCAGTAACAATTTGCTTACTGGTGTTCATTTTCAAGTCCCCACATTCCATTGCCGCAGCTTGACTAACGATATCCACACCACGACTGGAAAATGGGAAGGGCTGGTTTTGCAGATGCTTGGAGAGTTCATTGTTTTGATTATAATCCACGGATTCTTGCTCAGTGTTAATAGGAGCAATCTCAAAGGCAGCAGGATGAGCTTTGGTTATGTCCATGCTTTGATCACCTGGAAACACGCCTGTTGTGTCATTTGTGCAGAAATCTGAGAGGCTTGGAAGGTTTTTTTCCAGAGGCTGTGATACAACAACTTCTTGGCTTTGCAAAGACAGGGATGCACCGGTGTTAGTGACAACATTCTCGGGGACTCCTCTGTTTTGCTCTTGTAACAAACACATGCTCTTGGCACAGGAACTCGGACCACTTGCCTGGAAGCTGGTTTTTCCAAGCTTCTTATCAACCATTATCATCCGAGGATCTTGAGCATTCCTTTCCACAGCCTGGCTCCTTTTATTATTCCCATCAATACTCCTCACTTCAACATTTTCCTTGTCCATATCTACAGAATATGCAGTGATGTCACCCTCAGTGACATTGTTGTTATGGCTGTTTCTGGGGATGATTTTACAGGGCATTTGTTTCGGTTCTGCTGTTATCCCACCAATTTGACGAGCCAAGACAACAGTGTGGCATCTTGTTATTTCCATTTCCTCCTGCTCAGTTACATTGCAAGATGTGGATCTGTTACCCAGGAAATGAGGTGTGCAGGTGACAGAGGGGAACACTGCAGTGGGATGTTCATTATCAACATTCTTTCCACCATCCTTAACACAAGTTTTAGCCAAGTCCATGTCTTCTCCTTGGAATATTACGGTCTTCTCACCTGAAAAAACAAGCTGGGGGGTTGCAGAGGGATCAAACCTGCTCTTCAGAACACTGCCAGCCACCAAATGTGTATATGAGCCAAACCCAGTGCTGGCTGCAGCAGGACCACAAGCTTGGGACAGGTTTTCCGCGTGTCCACCTGAGAGTGAAGGCAGTTCAAGTGCACTGGTTTTACAGGGCCCAGCAGCAGGATTATCTCGAGGTACCAGACCCTTTGGGATGGCCCCATGCACCAGGGATCTGCTCCCTGTGAGGGGAGCGTTGGTAGTCACTGGGTTTTCACAGGTTTTATGGCACGAACTGTTATTTTCTGTGGTGCTGGCCTTATAGATGACGTCTCTGTAATTCCCAGTCATTTCCATGTCATCACACTCAGAAAACACAACAGTTTTGTCCCCTCGGAAGACGGTCTCAGACGAAACAGATCCCTGGATGGCAGGCACTGCCCTGGTCTCCTGCTTCCCAGCTCGCAGCACTGGGGGGTCTCCTCCATCTTCAGCATTTGCTGTTCTTCTATCTGCACAAAGCTCCTGCTGAACATTTAAGTCCTGATTAGCTGCTCTCCTTGACACAGAATTATCGAACTCTGTGGGTGGGAAATCCTTTTGGAAGTCGAGACTTCGGTTCCCGACAGCAGAGAGGGCAAAGGACACTTTTGCAGTGTGACTGGTTGTCACGTCCATGCCCTCGTCTGCAAACGCCTCGGTGACATCCGCACACTCCCACTGCTCTGGTGGAGCCTCACCGACGCCAGGGAATGGAATTCTAACATCAGCTGCCTCACATTTTGTCATCTCCATCCCACCTTCTCGGCCTCGAAACACTTTTGTCACATTGCAGGTTTCCAGCAGCTCATGGGAACAGCCAAATTCCCCAGAGGGTCGTGCCACGTCTCCCAAGCCTTGGGAAGGGACATAGCAAACGTTCTCCTTGTCAGGTGTCTCAGCAGGATTGTTGGACTTCAGTCTCAGCAGAAATTCATTGAAATCTATTTTTTTCACAGGACTGGCCTCTTCCTTCTGTTCCAAAGACAGGCCCGGATGGTTTGTGGGGTCAGAGAGCAAACTCAATTCCTTGCTGCTTTCTGCCTTCCCCTGGCTGGAGTGTAACTTAGCCAGGAAGGAGGTGAAGTCTATTTTCTCGGTTCTGTCCGGCTGCTGGGCTCTGAGGTTCCGTGAGATCATGGCTGTGTGACTGGCTGTCATCTCCATCTCGTTCTCCTCCGAGAAGAGGAGGGTGGTGTCCTGCCTGTCCGTCCTTGGAGCAGTGTGGTCCACGTCATGCCACTGAAAAACAACAAAAAAGGAGAATTCAATGACTGACACTTAAAACAAATGATCACCGGTTTCTTCTATTTAAAACAGAACTCAACTAATGTTGACTAATGTAAAGTCCTAAAGCTTTAGCTCTATAAATATTTTTTTTTAAAAAACAAACAACCTGTTGATTTCAGGCCTCCCTGATAGGCAGTAACGTACTTAAGGAAAGGACAATTACTGAATTATTCAATTATATTTAAATGGCTTTTAAAGAAACAATGTGTCTCATCTTACACTTCACATCTAGCCACATCTTAGCAGGCACAGACCAGTTACTGAGGCTTATGGATCAGTATTTTCTATTTCTCTACAACGTGACTTTGACCTTTTATTTCGACCACAAACTGGGGGTGATCCCCACGTGTGGAAAATTTATAGAAGTTCATAATCAGTGATGGCCACTTTATATGCTGGAAGATCAAGAGAAGTGGCCTAAGGATGGAACCCTACAGTACAACATCATATTGCAGTTAATGCTGTTTTGCAGAAGGGAAAATAAGTAGGATGAAGCTCCGGATACACTTGAAAAGGAAAAGAATGGCAAAGGGTTGTTGCGACCTATTACTGTTACATAAATATGGATTACGTGGTGATTTGAATTTAAACAACAATGCTTGTGTGCACATTCCAAACGTGACTGCTAAATTAGATGATCAGATAAGATAAAAATTGGTTGCTGCATCTAGCATTGAATTAAGGGCAGAACTAGAAAGTAACTAGTTTAATAAAATATTGCAAGAATTTGCATTTTCTCTGACTGGTTACTTGGCCTCACTTTTGCAGAGTATAATTGTCATCACATGGATAATTGTGATTATTATACTTGCCTTAAAAACTTACATGATCCTAGTAAAAAAGTAAGTAAGGCTCATGAAGGCTTGCAAAGAAGACAAGAATGGAGGAACTAGTTCATTACTGAGAAGTTACAGAGGAATTTCAGAAGCAAGAGTTATTTATGTTGCAGTCTAAAGCCTATCAGATTAGGAAACACTTCAAAACATAGAATATTCACATTCAAAAGAATTTTATGTGAACACAAAGGCTTATTTCTTAGGCACTTAACCCTTTTAATCTTTACTACACAAATTCTTGTGATCTATTTTGGGCACTGGTATTTTCAGCACCAAAAAACTAAAAGCCTTCACATACCTCAGTCTGCTGCCCCAAGGCCTGGATGGGGGCATGAAGCAAAGTGTTCATCCCTGTGGAAAGAAAGGCAATACTCCAGTTTTTGTCCTATTTGCTTGTTATTTTATCCACTGAGATGAAGATCAATTCACAGAATAAATAAATACAATTAAACCCAAATAGATTCTGAAGAATATTTTCATTAATCCCTTCAGCACCTCGAAGAGCCGCCCAGACTTCCATACCAGGATCCCCGTAAACAACTTCATGGGACAAAGCCCATCCAGAGAGAGCTCTCCCAAGGCAGGGAGATTGCTCCAGGCATGTTAAAATCACTCACACACAATGAACAGCTTTAAATAAACAGAGTCATTTTGTTTTTAAAGCTGTTTCCAAACTCACCGGTGATCTCACACGGAACAGCCGCAGGGTCTTCATTCCTACAAAAGGTGGGTTTGAGAAACAGTTTGTTAAAGGGTTTCAAAGAGAAGCCTCGATCAATAAACTGAAGAGGCGGAGAATCGTGTTGTGCAGAATTCTGTGGCAGAGCTCATGCAGGTCTGGGCAGCAGACACCAGACACTGCTTATTTGCCTTCAATATAGTCTAACTTGAGTCACAGTCTTATTTTTCCCATGAAATTATCTACTATGCCACAAACCACAGCTCAACATACAGTGGCAGTTTAATTCTTCAGTGATAAGAAAAGATTAATTCTTTATTTTTCATAGACTCTGTGGTTCTATGAAATTCCCCTTCTCACATACAAAGTCTATTATTATCTGTTCCTTTAGCACCAAGTCATTTTAATTTTGCCGATCCCATCATTGTGTTTCATCTACAAGAACTTTGAGGCCAGACTAATGCTTTTTCTTTTTCTGAGGACAAAGTTTGGTAACAAACACTGAATAATAACAAATATCTATCAGACACGATACTTACGGATTGGTCAAGGTATCATCCTTCTCATCTGCTGAACAGCCTAAAAATAAGAAAATGACAAAATTGCAGGGTGAGAAGCATGATCAAGTTGGTGCTTGATCATCTTATAGGTTTTGCCCAACCCACACGATTCTGATTCAGTAAAACATTGAGACAAGAGTGAACTGCACAGAAAAGAATGTCCTGAAGTTCCCACTCTTGATGTGTCTTCTTGTGGCAAAAGAACCCTGTGACTAAGGGGTTTTCAGCCAGCCCAGGATAAAGAGCTGACCACATTGTTCCTTCCCCAAACGGAAAAGTTCTGACTTCTTAAATTCAAGCTAAAATCTCGTGCTAATAGTCTGGGAATCCTGCCAGGAAAAGGATTTTTACCTGTATTTTCTGTCTCTGATGTGCTGTTCTTAAGATCTCGCTGGAAGACTCTGCAGCTAAGAACAAAACCATCAGTTTTTGAAAACATAAAACCATCTCTAAAAGCAAATTAAATAAAAATCAGCACTAATTTCAATCTTTTCTACGTGTTCTGAATGGAAAGCAATATCAAAATCCACAAGCGTTCTAAACCCAGCTGTATTTTTCTGGGAGAAGATGCCATTATGAGACTTTAGATGCATGAATGGAAACGGAATGGAAAACAAAAATTCCCAACTATATTAATTTCACTGAACTGAGTTTTTTTCAGCTGGGAAGAGAAAATGAATAATGGCTCTCAGGGCTCAACCCAACTCCATATAACAATCTTCCTGCTGCTTGCAGTCATTTGTGATTACTCAGTGAGGACAGTTTTAGGGGGAGGGATTATTCCCTGCATTTTACGGCTGAGGAAGGGACGTAGGTGTGCGCCCTTCAGCTCCCTCACTTGATGGTGTTGGCGAAGCTGACCCTGCGTGAGCTCCTCCTGCGTCTCTCCACGTGGATGTCCTGCCAATAAAGAACACAACAGGTTGCTACCCACGACAGGCACGGCTCTCCAAGAAACACAAAACCAAACAAAAGTGGTGTACCAATATTGTTATCAAAAATGCTGCACTAAAACCACCTGCCTTATTCCAGGGACACACTTTAATCACCAAAACACTGGGGAGCATTGGTAGGAAAGGGCTTGAGAGACCTACCTGGGTCATTTCATTCCCATTTCCCAGATCGTCCAGAGGATTTCGCGGAGCCTTTAAAATCTGAAAAAAATACAATAGGTGAGAGATCAGCTGCAGCTCCAAGAGCTCGTTTCTTGGCTGGAGAGAGTTTCTAAGAGCCAGCAGTGCCCCAGTCAATCCTCTCATTGTAACAGGCTCTTTTGGAATGCTTTTCTTCAATTCCCAAGAGGAAACGAGTTCCTCTTTGAGCTTCCCTTGGCTCCTTTCCCCCCTCACACAGTTTTATTTCGATGAATGCTGTAAATTACTCACAGAGGACAGTCGCTTCCGTCTGATGTGCTCCGTGTTATCACTGCAGGGGAAAAGGGAAACACTGATGCCTTAAAGGTTTTAGCTTTTATGCATTCTTCATGTATTTGTAGCTTTGTAGACTGTTAAATGTCTTGGTGTAACTTCTAGTACCTTCCCACCTTTCTTTCCCACAGTGAACAGGTGTTTATTGACACATTCCTAAAATTTTGTTATGTCTTGCCTGTTACTTCTGCAAGGACATTTTATTTTGCACCACATAATCACAGGCATAAGGAAGGTAGGGTAGGAGGGCAGAAACCAGGAGGAAGATTACCTAATCAACCGCTTCTCTAATTGGACAATATTGGCCAGATATTCTAATTGCCTGATCTTATCAATTGTAAGGATCCAATTCTGTTTTTCACCATATTGCACCTGAAGGCTTTCAAGTAAAGGTTTGCTTTTCTATTATCATTATATGGTCTGGAAAAGTTTGTGTTCTATTTCCAGGCATCAGTATGAGGGCACAAAATTGCACCAAGGAGTGCTTCCTGAACAGTCCTGCCACGGTTTTGAGGTTAATAAATCGATTTCTCTATTAGTTTTACAAGGGTGAAATTAAATAAACAGTGTGCTTGGAACAGATTGATCATTTCAGCGCTGGTCCCCAGAATAAGTCTTGGAAAACTCAGCAGATTGCCCCCCCAGTCCCATGGTCAGTTCCTCTCCCAACAATCCATCACTATGGAATCCCCTCACCAAACACCAAAGAAACTCCCTGGTCTTCTTCACAATGGAAAATACACTTCATTCAAGGGATGTTGAAGTGCATTAAGAAAAGTTTTGCCTCTAAAGGGCAATGTTTATAGCACAGTAACATTTTCAGAGGGTTCCAACTCACTTTTCCATGTTAGGGTCTGTGTAAATCTTGTCCATGGCTGAAGGAGGCGCTTTCCCTATAAAATACAGCACCAAAATTCACAAGCATTAATGAATCTCAGCAGGGAAACTGCATAAACTCACAACTGGCTATTAGCTTTTGGTGCTGTGTGTTTTGCTCTCCATCCTTCTCTAGTCACAGAAGTGATCCGAAGTACAAGAGGCCTCTCAAGTCCATGTTCTCCTGTTATATTTACGTTAGACATATATTTCCTATCGTATATCATATTAGAAAACACCTGTGCTAACAGTTTAAGTATTACTGGTTAACTGACCTTTTATTTAAAGTTAAGATTCTGGTAAATGCTGGAGATAAATGAGATTAAACCTTATCCAAGGCAATGTTTGCTCTGACACACACAAGCCATTTTCCCTCTCGCTCTAAATCGAATTTCAGCTTGTGCCTGTTGTTTCTTGCTCCTTCTCTAGATACAACCACAAGAACCTGCCTCAATTTTCTTAAAACCCTCCTGAAAGGAGTAAGAGGAAAGTGTTTTTACAAACTGTGACCCCGCCTAAGCCAGGGACTGACAGGTGAGTTAAGCAGCAGGAGAATGTTACCTATTGACACAAACTGTTGCTTATCCAAGGCCCTGCTCAATTCCTGGACTTGGAGAAAAAGAACTAAGATACAAAGAAAAAGAGGGGACAGGGCCGCGCACATTAAGAAGAGGGTCTGTATTAGGCAATTCAGGAAGTCTGTACCTCTCAAGTACCTCAGCCAGTGGAGAAATTAGGATAAAAAGGAGGCTGCATCCTCCAGCAATTTCAGAGACCCCACGGAAAATACCCCATGGCCTCTCCCTTTATTCACGAATAAAGCTATGGGACTGCTCTGTCTCCTTTTTAGACATAAACCTCTGGCGTCATGAATTAATTTTCCCAATATCGCATCTAAACCCGCTCTCGGTCAGACTGAGCACACAAAGAAGGGAGGGACGGGGAAGACAGCTGGGGGAGATAAGCCTGGACCTATAAAAGCCTTGATCACTCTGCTGTTGGGGATATTAATCTGAAATTCACTTCCCAACCACCTTCCTCAACTGTTCTCCAATCCTGCTTGAAATTCCTCTACAATCCCTGAGGGAAGAGCTGAGCCTCTGTGCTGATGAAGACGACCCCCCTCCCCTTTTTTTATTCCCCCATTTGCCTCTGCGAACACGAGAATCACTCCTCAACCCTTCAGTCCATCCCTGCCGCCCATCCCCGGCCTTTTCCCCATTAGGATGAGCCCACACAGTCCCTTTTTCCGTCTCTTTTTGTCCCCGCGCCTTCGCTTTGCCGCCCACACAGCCCAGGCACCAAACACTTATCAATCACCAGCCCCGCACTAATCACCTCTGCCCTTCATTACACCACATTAACACGCTCCCCAGACGTTAATTACCTCGCATCGATGCGCACCGCCCTTATCGGGGGGTTCCCCACACGCTCTGCGCCCACCGCAGGTGGCACCGCCTCAGCCCTCCTTCCATGCAGCCGATGCCGATCCCGAGGCCGCTCGCGGGGCAGCGCCGACCTTCTCCCCTCGCCTTCTCCCGCGCTCCTTCCCCGCAGCGCCCGCCCGGCCCC
>WEIT01003779.1:44275-58771 GCA_013389985.1 Dryoscopus gambensis
GGAACATCGGCGGCACCCCGGATCCCTCCGCAGGTAAGAGCGCTCCGGGACCGGGACAGGGGGTCCCGCAGCCACACCCTGGACCCCCCAAGCCCCAGCCAGAGCCGCGGGGTTCAGCATTTATCGGAGAGTGAGCAGGACCCTGGCGATGCACAGAAGGGCTGGTTTGACTCTCGTGGGTACAAGAAGCAGAATTAAAGAATTTAATTGAGCTTCAGAATTTTCATTCTATAAGTTAATGAGCATTTTGGCTCCTCGACTGCAAGTTTCCTGATGGATTTTGTGTTCCTGCCCCAGGCAGGGCATGGGGACCCGGAGCTATGGTATCACAGTGTGCGCCCTGTGAGTGCAGCTGGGATGTAGAAAACCACAATATCCCTTGGTTAATTACAAGAGTTTCTTAATTAATGCTGATTTGACTCTCCACTGAGGGGAAAAGACTGTCCAGATCCTGGTAAGGGGGATCAAACAGTAATTTTGAGAGTGTGGGGCTTGAAAGGAGGGTCCTGGAGGAGAACTCTTCATTTCCATACGCTTTCTGCTGGAATATATTTTATCTCATCCCCCTGTGCCGCTGTGAGTGCGTTTGTGGAGGTGCCCAGGGAGCCAGGCACTGCCTCCTTCCCTCTCTCCCATCACAGCTGCCACAGGGAAAGACAGGAGAAGCCAAAGCTCCATGGGTGGTGAAGATATAACGAAGGGGATAAAAGAACCCAGTGGGCTGGGCTGGGCTGGGCTGGCAGGGAGAGACACAGGAGTGCAGGGGATGGAAAGGATGCTCCTGCCCAGCCAGGTGGCATGTGGCTAGTGGGTCAGGGTGGAATTAACTGGAAAAAATAAAAAGCAAGAAATGCAAGAGTGTCTTTTTTTTTCTGCCTTACATAAGCGCAGCTCCCAGGTCACTCTCCATGAGGCTTCTCGGGCTGATTTCTGGGTCCTGGAGCTGGCAGCTCCTCACAGATCTGCACTGGCTGCTTAACGATTTCACAGTCAGCTTCCCAACATTGCTCCATATTGGAGCTCTTCTGTCTCTGTCACAGGGCACCTTCAGTCTTAAACAACCCATTTAAACCAGCCAGTCCCTCAGCACAGGGCTGTGCAAAAGGCCTAGACTCTGGGAACAGGTTCTTCTGCCCAGAAGTTCAACCAAAATATGTTTCTGTACCCTCCAGGGCTCACAGGCTCATCTGTGTTTGACTTTGAGTTGTGGAGGAGCCACATTGGCCACAGGGGCTCCGATGGCTCATCTGCCCAATGACTCCTGGCACAACAGCTCGGCCCCGCTCTTCACCGGCCTAGACCTGCTCCTGGAGCTGAAGCCGCTCTTCATCCCGCTCTATGCCACGCTGGTGGCGGTGGCGTGCATCGGGAACCTCTTCCTCATCCTCCTCATCGCCCTCACCAAGAAGCTGCACTGCACCACCAACTTCCTGATTGGGAATCTGGCAGTGGCCGACTTCGTCATGTGCCTGGCCTGCGTCCCCCTCACCGTGTCCTACGCCTTCGAGGAGCGGGGCTGGCTCTTCGGCATGTTCATGTGCCACTTTGTCACCCTGCTGCAGGCTGCCACTGTCTTCGTGTCGGTGCTGTCCCTCACGGCCATCGCCATCGACCGCTACGTGGTGGTGGCGTACCCGATCCGCAGGCGGATCAGCCGCAGGGCCTGCATTGGCCTTGTGGCCTGCATTTGGCTGCTCTCCATTGTGGCCTCGGTGCCCACCTCGCTGCACACCCACTACTTGGACCTCAACGCCATCGGCCATGACGTGATCATCTGCGAGGAGTTCTGGAAGCACGAGGAGAGGGAGCGGCTGCTGTACTCATGTCTGATGCTGCTGCTGTCCTACATGCTCCCGCTGCTGGCCGTGTCCGTCTCCTTCTGCGCCATCACCTACCACCTGCGAAGGAGGAACGTGCCGGGCACTGCCCACTGCTGCCAGGACAAGTGGACCAGGACCAAGCACAAGACCTTCCGGGTGCTCACCGTTTCCGTGGTCTGCTTTGCTGTCTGCTGGCTGCCTCTGCAGGTGGTCAATTTCATCCGGGATATTGACGAGGAGTTCACCATCCTGGACAAGAGGTACGTCAATGTCATCCAGGTCTCGTGCCACCTGATCGCCATGAGCTCTGCCTGCTACAACCCTTTCATCTACGCCTCCCTCCACGACAAGTTCTGGTTCCACCTCAGCAGCTACTTCTACCGCAAGAAGCAGAGCTCCAGGACCATGTCCTGCAAGGCTTCCCGCTTCAACACCTGCTCCACCCTGGCAGATGCTCCCACCGGGGCCTTGGACAAGATAGCTTTGCAATCCAGGTTACCTTAGCCAGAGGGCCCTGAGGGATTGGGTTTGCATGTCCCTATATCCCAAAACATGGCTGGGACATACCCCTAGATCCTGAATCATGGCTGGGTGTAGTAGGTGTCCAGTGCTACATTTGGAGCACAAAGACTTCACCCCATGGTTTATGCAGGAGGTGGGTCAGCGTCTGAGCAAGGCAAACACCCATTGTGTAAAAAACTCTTTGGAGAGCGCACGTCTTCATTTTGTAGGATATAGATTGTTCCTAAGCAACAGGCAGCACTTTGTGCTGTGGGAAGAGGTCGACTTGCACGGGGAGCTGTGAAATTGCTGCGCATTTATCCTTTTAAATCGTGGCTTACTGGTGAAGGGACAATGTGAGCTCAGAGATGTGCATTCTGCAGGTACAGGTGGGGACATGTGGCTGCTGACAGCATGTGGTTCGTTCGGAATGGGAGTGACTTTCATAACCTGCTTGGCCTGCTGGAGGAGCCACCCCCGTAACCAGACAGGGCATCCCAGTTTCTCCAGCCAAATGTGCAGATGCAGCTGGGCACATCCATGAAATCATCGCTGCTCTTCACAGCCAAGTAGGACTTGAAAGATCTCAAGTGATGAGTTTTCTGGGAATGATGTCTCAAATTCTGCTCCCAGGGAAGTTGAGGTTGATGTATGTCCATGTTCAGGGTCCTGCAGTGGAGGTGGGAATCCCAGTGCCAGGCTGGTCTATCCCGGAAGCTGCCGGACGGTGGGTTTGCTTGTTGGTGCTCCTTGGTGTCCCAGGTGCCTCTGTGGCCTCTCAGGCTGCTCTGGGCAAGCAGCACACGCAGAAGGCAGTGCCTCCTTACACGCAATTCCCATCTAGGTTTTAACCTCTTGATTTCCCAGGAGAAATTCTTGGGAACCAGCACCCCCATAGGCACCACGGTTCAGGGCCATGGCAGCTCGTGGTCACCCATGGCCATGCCGTTGGGTCACCATGTGCTGCCGTGCTCTGTGGGGCCGAGCTGTGACCTCCCACTGCTCCTCGTGCCCGGGGAAAGGACTTCAGGTAGGTCCTCAGCCCTGCATGGAACCTGCCCATGGCATTGCCTGGCATTCCCACTTCTCCCAGCAGCTTGGGAGCATCTGGTGCAGACACAGCCGGCTGGACCCCAACAGGATCCCTAATCACTCCCCTTATGCCCATCCACAAGCTCGCTCACCTTCCTGCTGAGACGCTCATGGTAGCCCTAGAAGGACTCGTGATCTTCTGCGGGGTGACCAGCAGAGACAGGGACCCATCCAACGCAGTGCCGGTGACCTCTGTTGTGTTCCCACAGACCAGCTCCCTCCGCAGCTTCCTGCAGCTTCCCTGGGCCTGGGCTGCTCATCCCAGAGGAGCCAAGCAAGGCAGAAGGTCCCTGTTTGTCCTCTCTGTAATAAAGGCTTCAAGAGCTTGGGCTGTGCGTGTGTGTTGATGTGAATCCCACAAAACCCAGAAACCCTTGCCTGCAGCTCAGTCACGCCCCAGGAAGATGCCAGCTTGGATGTGGTTAGGTCTGTCCCAGACTTGGGCAGTGGCAGATCCTTGGAGGTCAGGCGGGGATTAGGGCTGCACCAGGTTGCTCCAAGCCACATCCAGCCTGGCCTTGGACACTTCCAGGGATGCGGCAGCCACAGCTTCTCTGAGCAACCTGTGCTGGGGCCTCACCATCCTCAGAGCCAAGAATTTCTTCCCAGGATCCCATTTAACCCAGCCCTCTGTCTGACTGAAGCCATTTCCCCCTGTCCTGTCACTGCCAGTGTTGATTCCTTCTCTCTTCATTTCATCCCATCACAACCGCTGTTACTTCACTCTTAATTAAAACTCCTAAAATTCCCTAAATTACTCTTCTTAGCCTTTTTCTCCCTCCAACTCCACCACCCACTCATCCGCATCACTGCATTTATCTGCAGGACCATTTTAAAATCCATATATCCATCCCGGAGAATTGATCTACAAGGAGGGTGAGGTTTCTTCTTCCGTGTTTCCAGACTAGACTAGAATTTGCAGTTATTGAGCACTGGGAGAGAAAATCCCCACCCACAGGTCCCCCTGTTGAGATGTTTTGCTCATTCCCCAAATTACCTGCAGGAAAAGGGAAAATGCTATTTTGGGAGGGTGAGTTAAAGCTGAGTGACTTCTGAGAATAAACATAGAAATCCCAGAGCTGCAGTCTGTGATTCACAGAAACTGGATATATAAAGGAGAACACGGTTTGTTTTCTTAATGAAAGTAAATTAATTAGATAAATGAGGGAGGAAAACATGTTTGATGGCTGATTCTGCAGAGCTTTCCTCAGGAAGCTGCTCGAAGATTTTCTCCCAGGAACCAGGGAGTACAAAGGGGATATTTTTGTTAAATCATCCTCAATTATTAAGAGTTTTGCACAATAGTCTCCCTGAGGCTGTTTCTTCCTTGCAAACTCTCTTGTTAGTTGAACTATCATTGATAACAGTTGGACTTGATGATCTTAAAGATCTTTTCCAACCTAAACAATTCCATGATTCAGTGACCCTCTTCTCTACTGGGATTTGGTGCCTGTAGCTCTCCCATCTGCCAAGACACAGCCCAGGAAGGGAAAATACTGGTCAGCCTGTTTAGGTGTTTACAGCGCTAAGGGGCAGATAACATAATTCAGTACAGTGATGTTGTTTCAAAAGCACTCGAGAGATGATTATTTGAACAGAGCTTAACTACAAGCAAGGTATTATTCCCATTATTTGATCCCTATCCAGGTTTCTCCCATGGCTGCAGATGATGAGGCCCTTTGCCCTGTGCTGCAGAATGAATTGAGATGAGCATCGGCTCTAAATGCACATGAAGGATCAACACTGTTTCCGTGTGTACTCCTAGAAATTTCCTCCTTTGTCTCCCAATCAGGCACAGCAAACAAAATTAGCCTGGTAATTTTCCACTGACTTTTAGCCCCCTCTCGCTGTGTTTTTTCAGTCTGGATGTCACCAGTGATGACAAGAACAGAGAAGCTCCTCCACTGAGCCAGGATCACTGGGCAAATTTTGTTTGTGGAGCTGGAAAAGGCTTAGAAAATGTTGATCCATTTAATGTTATTATTAGTATTATCATCATTATCATTATTTCCTGGTTTATTGTGAATAACATTCTGACTCAGGCCACTGCTTCTGATTTCCTTGACAGGGCTTGCAAAATATTTTTTGCATTTCTCTGAGCAGATTCCATGGGCTGTACAAACTGTGGCCAACTCCTTCTTCCCAGATCTTGGATCTGGCTAAAGAGGCAGGTTTGTGACATGTATGTGAGTAAATTAGACATATTTTCATTTCTTTTGGCTAGAAGCACAGTTGGTACAGCTCAGGCCCACAGTAATGACCCGGAATGGGTCCCGGTTTGGGATGGAAGGGACCTTAAAGCCCACCCAGTTCCACCCCCTGCCCTGGGCAGGGACACCTTCCAGCAGCCCAGGTTGCTCCAAACCCCATCCAACCTGCCCGTGGATGCCTGAGGGCTGGATCCCATTGGATCAGGCAGACTGAGCACCTTCCCATGGACATCACCTCTCTGTGAACTGCTGGATCTTCCAGCCCTGCTGAATTATTGAAAGCATCACAGCTGATTTATGGATGTACCCACTTCTGACTCATCCTGTATTCCCCCGGTGCCTCCTCCTCCTCCTGTCTCTGCGAGACGCTTTGGAGCGCTCACACTTTAATTTCTGTGAGCGTAGCAAGCTCTCGCTGCAGCAAATTAACCAAGATTTCCCAAACCCCAGTTTGCTCCTCATTCATCTATTTTATCCATCATCCCGCTCCCGCAGCAGATGCCAAGAATCTCCTTAGTCACACACCATGGTCACCGCGCCCTCGCTCGGGGACAAATCTGGCATTTACCAGACTTAGTTCAGCATTGTTCCCCAAGGTGATGATGAGGGATGAGGTGCCTTGTACCAGTCCCCAAAAACCTACAGACGCATCCCTGGCTTGGTGCTGCTGCCTGGTACTCTCCAGCATGCCAAGGATGGAGCAGGGCTCGGAGACACCCGAAAACCCCCACACTCAAAGCACCATTTTTCCTGTAGGTTAATATCCAATTTTGGGAGCAGTGGAGGAGACCCAGACATTTCTTGCAGCAGGGATGGAGTCATCCCACAGCCCCTGGCAGCAGAGAACGTGGGGTGATGCTCCAGCCAGATCCCCCCATGCAGGGGGTGGTTGCTTCCCCCCGGACGCTCCAGCCCATCTCCTGGCTGTGATGAGCGGAACGAGGCCGAGGCCACGCGCAGCGTGCGGGTGATGGGCGCTAATTCCAGAAATGAGGCGAGCGCTGATTGCCACGCAGGGAAGTGCTGCGGAGCGGCTCTTGGTTGCCATAGGAACCCATCAACCCCCGGGGAAAAGCCAAATTACTGGATCGAGGCAGCTCCTCCTGCTGTGACAGTGGGGGGCTCTGCATGGTGACACCCTCCTGCTCCAGGAATGGAACCAGGGCAACCTCAGGAGGCAAAAGATGCCAGTGGGGGTGCCTAAGGCTCCAGGGAGACCTTGGAGCCCCTTCCTGTGCTGAAAGGGGCTCTGAGAGAGCTGCAGAGGGACTTTGGACATGGGCCTGGAGTGACAAGGAGGAATGGCTTCCCATTGCCAGAGGGCAGGATGGGAGATTGGGAAGAAATTCTTCCCTGGGAGGGTGGGGAGGCCTTGGCACAGGTTGCCCAGAGAAGCTGGGGCTGCCCCATCCCAGGAAATGTCCAAGGCCAGGCTGGACAGGGCTTGGAGCAACCTGATCTAGTGGAAGGAAATGGGATGGGGTGTCCTGGCAGGGAGACAGAAGGTCCCTGCAGATTTTACCAGGGCTCTGAAGGGAAAGTCTGCATTGCTGAGAACGTGCATGATGCTGATAAAGCTCCAAAGTTCTGGACCAGGATCCTTGCAGCTCTTATCCCAAAAATGTGGCAAAAAAAGACATTCCAATAATCCCCCTGGGTTGCAACAAGAGGCTGGTGAAGCAAATGGATGAATTTTCAAGATTTACCCTCAAACTCACCCCAAGGCACAGCCTGGTCCTTCTCATTCCATGAGGAACTGTCACCTCGAGGGCTACCCTGAGCCCAAAGCAATGCCTGGAAATATCCAGGCAAGTTTACTGATGCTCATGCCTCCTGCATTAACAAGAAATCTTAATTTCTCCCCTTGCCACAGGGTGTTTCCAGGCTGCCAGCTCCTTCCTTCCATGGAAGACGACACAGTTCCTGGGTCTCCATAATTATTTACATGTGGGCTGTGTTTATTGGCAATTAAATGGTTCGGTGGCTCTGAGACATTAGTCTCCTCTAAACATGTTGTCTGCCAGATTGCTTCCTGCCAGCAGTCCCTGTGGGATGGGGAATTCTGCCGAGCCCTCTGGGGCCACGTGTGGACGGGAGGGAGCAGCTGGCAGAGCCCCCCTGGAAAAATAATGCTCTAACGGGGCAGGCTTGGAATTGGGAGCCACGGGGAGGGGATGGGGTTGTGTTAAACACGGAGCAAACAGGCGGACCTGAGCCCTGGAAGATCAGAGGGCTGGCAGGGACGGGGTGTGCAGGAGCATCCCAGCCTCGAGCAGGGAAGGGAGGGATGTGACAGGCCGGGATGGGGCCGTGGGACCATGCAGTGTCCCCCGCAAGGCAGCTGCCCCAGCCCACTCTGGAGGACACTTACCACTTACAAGTCTTCAAAGATCCACTGAAACACTGCAGGGCTCGCCCTTGCTATTGCAAGACGTGGTTAAGGAGATTTTTTGTAAGGAATTGTCTGAAGCTGGCGAGCAGAGGGTGGATTCCTGCAGAGCTGCTCCAGGGAAGGCTCCGGCGCAGAGCCGAGTGCCCGGGGCAGCCGCGGTGCTCACAGAGACTTTGTGCCTCTGCAGCATCGTCCTGTCAGCGCCAGGAATTTGCTGCCGGAGCCAGGCCTGGCTCCAGGGAGCTCTTTGTGAGCACTCAGCAGGACAGACCTCTCAGCCCTGCCCTGCTGTCAGGGCTTTGCCACAAACCAGATGTTTTTGTGGCCACCCCGAGTGCCCCCAGCTCCTCATCCCCAGCTGCTGCTTCCTTCAAAGCCCCCAGCCCTCAAAATCCTCCCGGCTCCCACGATCCCACAAAACAACTTGATTCTGGGTGGGGCTTGGAGCAACCTGGTGTAGTGGAAGGTGTCCCTGCCCATGGCAGGAGGTGGGACTAGATGATTTTCAAGGTCTGTTGCCACCAAAATCATTCTGGGATTCTCCCCAAAGGTCAGGATCACTGAGATCTCATCAGCTTAACATCCACTTGGACTTGCTAATGATCAGGAGGTGGGATTGACGTGTGGGATTAGCAAGCTGCATGGGGATCCAGATATTTAGATGCATTTATTATGTTTCTACACTTTAAATCTCAAGCCTTTGCTGCTTTCCCCTGTTTGGCCCTTTCCCAGGTTAGAAATGAGCCTGAACCTCAACTCCACTTTGCTGCTGGCAGGGGATCTGAGCCTACATCCAGCCATGCTCTTTATCCTTTACTCCTCACTCTGGCACCTTAAAATTCCTTCAAACAGTGGTAGCTTCAACAGGGGTTTCCTCAGGCCCCTGCGTGTTGCTGCTGGTTCCCACATCCCTGTTTCCCTCCTCGTCTGATGCTCCCCAACAGCAATAAACAGGATTTTTGCTGGTTGCTTTGAGCTTCTTCCCAAGCCCCTGGTGTCTTCAGGAGAGCAGAAGGATGTGTTTAGGCTCCAAAGTGCCCTGTTGTTCCCCATTCCAAGCCCCCACCAGCAAATACCACTCACCAGAGCCACTGAAACGTGCAGTTTCCACACTGATCCCGGGCCTCGCCACAGAGCTCTGCAGCTCATGGATAAACCCTGATGGAGATTTATTTTAGTCCCTCTCATAGCTCAGCAAGGATTCTGTGGCTCCCATTAGCACTTTGGAGAGGTATAAAGCAAATTCCTCAAGCTCCTTGGCTTGAAATCACATTAAGATTTGCTGAAAGCAACAGAAGATCCAGTTTATAATTGTGGGTCTGCAAAGGAAAAGGCTTTTGGAGAGTTTAACATCCAACGGTGTCTTTTTCCCAAAAGAAAAGGAAGCCACCTTGTCTGTCTTTATAGGCAAGTGGAAAACAGACCTGCAAGATTCCCTGACACGAAGAGGAGGTTGGATATAACAGAGACCAGAGACTCCCGCCTGTTACCTGAGATGGCATTCCAGCTTTGGTTTCAACCCTGCTACCGACATCCTTTGGGATCCTAAATGTGGGGCAGCTCTGCTGAATTTGGTGGCACCAGCACTGTGGAAAGAGCAGGTGAAGTTCTACAAGCCTTTCCCATCCAATCATGACACTTCTGATTTCTCCTCTTTTAACCCAAAGGACAAACTGCCAAGGATAAGGAAAACCACGTGGAGGCACATGGGCCCTGGCAGAAGGTGTGTGACCGACAAGGTGTTCCCTCCTCCCTCCTGCTGGCACCGGGCCTGGACATATTTTGCTCACGATGCACTTCCATTATTTCCATGGCAACCATCCTTTGTCGGGGCTGAAGACTGGAGATTTTTTAACAACTCCCCGTTTGCCAATTCAAGCCCCAGAAGGAAGTGGGAAAGTTCTCATTCACATGCAAAATAGCTGCGATAAAAGCCGAGGGGTGCAGGGTAGGGGGCAGCGCTTGGGCACGGCGCTTTTCATCCCAGCCTTCCTCATTTCCTTGGTTTACAGTGGCAAAGAGCCTCATCCAGGGATGCCTGACACCCTCTCAAACCCACGCATGGCAGGAGGTTGGAACTTGACGATCTTTAAGGTCCCTTCCAACCCAAACCATTCCGGGGTTCTGTGAATACCAAAATATCTCTACACACAATAGACCCACTGGAGATGCTTTCTTTTGGCTCTTTCAAAATCCTGCCTGCAAGGGAAGGAACATCCCAAGGATGTTCGTGCTCAAAGCAAGATCCGCAGCCCGTGGTGACTCTCGTCCATCAGGAGGGAGGCTGGGAGCCAAGAGGAGCAGAAGCCAGGCTGGTGTGATGCCGTCTGCAGGTGTCAGAGCAGCCATCCCTGGCACTGCTTGCTCCCGCCGCCTTTCCCAAAGCTTTATTCCTGCTGGATCCGGGGTCATGGCTACCAGCCAGCATGGCAACTGGCAGCCTTA
Source organism: Dryoscopus gambensis (assembly GCA_013389985.1). Lineage (NCBI taxonomy): Eukaryota > Metazoa > Chordata > Aves > Passeriformes > Malaconotidae > Dryoscopus > Dryoscopus gambensis. Next base: position 54,736 of record WEIT01003779.1, read on the forward strand.
ATGTGTTTATCTCAGCCCCAGTGCCTGGCCAGGAAGTTGGTTATTCCTGCAAAATCCACAGGAGAAGACCCACAGGAAAAAGGAGAATCCTGACATACACCCTGAGCTGAGCACGGGGACCAGAGGGAACATGTTCCAAACCCCTTCCCTGAGTCATGTTGCCAAAAGCAACAGCTTGGGGTTTGGGAAGGCTGGAGCGAGGCTTTGCAGGTCTAATGTTGGAATTAATAAAGAAGATGACACATTAAGTGAGAGTTTTGGAACAGGAAAGGTTCCTAACCTGTCTCGCTCCCTGGTCCGCAGGGGAATACCAAACCAGCTCCAAATTCCAAAAACTGAACAGGAGAAGAACTGATTAATGACAAAATACAGTAACATGGTGGTACTCTAGATGGAATCAGAAGGTGTCTGTGTCACGAGGTGGAATTGAACTGTTGGGATGTCCCCACGTCCCTGGACAGGGTTCTACAGGGAGAACATGAGAGCAGCAGGGTCAGGGATGGGATTTATCAGCACAAAATTGGAATAAGCAAGTAAGGGAGAAGCAGGGACAAACTCCAATGCCAAAACCTTGGGTTGTTCACGCAGGGAAGTTCGGGGCATTCAGTGCAGAATTGAGGATTAACAAAATAGAATTCAGAAGAGGAAAGATTGCCTTTTGATTCTGTGGGATAATTGCATGTGTAGGGATGGAAAAGTGGGAAAAGGAGCTGCCAGAGTGGAACAGATCCAAACCAGTCCACAACATCATGTTTTCCTCCTCGTTTGTACCTGAGCTCCCTTCCTCCCTGCTCCTGCAGCTGTCACCCCTTTCCCCATGCTCCAGGGGACAGCTGGATCCTGCTCAGCACCTCTCACCTCCAGTGCCTGCTGTCAGCTCTGGAATCTCCTCCTGATTTATTCCACCCTGGAAAAGCACCTGACAAAGGAAAGAAATGATACAGCTGCAGAGGGAGCTGACTTTTTTTCCACTCTACTTGTCCAAAGCTGCCACGGAGAATTGTACCATTTGCCACAGATAAAATGAAACCCAAATAATGGAAACCTGATGGATTTCTCATATTTGCTGACCTACAGACAAACTTCTTCCCAAGCTAAAAGGCTCTACCTGAATTAAAATCCTCCGCACGGGAAGGTACAAGGAGGTGGGAGCCTGTTTGCTTTATTTAAAGAGAAAAGGGTGATCAGCGATGCCCAGAAAAGGAGTGAGAGAGTCAGACAAAAGCAAAAGCCTGTGCACAGTGAATTAGATTAAGGGGACAAGACACAGAAATTTAATATAGAGAACAGAAGCTGCAGCAGATAAACAAACAAGCAGCATAAACCTTTAAAACTACTGAGAAATAAACATTTAATTAAAAACCAAATCGCCAAACAAGTGGGAAATGTTCCCAGAAGCAAAGACAGCAAAGTCTCACCAACTTATTCCTAGTTAGGGAGACCTGGAGGTCAGGTTTAATTACAGCTCAGCTCACCCCCCCACAGCATCTGTTTTACAAAACAAAATCTGATTCCCAGCCGGATCTGGTGCCTTTGGCTGGAAGACAGGACAGATCTCCAGCTCTTCCAGCACCCCGCACCAAAACCCCTGGGGACAGACAGGAATGCTGCTGATTTCAGAGTGGGCACGAGGAGAGCAAAGCCAATTGCTGACCCATTTTTGGCCTGGGATCAGTGCCTGCAGATTCAGGACACAGCCTGGAACTCAAATCCATTAATGTTCCAGTCACTGCCCACATACCCAGCCATGACTCCCTTAGCAAAGGTAAAAATCCCTCAGCCCAAACTGTCCTTGGCCACTTACCCCAACAGTGGGCTTGGATGCGGCTCCATGCCCTTCTTTCAGAAAATGTCAAAATCCTGAAAAAACACCTTAAAAATGGGGAAGCAAAATTGAGAGAGGAATCCCAGGAAGCTGCAAGCTCTATAACCCATCTCCTACCACTTTGTACCACCTCCACAGCAATTAGGAGCCCATTTTGCTGCTTTTCATCCCATTTCCCTGTGTCCTGTTATGTGTTCCGCTCTGAAGTGTCCCTTCTCCATGTGTTGGTGCTGCTCTGGCAATTAAAACATTAACTAATCACGACAGGAACAATCAGTTCATCCCACCTTTGCGTTGCGGCTCAGCACGAGGGGCAGAGGTCCCTCCAAGGCCACAAATAATCCCAAGGAAAAGCACTAACAGGCTAATTCATATAAAAATTTTATTAGAAATGAGGACGCAGCCTCCCAGGAACAACATCCTGCTTTATCTCCCAAACTTTTATGATTTCAGAGCCATAATTAAATACAAGAGCTACAAAAAGGGTGTGCACAGCTATTAAAGGAGGGAGAATCAATCCCCAAATTGCCTTGTTTCAAACATGGCTGGAGAAAGGGGTTTTCCACAGTGGTTTCCATGCAGGGACCCACGAGGCTGCGAGCTGGCACGTGGCCTGTGGGATTTGTTTCCCATCCTAAGGACCAGGATGGGCTTTGATCTCATCCCAAGTCTATATTGCTTCAATTCAGAGAAAAGAGCAGAATGTGATGGCTTGATATTGCATCTGATACATGATGTTGGGTAAATAGTTGTACTTTCAAAATCACCCAAAAAAGGGGTATTATCCTATCCCTAATTTTATTTCAATGGTAAATAATAATAATAATAATAATAATAAAAACCAGAGGTACTACTGACACAGAAAAAAATAACCAGCCTCATTTAAACACCATCTGCAATGAGAGAATAAAGGATAAACGGGATCTGGTTTACAAAAACCTTTTTTTTCTACTTATATCCAAAACCTACCCAGGACCGGGTTAACAGCGCTAATTTTTAGTGCATCAACTGCCACATTATGATCTCAATTCAACCAAAGTCTAGTACAAAACTCAAAAAAGGAAGAAAAATACTTAAAATATATAGATTTCTCAGATTTCCATGTCGTGCCATAAAAAAGGATTTAGAGCAAAATAGAGATACAAAAGCTACTGTGCTCGAGCCAGCGGCCTATGTAAACGGGAAAGTCAGAGCAGTACAGAAAGGATCCTAAGTAGCAAAGGCAGTAGAGAGTATTTTATATAAACAGTGATTTCAAAGTATAAATTTAGGAAATAATGCATAGAGGAGCGCGCTTCACACAGCAGCAAGTGCCGTGCGAGCAAGTCCTTGTGGCCAAGGCAGAGTTCCCACCGGCTCCCGACAGGAGCAGCTCACTGCCGGCAGAACTCGCTGGTGATGTTGGGCAGGGGGTAGGCGAAGAGGGAGAAGTCCAGGATGTATTTGGGGAGGAGCTCTTTGATCAGCCGGCGCGGGGTGTTGCACAGGTAGTAGTGCAGCGTCTCGGCCGTGACGGGCTTGTACCAGGCCTGGCGCTCTGGGAAGCGGACAAAGGAGGGTGACTGGATGTGCTCCAGGACATGGTTGGCGTCGGCGTGCAGCCGCTCGTAGGAGCCGATGAAGTCGTACCTGACGGCGCAGGGCTGGCACAGGTTGTAGATGGGCATCCAGTGCTCGTTCATGCGTTCCACATCCTCGTCCAGCAGGTACTGCAGGAACTCGGAAAAGGTCACGTCGTCGCCCGCCGAGTTCCCCCCATTTTTCCGGTACCGTCGGACGATCTCCACGCCGTACTTCTGCTGGTACGCCTTGATCTCCCCAAATTTATTCCGGTAGGCCGAGAGCAGCCTCTCCACTGGGTTCCGCACAAAGATGAACTTGTAGTAGTGCTTCAGGCGGTAGCTGATCTCCTCCGGCTTCATGTCACCCAGGAACATCAGGTCGCTCATGTGGTCCATCTTCCCCTTCACGTCCACGCTCTCCAGCGCCCCGTCCAGCACCTTCAGGACGCGCTTCCAGTTGGAGCAGGCCACCTTGGGCACGTAGCAGTAGAGGAAGCGGTACTTGTCGCTGACCAGGAGGTGCCGGAGCACCGTGCGGCGCTGCCCGGGCGGCAGCTCCCAGACGCTGCGGGGCATCGAGCGCTGCCCGCACAGGGCGCGGATCGTGCGGTTCCGCGTGTCCCGCAGCACCTCCAGCTCCAGCTCCAGC